>CM053587.1:234853525-234901775 GCA_028646515.1 Pseudochirops corinnae | reverse complement strand
CTCTCTCTCTCTCTCTGTCTCTGCCTCTCCTTCTCCCTCTCCCTTTCCCTTTCCCTCTCTCTCTCTCTCTTTCTCTCTCCATCTATCTACCTATCAATCTAATCTACAATGAATGGCTCCCCAGTTAAGAGAGACAGTAGTAATATATTCAGAAGTGAAGGTTTTATTAAGAATAACATGTCCAAAAGAAATAAAAATTGAAAATTGTTTATAAAACAACAGAATGTTCATGAAAGGCTTTTATAATGAGAGTCCTGAGAGAAGATAATTTTCAAGTCAGCAGTTCTTAAAAATGAGGTCACTCTGGGCTATCATCTTTTCCAAAAACCTCATCTGGGGTCTGTATGGATATGCACATAATTGTGTACTTGCCAATTCAAATGTTTTCTTAAAGGTTTGACTTTTACCCAATATTCCCTGAAATTGAAGGCAAATCTCTAGCAATTTGACAGACACTACTCTGAAAGCAGTACTTTTTCCAGAAGCAACTGGGAGGCATATTAATACACTAGGATAGTATACACTTCAAGCTGCTTGTATTTCAAGTAGACATAGGGGGAGGAAACCAAAATCACGACCCAGGGAGACAGATTTCAGTTTCAGATTTTGTTTTTGAATTTGGGAAAGAAGTACAAAGTAGGTCATATGCATTCCAGATCCAGATCCAAATCCAGATCAAGAGAAGCTGTTAGGTTTCATGTAACTATATGAAACCTAACTGGCAATCTTGATACATATAGAGTATAAGCTGCTGGAGATGTGAGACTGAAATAGCTCATGAGGCTTTGTTCCTGAAACCAAGGATCCTTCAGGCACTGGTGAGCTGGGGAGGTGGTTAAAACCAAAGCCAGAGACAGACACCTTTTCTGTTTATTTTCACTTGTGTACTTTTATAATTTTTCCTTGGATTCGTCTAGGTGATTATTGAAGGAAATTTGCACAGAATTGCAGAATTTCTGAAGAGGAAAATCCAGTGTCCTGAAATACTAGAGAGAGGTCAATTGGAAGTGTCAAAGGCTGCAGAGAAGTCAAGAAGGATAAGGACTGAGAAAAGGCCCTTGGATTTGTCAATTAAAAGATCATTAGGGGTAGCTAGGTGGCACAGTGGTGAGAGCACCAGCCCTAGAGCCCAGCCCTAGAATCAGGAAGTCCTGAGTTCAAATCCAGCCTCAGACACTTCCTGGCTATGTGACCCTGAGCAATTCACTTAATCCCAATTGGAGAGAGTGACAGCCTGGAGATGGGGCTATGTTTAGGTTTCCTAACTTCTAGTTTTGAGATATGAACGGGTGCTCCGGTTGGAAAGGCCCATGAGCTTTTTTGGAGATGCAAGTCTAAAGCTCAGGAGGAAGAGAAGGGCTTAGAAGTGATAGTGAACATATTTATTATCCATATCTGTATCTTTGTATATGTTTTTATCCATGCATAATACATATGTAAGCATATTTAAATACATATGCATATATATCCATATCTACACACATATTTATGTGTTTACAAGTGTGTGTTTATATAATGCTATATATGTAAACGTGGGTATGTATGTGTATGTGTGTGTATATAGGCAGATGGATATAAATTAATGAGAGCATGGAGAGAGAATGTAGAGAAAAGAAGAAGGCAAGAACTTTGATTTAACTTCAACTAGCCAAATTTCATTGGTCATATTTTAAATTATTTCCAATAAACACATATAATTAATAGCTTAACTATTACATGTCCTCTATCTCTAAAGTCTGCCTAAATTAAAAAAAAACCAAAAACAACCTGTCTCCTCACTGTTTAAGAGGCTTTGCTTGGCCATGTTCAAACAGTACAAAGTGACAGGGAACCCTGGGGGTTTTCTAGTTCATGTGACCTATGTAGACAGCCAAACTGGATCACTCAGACCTCAAAGGAACAAAATTTTATCCCATTTCACTGAAACTCTGTGTTAACTGGAACTTTCATTCAGATTCAGTGCACCAAAATCATCCCCTCAAAGGCAGGAAATGGGGCATTCAAACCAGGCAAGCTCTGGATCCAAAGAGGAAGATTTGGGAGCAAATTTTATTGTCTGATCAGACCAGAAGGATGTGAAGAGATTGTTGCCTCTACCAGCTTAATCCTTTCATGATCTCCAAGTGTAGCAAACAAATAGATTTTCAAGGTTTCTGAGGGCTGAGTTGGGTTGGAGGCGGGGGGGGGGGGGGGAGGCGGAGGGGGTGGTGTTGGTGGTGGTAGGGGTCTTTCTTAAACCTTCTTTTACTTGAAATTATTTTTAATCCTGAGCCACCTGTCATATAAAAGACAGGCACTATGGCTGAGTATAGTGGTTTTAGGTCTTTGCCTTGTGGATCTCATTATTCCTTTTAACTTTCCTGGTCTTACTAATCAATAGTCAATTTATTAGGCACCTACTATGTGTCAAGCACTGGGGATGCAAATAAGTAAAAAGAAACAGTGTCTGTCCTCAAGAGTCTTGCAATCAAACGATGGAAAACAATATACAAAAAGAAGCTGAAAAGGGAATGCTAGCACCAGAGGGTACTGAGTGAACAGACATGGTGTTAGTAGAATCGAAACTGGATGGGGAAAGAGAGGGGAGAAGAAAAGGGCAAAAAAAGAAAGTTATATGATAACTTTATTATATATTTAAAAGGAATAGCAAGTTGTATGTAATAGATTTGCAGTTTCATATGCAATCATCTTTTTTATTCTATATATTATAGAAATGCCTTTTTTATTTTATAAATTAAAAATAAAATAGAAAGTAAGCAGAATGAGTGGTTTGAAATGACAAATTAGCTGGAGAATTCTGAGCCTTCTATAATGGGAATATATGGGAGGAATTTATTGCTCCATTCTTCAGCCCTCCAGTTCGAGAGATTTTGGCATCAGTAAATATTGGGCTATCGGTCAAGCTAAAGCTGGTAGATTATTGAAGTTGGTTATAACTGATATTTTTCACTCTGGCAGCTGCTTTTCTACTTTTTTCCCTTCCAAAGGGTCACTGGTTGAAGGAATAGGGCTATGAGAGAAGATAATTTTAGCTCCTTTCCAATTCAAGTCAATATCTTCAACATAGAGTCAATGTCTTAGCAAAAGCCTTGGGCTATGAGTCAAAAGACTTGAACTGTAGTCCTATTGCCATGACTTTATTTCTTCATGTCCTTTGGGAAAGAGTCAGAGTCTGGGACAGATGAGAAAGAGAGATGAAGCACTTAACTTCAAGGACTTGAAGTTTGCCTTTGAATTCTGCCAGTAACTACCTGTATGACCTTGGAAAAGTCACTTACCTCCCTTGGTTTCAGGTCTCTTATCTGTAAAATGAGGAGGTTGTCCTGCATATAGCCTCTGACTTTCCTTTCAGGTCTAGATTTTTGATCCTGGGATCTATAAAGCAAGGGGCTTAGATGATCTCTAAGAGCCCTTCCTACTTGAGACCTACAAATCACTCTGAGTTTCAACTTCCTCATCTATAAAATGTAGCTAATATGTGTCTTGGATACCTCCCAAGCCTCTTGTGAAGATCACATGAGATAATGAATGGGATCATACTTTAAAGACCACAATAAGATTGTTGTTGTTGTGTATGTCCTTCATTTTCCAAGAGGACCATGAGATGAAATAGGGAATGGACCTGTGCTTCCATTGGTATAGGGAAATCTCAGGTGAGGAAAGCTCCTTTCCTGATGCAAACTGACAACTTCTGTGCAATTGATAGAGTTGCCTAGAGCATGGAAAGGACAAGTGACGTGCCCAGCAGTATTTGTCAGATGTGGGATTTGAACCCAGGTCTTTTTGGTTTTAAGGTTAGCTACCTGTCCACTAAGCCAGGCTACTTGTTAACAGTGAAAACTATAAAGTGCTATTAAATGTAAATTATTTATTCTCTGTCTATAATTATTTCTCCACTAAAGTTTTCCTTGGATGACTCTTAATGGCACAGAGGCAGCCCTGGTGCGTCAAAGGCTATATCAGTGGAACACAAACTCTTTGAGGTCCTATCAAGCCAGAGAGGCTTTGAGTAAAGGTTGGTGCTGACTGGATGTCTATTGTCCAAGGACTGGTCCAGTTATGTTTGTGGAGGCTCACCATCAGATCAGCTGCTGGGGATAGAATTGTTAGCAATAACACTTCTCAAACACTGCCTATTGAGTCACAGAGAGATCTCCATCTGCACTGGAAGTGTACACATCAACTAAATTATAAATACTTCTAGGAATGAGGCATAAGAACTTACTGACTCATCATCATGACTAATGACACTCCCCATTTCTAGCTAGGGGGCACAGTGAGTAAAGTGCTGGACCTGGGTCAAAAAGTCTCCAAGTGCCTACTTCTTCTTAAGGCTACTGTCTTCCTTCTAAGATTACATACAGTTTCTCTTGTATATATTGATTTTGCACATAATTTTTTTCATGTTGCAGCCTCAGATACTAGCTATGAGACCTTGGTCAAGTCACTTAACCTCTGTATGCCTGAGTTTCCTCAACTGTAAAATGGAGATAATAAAAGCACCTGTCTTCCAGGGTTGCTGTGAGAATCAAATGAGATAATGCTTATAAAATATTTAGCATGGTACCCTGCACAGAAGTTTAATAAATGTTCTAAGGAATATGATCATTACATATCTTTAATCTGACCTTTTATGCTCATCATTTAATTTTCCCCTCTTTCTTCTTTACCTCTGTACCCAACAATGTACATTCCATCTCCCTTTCCCATTTATGTTTCTGCAGTTGAACCAGTACTTATGGCACCAGAAGAAAAATATCAGAAGAGAGGACCAGTAACTAATGTTTCATGTCCTGCATTGCTATTTGGTTCATAGCATCTACTCCAGGTAACAGTCTCAAATTCACTGGACCTCACTTCTAATGTTTCTTTATTCTCCACCTGCTTAGCACCTGTATTTGTAGAATATATTTTGCAGCACATTTACTCTTTTGCTCTTATTGAAATAATGCTAGTTTTCTGCAAACCGTGTTTGTCACAAGCCATCTCCAACCAGTTTCTGTCCTCTGTTAGACTTTTAAGCCCTTCATAATCTGGCCCCCTATTGTCTTTCCAATCTTATAACTTATTTACCTCCATGAACTCCATATTCCATCAACACTGGAACCTTGCCTTTCCTTACAAAAAAACAATTCTATTTCCACACTCCACATGCCACCTCCCAATTCTGGCCATTTTCATTGGCCCCATGCTTAGAATTCTCTTTCTTCTTATTTCTACCTTCTGGCTTCCTTTAAATCTCAACTAAAATCCCAGCTCATGCAGGAAGCCTTTCCTAGTCCTTCTTAAGGCTAATGCATTATGAAATTATCTGCAATTTATCCAATACATATGTTGTTTATATGTTATTTTTCCATGTTTTCTCCCCCATTATACTGTAAGATCCTTGAGGACAGAGATTATTTTTATTTTTCTTTGTATCCCTAAAGTCTGGCACAGTGCCTGGCATATAGTAGGCACTTATAAATGATTTATTGAAGGACTCATAATCTATATGTTTATACACCATTTATTTACCCAGTGACTGCCACCCCTACACTGAGAAATGAGAAATCTGGATTATATACCTGACTTAATCATGAATCATTTTGTATTGAGGGTATGGAAGCTAACCTTTTTTTGGAACTCTCTCATTTTGCATAGTGGAAAAAATAGCTATTATTAATATATTAATATTTGCAGAATACTTTTCTTCCCCAAATGTCTTTATCTATATCCTACTTCAAATAGTTGTGATAGGAATGTGTTGTGTAATCTTGATACATAGCATTGAAATTCTTAGCTGTGCAAATACCCTGAAAGGTAACAACATAGTTGAAGGTAATGCTGGAAGGCTTAATAACAAAGAATACATACTTCTCTGTCCCTGAACTTTCCCAGGTCAGGGACCTGTCATCCATTAAAGAGCTGATCAAGAACTAAGCTGATGCTTCAGAGCTCTCATCTCTCCAAAATAGGATCATAACAAAACTGAAAGCTTTGAGTCTGTGATACAGAGTGTAACTTTTTCTTAGTGATGCCCACCCGTACATGTTGTGGACAATCACAGATATGCTCTTCTGAGAGGCTTATTTCAAAATTCAATGTCTATTTGTTAATGTATGGGACCTAGGGATTAGCACACAATTCCCACACTCACATGAGACAACTATTGGACCGTTTCCTAGGCTGACTGCAGTCATGGTAACAAGCATTAGGTGTCCTAATTCCAGTACTTTGTGTACCTGACCTGTGACTTTTTTTTTTTATTTGGATAGGTGGCTACTCCATAACTCCATATCCATTACCAAAAGTATAGATGGGAGGAAACAAGAGAGGAGAAAAAATTAAATGATGAGTATAAAAGGTCAGAGAAATACATTTGCTGATCATATTCCTTAGAATATTAGAGGCAAAATCCAGACGGCTTTTTTCTTTGACAAAGCTAGTAGCACTAACGGAAAGTGTCATCACACCATTATGTGAAACTGATGATAACAAACAAAATAATCATGGTAATTAGGATAATTATGCATAATTTTTTTTCTATAGTATCCTTACAGAGTAGAATCATGGGAAAATAGAGTAGGAAGGAATCTCAAGATGGCCCAGGTTTCTGCCTGTAGGTAGACAAGTATGTTAATAGCCACACCGCAATTTTCTTATTATTGAAGAGATCCAAGAATAGTCTCTCTTCTCCAAATAGTCTAGTGCTTACTGATGACTCAATCAAAAAACATCTACTGAATATCTCTCTGTTGAGTATGGGCAGATGGGTGGCATAGTGGATGGAGTACTGGGCCTAGAGTCAGGAAGACCTGAGTTCAAATCTGGCCTCAAACACTTAGCTGTGTGATCCTGGGCAAGTCACTTAATCCTGTTTGCCTCCATTTCCTCATATGTAAAATGGGCTGGAGAATGAAATGGCAAACCACTCCAGTATGTTTTCCAGGAAAACCCCAAATGGGATCACTAAGAGTCAGACACAACTGAACAACAATAGCTATCTACTGAATTCCTCTTCTGTGCTGTGGAGAATGAAAAAAAAAAATCTTCTATCAGATGACAGATGGTGTAATAAAGTGAAAAGGACAGTGAATTTAGAGTCAGAAATCTGGTTTGAATTCTGGCTTTGCTACTTAATACTTACGTGATTTTAAATGAAGTTACTTCAACTTTCTCAACTTTAGTTTCTTCTTTTATAAAATGAGGGGGTTAAACCAAGTTCTCCAAGACCATGTCCAGGTCTAAAACCTGTGATTCTGTGATGTTATGATTCATGGTTCCTGACCTCAAGTCATGTATTTTTATCAAGTGAAATAACATGTCACAGTGCTTTACAAATTTTAGAGTACTCTATAAATTCAAGGTGTTATTATTTTTATGATTTTGTTATCACTCAATAACAAAACTATACAAAACAAAACATAACCTGTACTATGTAAGATACAAAGGAAACTTTCAGTATCTGGTTCTTGCCCTCAAGAAACTTACATATGTTTGCGGAGTGAACATATCCACAGGAGTTATATGATGCCATATCTCCCTTTCCCCTCTCTAGTTCTGAAACCATGATCAAATTACTTCTGCCATTTTTCTTGGAAAAAATATGTCGGTCTATCCCTCTGTGGTACCATTCACCGTCTCTATAACTTTGCAGACTAAAGTGCCCTCCCTGGTCTCCATTCCCCCATATATATTGCTTCCCTTTATTTAAATGTAAGCTTCTTGAGGTCAGGAATTGCCTTTGCTTTTTTATTTGTATTCTCAGCACTGAGCACAGTGCTTAGCACATAGGAAATGTTTAAAAAGTGTCTTTTCACTCATTCATTCACTAATATGCACAAGTTGAAACTTTTTCCTTCTTTAAATTCTTAGAGTAGAGCTGCTTCTTCATGTGAATGGACAATTAAATAATAGATTCTTTACCTCCTTGGTAATAATAGGACTAATAGGTGATTGATGATGCAGAAGGGCCTTAGGAGTTCTCTAGTCACACAAAACTGTGTTTTAATAAAAGAATATATGTCCTTCACCAAATCCTGCTCCAGTAAATACTTCATTGTGCCTTTGAAGTGCAGTGAAACCAAAAAATAAAATCAAGTTGTAGTTAAGTTGAAAGATGATCAGTAGATTCTCTTTGGAAAGACAAAAAAAGGGAATAGTTACATGAAGAATTATTTCATGGGAAATTTGATCATCTCATATTTCTATTCTCACAATCAGCATTTTTAAAAAGAACATAATAAAGAAAATTTCGGCTTACCTGCCATCTTTACAGAGGATCACAAGGTAGAGAAATTCTACAAAGAACTCAATCAAATCCTCCAAAGTAAATCAAAATATACTTTAATACCTGCTGATTTCAATACAAAATTGAGTAGAGGGAAAACCAGTAAAAAAAAAAAAAAAGGTATATATGTATATGTCCATATGTGTATGTATGTGTGTAGCTGGAGAGTTTGGTTGCAGACTAAGGAATGAGTATATTATACAGAATCTTCATACCTAAATATCATGAATACCTTCTTTGAGAAACATATCATAAAACCATGTACAAATAACATTATAAATAGATGTATTTTATCCAACAAAAAATATTACTAACATGGAGACCATTTTCCAAATCAGCTATTTGTATACAGTTAGACTACCAACTAGCTAGAGAAAAGATAAAAATTAAAAAGTAAGAGAGTTGAAATGAGAGAAATGGATAGCATGCAAAAAAAACCAAACCCAACCCTTTCATTATGACCTACTCACATGATCTGTTGATGAGATTTGAGAAACAGATAAAAGAACAGACATTGAGGACTCTATCTCCACCCCAAAAAAAGTTATCTTTGTCTCATTAAACTTGCACTCAGAATTTACTCCGGAAACTCTCTAAGCATAGCTCATGTGTAGATTCCACAAATGTGGGCTAAAGCATTCTCAGCTCCCATATAAGCATGTGAAACAAAGACAAATGACTTGGAGGAGCCCATAAATAGATGTCAAAAAAAAAAAAAACCAAACCCAAGCCCTTATATGATAGTTATACTAATTGTCTTATAGAACAAAAAAGAATTTAAAGTATCATACTCTGTGATGGTATACAGGAATCAGACAAAAATGTAACTGGGAAATATTTAACAAAATGCATAAAAATATAATACAACACAGAAAATATTAATTTGTGGTTTTGAGTCAGTATGCTGCCTTCATAGCCATTTCTATTTGAATTTGACACCATGATTTTACCTAGTTTTTTCCAGACCCAGTGCTGTCCTATAATTTGGACTAACTCTAGAAAATACATTTTTAAGTTGCTGACTAATTCCTATTATGCTATCTACAAAGAAATAAAATTAGATTGCTCAAAGGGCAATGGAAAGGAGCATGGTGTGTATGAGCAAATTTCAACACATTGCAAATGAAGAAATATATGAGAGGCAGAATAAAGGATTAATCTAGAAAATGTATGCTTAGGAAAAAGAGCTATACTGGTCATGAAGCAAGAAACAGGGATAGCCAGTGGTAGAATGTTAGGTGAATCACCTTTGACAAATATTTGAGTGGGCAAAGATCAGATTAGCACAGAATGGGAAGGAATGAATGGCCTTTAATATGTATCACTGTAGGAAACACTCACATTGATGAGATCACCTATTCACTGGAATTTTGGGACATATTCTACTGAAGATTTTATAGAATCACCAGACCTGAGAATTAGAGGAGACCTCCTAAGTCATCCAGTTCAGTCTGTATCTGACCAAAAATTCCTTCTATAACATCTCCAGCATTGTTCGATTGAGGACTCTGTGTGATGGGGAACCTACCACTGCTGCAAGAAGCTGGTTCCACACTTTGGGACAGTTTTGTTTGTTAGAAAGTTTTTCTTACATCAAAATGAAATCCATCACCTTCAGCTTACACCCATTGCACCTAGTTTTGCTTCTCTAAAAATAAAAACAAAACAAAGCAGAGAGTTTGTTTATATGAAAACAAATATATGAAAAGTGCCTCAAGTTTCACTCAGGAAACTAGGTGGATAGAACTCTGGACCTGGAATTAGGAGGGTCTGAGTTTAAATATAGCTTCAGATACTTAGCTATGTGACCCTGGATAGGTCACTCAACATCTGTCTTCCTCAGTTTCCTTAACTGTAAAATGGGGGTCATAATAGTCCCTGTCTCTTAAGGTTGTTGTGAGGATCAATGAGGAAATATTTGCTAAGTGCTTAGCACAATCCTTGGCACACAGTAGGCACTTAAATAATGCTTGTTCCCTACTCTTCTCCTATTTTAATCCTTTATCAGGCCATGGAAGTGATCTGGGTTTTCAGATTTTCTTACCGTTTCCTTTTATCCTTCTTGCTTTTCTCCTTCCTTCTTTAAATGTCTCTTCTTGCTTGCTCATGTGTTGGGGAGTAAAGTATAACAAGACTAGAAAGGTAGCTAGATTATGAAGAGCTTTAAATGCCGAACAGGATTTTGTATTTGATCCTGGAGGTGGTAAGGAGTCACTGGAGTTTACTGAGTAGGGGGGGTGACATTCATTAAATTTAGTAGAATTTAAACAAATGCTGCAATAGTGATTCAGCAAGAATAATTTTGTAGTCCTCTCGTTAGTGAAGGAAATTAAGTTTATAGTCCTAAGAAATAAGATTATTGCCTTCCAAATCCTATGATAATATCATTGACTCAATTTTTGTAGGATTCAATTGGTCTTCTGGTAGTATGATGGATTTGAGCTGATTTATTTATACATACTTACTTGGTCTCCCCCTGTTTAAAAAAAAAAAAGGTACACATTTGCAAGACGGCTGCCTAGCTTAGGGGTGGTGATGATCATTGCCACCCACACAGTGGTACAGGGACTGAATTCACAACTTAGGTCCCACTAGCAGACTGAGTCAACTTAAATGCAAAACATGAATTCTTAAAATTCAGATCCCTATAAAAGCAAATTGATGACTTTCCTTTATTAGCTGATCATAAAATGACTAATTGACAATAAAAAGCTTTCATGGTATTCCCACTTATGTACTCAGATTATCCACGAAAGATCTTTTATTCCCCCCTCTAATATAATGAATACATCGCCACCTAAACACTCTAGAGATTCATTTTTAGGATTCACTTAGGAAACTTTGGGCTAATTGAAATCACCGACTTTAGCTTTTCTCTAAGTCAGGGATGGAAAACCTGGAACCTTAAGGCCACATGTAGCCCTCTAGGTTCTCAAGTGTGGCCCTTTGACCGAATCCAAACTTCACAAAACAAATCCTCTTAATAAAAAGATTTGTTCTGTAAAACTTGGACACAATCAAAAGGCCATAGCCAAGGACCTAGAGGGTCCCATGTGACCTCGAGGCCATAGACTCCCCAACTCTGCTCTAGAATATTAAAGACAGAAATCCACTAACATTTTGACAGCATAAAGGTTTTTAAATGATCAAATGATGAGAATTTTAATACCTTGTTTTCAGACTAGGACAAGTAAACTTATATACTTTAATTTAATAAAGAATAGAATCCTGATTGCTTTGCTGCACTTTACTCTCTTGGGATTAAGTAGAATATGAAGTAGTCTCCAAAATGGAGAACAAATTTACAGACAGGATGTCTATATAAAAGTCTCATCTCTTTTGCCATAACTGCTGAAAGAATCAATTCATTTTCCACTATAGTCTCTTTAATTTCCTGCTGACCAGTTATCAATAGTAAGGGCTTTCCCCTTCCAAAGTGAAGGTCTGGGCATGGTTGGTTGCCCAGTTCAGCTATATTTATAGTGTCACCTCCGTCACTTAAGATAGATTCTGCCCTATCCATCCATCTATCTATCTATCTATCTGTCTATCTATCTATCTATCTATCTATCTATCTCTACCCATCTGTCCATATATATGTATATGTATACATATACATGCATACACATACATACATACATATATACATATTTACATGTGACTATATAGTCTCCCCATTAGCCTGCAAGCACCTTGAGAACAAAAAAATATAGATAGATAGATAGATAGATGGATGGATGGATGGATATTTTCTCCCTCATTAGACTCTGAGTTCCTTTAAGACAGGGAGTTTTCCTACCTGTCTTTATATCTGCAGCATTTAGTATAGTGCCTAACACCTAGTAAGGGCTTCATAAAGGTTTGTTGACTGATTAATTAACTGAAGAAAGGAATATAGAGTAATAGGATTGGATGCTCTCTTATATCAGTAAAATAGGCAAGGGAAAAGTATTTAATAAACCAACCCCTAACTGGCATATAGTATATTATTCTTGGATTCAAACTCTGCTACTTACTGGTTGTATGAGTCTTAGATAAATCACTTAGCCATTCTAGGCCTAAATTTGTTCATCCATTATTAAAAAAAATAGAAATTTTAAAAACAGGGGAAAATGCTATTTTTTCCTTTTAAAAATGTTTTCTTTTACTTTTCATTTAATAAGTGTTTATTTTCTCTTCCTCTCATGCCCCTATCATCAATTTAAAAGGGAAAAAAAGTTGTAACAAATATATATAGTCAAATAAAATAAATTTCCACATTGGCTGTAGCAAAAATATATG
This sequence comes from Pseudochirops corinnae, assembly GCA_028646515.1. Classification (NCBI taxonomy): domain Eukaryota; kingdom Metazoa; phylum Chordata; class Mammalia; order Diprotodontia; family Pseudocheiridae; genus Pseudochirops; species Pseudochirops corinnae. The sequence goes on along the minus strand of CM053587.1, from coordinate 234,889,222 downwards.
TGTCTCATTCTACCTCTTGAAACCATTACTTTTGTGTTAAGAGGTGAATGGTGTTTTTCATTCTCTTCTCTCTGGAATCATGACTGGTCTTTATGCTGATTAGAGTTCTCAAGTCTTTCTTACGTTGTCTTTACAATTATTGTTGTTTTCTACAAATTAGTCTCCTGTTTCTGCTTTACTAAACTCTGTATCAGTTCATACAAGTCTTCCTGGGCTTATCTGAAACCATCTCTTTTGTTATTTCTTATACACAATAGCATTCATATAGCATAATTTATTCAGCCATTCCTCAATTTATGGGCATTCTCTTAGCCCCGGTTCTTTGTTACTACAAAGAGTTACTAGAAATATTTTTGTATATATAGTTTTTTTTTTCTCTTCCTTTGATATTTTTGGGGTATAGGCCTAGTAGAGATATCACTGAGTCAAAGGTTACTCACAATTTCTAAGAAAGAAAATATCTTACTATCACAATAGCTTAGTAGGTAACAAGGATCACTGAGAGGTTAACTGAGTTGTCGAGGGTCACACGGGTCAGAACAGAGACACACATAAAACCAAATATATGCATAAGAAGGACTTAAACCCAAGTGTTCATAACTCCAGGAGCAGCAGTCTATCCACTATGCAAGGTAGTCCAAGGCTTTAGATACCTCTCTAAACTATGTAAGATAGAAGGGACCATTGAAATGCAATGATCTATCTACATCAGTAGAGAGATTATATTCACTGGCATTTCTTAATACTGATGAAATTATGTCTAGTCCTACAGTAACAGCTTTCATTTATAAAGTAATTTAAGGCTTCCAAAGTACTTTCCATACATTATATCCTTTTATCCCTACAAAGGTGCCAAAAGGTAAATAATTTGAGTATGGTCATTCCCATTTTGCATATGAAGAAATTGAGAAGCTAATTTCCTCAAGGTTATGTGGCTAGTGAGTGTCAGGGTTAGGTGTTGAGCTCAGCTCTCTCTTTTCCATATCTCATACTCTGCACAACTACACATAGTTCAGAATAACAACAAAAAAGCTATTAATTTTAAAAGCCCTAGACTTGGAATCAGAATATCTGTGTTGAAACTTAGTTTTGCTATTTATTGTCTGTCTTACTTTAGTTGTCATTTAACTTGCTGGGCCTCAGTTTTTTCATCTGTAAAATGAAGGATTAGGGCTAGACGATCTTGCTTATCTTTCATATCCCTTGCACGTATAGGCGTATGAATCTATGATCCTTTATGATATAAAATATATTTTTTGCTCCAGAGCATGAGAATCAGGAGAATATAAAAATACATTTGTTTGGGAGAAAATGTTGTATTCTTATGTATTTCAGAAACTGGGATATTACTCCCAGCAAAAATCAATCATTTAAAGTATAAGAGCCTTATACATTATCCTAGACCATTTGCAGAGGGTGGTGCCCAGTTAATATGAAAAAATTAAGAAAAATAAAATGGCAATAAGAATTTTTAATTATGCTTATAAGAAGGAACATATGGCCTATGGCTCTTAAAAAACTCCAGTGTCATAAAGAATATGTTCCAACATTTAAACTTAAATTTAGTACACATTAAAAGTATGGACTGAATGGTTTTTGAAAAATTTTTCCTATGATTTCACTTCTATTCTCCCAGGAATTTGTAACTCAAATTTCTTTATCAGCTGCCATTCCTGATGTTCTGGTGGCTACTCTAGTTGGCACTTATGTTTGTGTGAAAGTCCATTGTGGCTGAGCTTTCTGGACTTTTCTACTTCTTGGACATTTCTGTTTCTTGCTGCCATTATCTAACACAGCAGCCTAGATTGAGAGAGATGGAAGGGGCCTCAGGAGTCACTGAGAACAAACCTCTCACTGTCCAAAGGATTCAAAAACTTTCGAGACAAAGGCAAATAATGAAAAAAATATTTATCTTGGCATAAAAGCAAGATATAGTCATAGGACCAGTAACATTAAAATATTATGCCATATGATGTAATATATTAAATAGTATCTAATGTGATCTATTATTACATTATATATGGTAAATATATTATGTAAAATTTATGTAAAGTATATAATAGAAAGCTGTTATAGAAATGTAAAAGCAGGTGTTATGGGGATTAAATGAGAAAATGAATGGAAAGCATTTTGTAAGCCTTAAAGTATAAAATAAATCTAAATTAGTATTTTGGAATCAGACCTGACATTTCACTGATATCAGGGATTCAGATCTCTTTAGTACAAACCCAATGTTCTTTTCACTATCCTACAGTGCCCTACTCATCACTGCTAAGACAGTGATTCCCCTTTAGTGATTTGCACACCCTATGGGTTTTCAATGGTCCCAGGTAGGTTCCCACTAAAAAAATTTTTAAGCAGTAAATAATTGCCTAATTTTGTTACATATTTATTTTTCTCTATGACAGCAAGCATATGATTTTTTTTGCAGCACTGCAGGGTGTTTTGTTTTGTTTTTTTCTCAACAGTTTGAGCTTTGAGGGCAAGAGTTATTATTGTAAGCACTGAATGAATACATCTAAAAGAATATTATTGTTTGTGTTTTTAATTTCCCTGGGGGATTCAAAACGTATTTTTTTTGTCATTAATCATTGGTAACCACTGCTCTAAAATAAAAGATAAACTTGCTAGCTTGTTATTTATGCATATCCATAACCTAACTTTTAACTTAACCTTCTCCTCTTCATACATGCCTTAACAAAATGGACTACTCGTTGTTCTTCCAACTCCCAGCTCTAGTCAACAAAGCTTTTGTTTATCCACCTGTCTGAAATATTCTCTCCAGTCCTTTCACGATAATTGTCTTAACACAAAATAAATCTCACAAGCCCCCTTCAACAGAAAGTCTTCCTTAATTCCTTTCATCTTTATTTTGCTACCTCTGCTTATCTGTGTAAGCCTCCTGTCCTCCCTCACCATCAGTACAATATTAATTCCTTGAGGAAGTGTCTGAATCCAGGACACCTACACTTAGTAGGGGGCCTTAACAGGGACCTAAGAGAGGCTATGTAATACAACAACAATCTCTTCTTTTTTATACATCCGTCTTTGCTGAAAGACACTCAGGGAGGAGGAAGCCACTATCTCCCAAGGCTTCGATATTGATCTAATGGTTAAGAAATTCTTCCCTTATATTAAGCTTAAATTTAAATCTTTGCAACTTCCACCCCAAACTCGTAGTTCAACCCTCTGGGATGAAGCAGAACAAATCTCTTACCTCTTCCTCAAGACAATCTTTCAGATAACTGGAGATAGTTATCACATCTCTTTGAAATATTATCTCATCCAAGATAAACTATATTCAAGATAAATATCTGTAATTTTTTGCTGGGTATACACTATAGGCCTTTTTACCATCCTTGTTCCCCTCCTTCAAATACGTTTGCCTTATTGCTAAACGTATTAATACTTCTCCATATGTGTTCTGACCAATGGAATGATTGCTTCTCCTACACTGTGGTATCCCTTAATGCAGCCTATGGTAGCATGAGTTTTATTGGCTTTTGTAGCATGCTGTTGACTCATATTGAGCCTGCTGTCTGCTAAAGCCCCCAGACGTTTGTTTGCTTTTTTCTCCCCACAGAAACAACAGTCTTTCCAAGGCTCTCACCCTGTCCCATTCTGTTTTGAATCCAACTATTTGTTGTTGTTAAGTCATTTCAGTCCTGTCTGACTCTTTGTGACCCCATTTGGGGGTTTCTTAGCAAAGATACTAGAGTGGTTTGCCATTTCTTTCTCCAACTCATTTTTACAGATGAGGAAATTGAGACAGACAAAGTAAAGTGACTTGCCCAGGCTCACGCAGCTAGTAAGTGTCTGAACCCAAGTATAAGAATTTACATTTATCTCTGTTAAAATATTATGTTTACTTCTACTCTAGATAACTCTCTAAGTCTATAAATTGCAGAGAAAACAACAGACCTTCATTGGTAGAAGGAATTTCTTCACCTTGGAGTTCTCTGTGCCAATGAACTCAGTTCATATCCTAAAATTTTTAGATAACTCTGATTAATATTAAAAATTCACTGACTTACGACCTATTGTTAATTATTGTTTTATGTTTTTTAATTAACTTTAAAAATCATGCTATTAATATGAATTAAAAGGAATAATTATAAAGACAAAGTATCACAAAAGTAAAGTTTGCAAATATAAAGTTCTAATTAAAAAGCATTTTATCTGAAAAAAAAAAAAAGGTCTGGGGAATTTAGTGCACTACAAGCCAAACATGAATTAACATTGTAACATATTTATTGAATAGACTTGAATTGGATTGAGATTTAGGGAAAACTTTAAAGGTGGAGGACATATATGTCAAAGACATATAGAAAGAGTTTACAGGGAAATTGTGTCACATTTCCACTTTATTTGTGAAAAATGGTTTGCTCTGGCCCCATTGTTTGAGGGGTAGGTCTGTTATATTTCATCCCTCCACTATGGTTCTTTAGTATGCTGAGGAGTTGGGAAGTTTCAGTTTTCTGTTATAGGCTAGTTGTTTTATAGTCATGTTAGTCATATCTGACTCTTCATTACCCTGTAGACCTCTGTCCATGGGGTTTTCTTAGCAAAGTTAAGTTACTGTAGTAACTTTGACATTTTCTTCTCCAGTGGCAAAGAGGGGTAAAGTGACTTGCCCAAGGCTGTGCATTTAGAACATTTCTGAGGCTGGATTGAATTCAGTTCTTCCTAACTCTGAGCCCAGAGCTCTATGCACTGTGCCATCTAGCTGTCTCATCATAGGCTAAAATCCTCCCCAATTGTATTCCTTTAATTTGGAAGGTCCAAGCACCCCAGTTCCATTTAACCGCCTAATAGTCATATTAACTTTTACAAAGGAATATTTACTCCAAAGGTGTAATGAAAACATATATATATATATATATATAAATACTTTCCCCAGCACACACATAATCTCCCCTTACAACACCTCAGTTTCTGGGAAAAGCAAGGAAATTCAGACTCATATTAATTCAATTCCTACATAGCATTAGTTCCACCAAATTCAAGTCCAAAAAGGTGGGGTGTCTCCTCCTTTCATCCTTATATCCTAGCTTCTCAGGGCTTCCTTGCTGGGCTGGCCTGGAATCCTGGTCTCTAAGATTGCCATTGCTAAAGTTCCCAGGTCAGAGACTCTGCCCTCCACATCTATAACTTAAAAGGAGAGATGAAACAGAATAAAACCCTCAAACCATTTCTCAGGGTCACATAGCCTGGGAAGAAGAGAAGATGTCACCTGATATGTGTGAATGAGACTTTCACTAGAAATGCTAGAAAGAGAAAGATAATTTCATTCAGGTAGCTTTAAAGGCAGTCATTTCTGGCTATGTATACAGTTAGAGGGAAGAGACCACTCTCAATCACATTGTATAAGTTAAATAGAATGCCCCCACCTACACTAGACCAACTATCTCCCAGAATCAGGTCCCTGGCATCGCCCACCCAGATGATGGCATTTTAGGTAGTCTGAATATGCACTAAGCCTCCATTACATTTTATCTTTGAATATCAGATGACAATTCTTTATAGACAAATGCTTAAACTGTATTTTGTATCACCATCCTAATTCTTTACCAATTTACTCATGAAATATCTACCCTCCATCTCTACCCAGTGAAATGCTACCCATCCTTCAAAGCTCAAACCAAATATAGCCCCTTCATTGACAGCCAAAGTGAACTTGCTTTTCTCTGACTACTCTTGCTACTCTGTAGCTCTTATTAACGTATTATTTTATATTTTGTAATGTTGTGATTTGTGTTGTAATTGCATTATATTTGTATGTCCTCCCCCATATTATATTACAAATTATTTGAAGCTTGGCTCCCTGTGGTATTTTTCATTTTATTTTCTTTCCTGTCTACCAGTGTATTCTGTACCTAATAGCTACTTAGTGATTGCTTAGTAAATAAGAATTTAGCTCCTTACCGAAGTTTGGAAAAGGACAAAAGCAAGAGGGTGCAGCAGATAGAGCCCTGGGATGAGAGTCAGGAGGAGCCGAGTTCAAGATCTTGTCACAGATACTTTGCGACACTGGACAAATCACTTAACTTCTATTTGCCTCAGTTTCCTCAAGTATAAAATGGGATAGTAATGACACCTAAGTCACAGGGTTATTGTGAGACTTTAATAAGATACATTTATAAAGCATTTAATGCAGTGCCTGGCACATAGTAGACCCTATATGAATGCTAGCCATTGTTATTATTACAAGAAAACTCTTTTATGTACTTATCCTATGTTCTCATCACTATCATCATTAAGAGTATTTAGTAATTATTAGAAATAATAAATATTATCTTCTAGTTTTTAAACTGATAATTATATAATGCTTTAAATTTTGCAAAACACTTAACATGTTTCCTCATTTGAAATTTTTAATGTCTCAAATGTGAGGTACAGTTATAGCATTTTATGGTTTATAAATCACTTTCTTGGATATGATCCTATTTCATCTTCACAACTATCATTTTATAAAGGCAAGGCAGGTATTATCTGAAACTAGAAAGAACCTAGGTCTCATCATTTCTACCCCAGTGATTTTCCTACATATTAGGCTAAGAAAAAGTTGCAGAGAACTTGTGTAACACCTATTCTGTAACAAGCAATAGCAATTTTTATTTGACCTAGTTTGTAATTCTTTGACATCTAGAATCAGGTTAAAAACAAAAAAATCCTTTTTCAAAGTAATTGATAAATACATATTTATATGCATATTTACATGCATATATATATACATGCATGCATATGCATCACTTAACACTGGCTCCCTGAAAACTCTAAGAACTCTGACTCTATACCCTTTGCCACTTTTGCCAATTTCAGGTGCAGTCTCCATTGGGTGTGAATGGTGTGAATTATGGTGTGAAGAATAGTGTGAATTGTGGTCTGAGCCCCCATCAGCACAACCCTATCTTTTCATAGACCTTACTGAGCTTCTGACACAAAGGCAAAAGCCTTCCATTGCATGAAATAGTGTAAGAATTGAGTAGCAGAATCAATAGAAAACTATTTCCTTGAGGGAAGGGACAGTTTCACTTTAATATTTCTGTTCTAACACCCAGCATAGCATCTGGCACATAGCAGGTGTTTAATTAATCTTATTTTGATTAATTGATTTTCAGACCTCGCACAATAATGGATGAAAGCTCCTAAACCTCACGAGATGGTGCTTGATGAAGAAACTTTCAATGGTAAATGGGGGAGGGGCCTGGGGAACAACCCGTGGGCAGACAGGGTGAGGAAACTGTTACTCTTTCTCTTATCTTCTCTTAACTTGAATACAGTAGCCCATGAAGATCTGCTGACTGACCTGGTTGGAGCCGGTGTTGTCTTGGCTTGGCTCTGGTTTGCTAGCAACAGTCTGTAGGTGAGTTTCAATCTCCTGGATGCTCATTCCCTCACTGGGCATCGAGGGCACTAATTACAGTTGTAGCTCCAGCCTCTGCTGTTGTGTGGCCCATGTCATCATAATGCTCCAGTTTTGCACCTCTTTCCCCCCCAATAAATACTCAAGAATACCTAAGGACTCTTCTTTCTATTTCTTAATGCTTTTTCATCTGGTTCTCCCTCTGCAGCCTCCTGACATAACCTTCCAGGGCTGGGGACCCTACACCTGGAGGCCACATGTGGCCTTCTAGGCCCTTGGGTGTCATCTTTTGACTGAGTCCAAGTTTTACAGAACAAATCCTTTTATTAAAGCGATTTGTTCTGTGAAGTTTGGATTCAGTCAAAGGGCCATACTTGAGAACCTAGAGGCCACAGGTTCCCCACCCCTGAGTCCCATGGGTTTCAGATATCCTGAAGCTTTTTCTAGTGAATAGTAAGGACACTCATGCATAGGAGACTTTGTATCCTGTCAAGCCCTTACTATACATCCATAATGAATGACTGCAAAAACTGATGAAGTAAATAATAGACACGCTTTTACTGAAGTATTGTGATGATGAGGATGGTTAGCATTTACATAACGTTACTGTTTGCAAAGCACTTTACTTATGTTAACTCATTCGATTTGATTAATTACTCCTCCAGCTACCAGAGAACCATTTGGTGTATTAGCTAAAGCAGAAATAACATACCACTGTATAGATTTTCCTCTTGCGTCTTCTTGGTTTCATCTACTTCTGTTGGGATGCATATAATACTTATTTATTCATAAGTAAACTGGGCCAAGGTATTACTTTTGCAATGGCTTCTGTCCCAAGTTAATGGTATTGTCTTTCCTAAATTCCAAGGAGTAGGTTTGGGTAATTAACTTCCATAATCCTCTTAGAGATTGCTTCTATCACTCTCTCCCATACTTGAGAGGATATTATTACTACGAAGACTATGACTAGCTGAAATTTATATGTACCAGACTCTATGTTAATCACTCCACAAATATCTCTTTTGATCCTCCCAACAAACCTGGCAGGTTGGTGCTATTTTTATCCCTGTTTTACAGATGAGGAAACTGAGGCAAAAAGAGGCTGACTTACCCAAGTACACAGGTATTAAGTGTCTGAGGCTATACATTTAACATTAGATACTGGGTCATTTTTTGTTAAGTCATTTCAGTCACGTCTTACTCTTTGTGACTCCATCTGGAGTTTTCTTGGCAAAGATACTGGAGTGGTTTGCCATCTTCTTTTCCAACTCATTTTTACATATGAGAAAACTGAGGCAAGCAGAGTTAAGTGGCGTTGCCTGGGATTGCATAGCTAGTAAGTGTCCAGGGTCAGATTTGAACTTTCTGACTCCAGGCCTGGCTCTCTCCACTGTTCTACTTTGTCATTTTCTTAGGGTGTGTAATTCTGTACTTAAAAGATCTATACTGATTGATACTTAATAGGATTCCTCCTGCTCATTAACTCTGCATATTCGGATTACAAATGAGTTAGTACTTAAAATATATTTTAATATCCTCAGATGTAAGACAGTATGTAAATGGTAAGTGTTTATTAATACAATTAGGAAATACAATGATATTTCCAGATCACTTACTCAGGTTTACAAACATCTCTTCTAGCAAGGAGCTAATCACATTCTTTATCTGTAATTAACATTGAAAGATAGAATTGGCCCATATTGTTCTCAAAGTGACAGGAAAATTGCCTTAACATTTTAATATTTGATAGTTCCTTGCACTGCAAAACTAATTCGGAATAATATTCCATTTGTGATGACAATCAGCTACAAAAGAAAGAGGCAGCATGATGCAGTGGCTGATATGCTCTATCTGAAGTCAGGAAGACCTAGGTTCAAATCTTACCCTACATACTTAATAATAATTAGCATTTATATAGAAAACTATATTGTTAAAGGGATGCCCATAGCAGCTGCTATGAATATGCAAATATATTTCCAGGATTGAATCACAAAATATAACAAACTCTCTTCCTCAAAGACAAAACCAAGATATTTATTCAGATACCAGAAAGCCAATTTATTTTTTTAAAAAAGAAGAAAATAGGGATTTCTTATCACAGAGGCTAGGGTCTTCAGGTTTATCAAACAGTAGGTTACTAGTCATTGACTACTGTGTCTTGCATAACTAAACTTTTCCACTGATCCACCACTCTATTTTTTTGGGCAGTACAAAATAGTTTTGATGATTGCTGCTTTATAATGCAGTTCAAGATCTGGTATGGCTAGGCTACCTTTCGTAGCGTTTCTTTTCATTAATTCCCTTGATATTCTGGACTTTTTAATTCTTCCAGATGAATTTTGATATTATTTTTTCTAGCTCTGTAAAATAATTTTTGGTTGTTTGATTGGTATGACACTGAATAAGTAAATTAATTTAGGTAGAATTGTCATTTTTATTATATTAGCTTGGCCTAACCACGAACAACTGAAGTTTTTTCCAGTTATTTAGATCTGACTTTATTTGTGTGAAAAGCATTTTGTAATTGTGTTCATATAGTTTCTTGATTTCTTTTGGCAGGTACAATTTCAAATATTTTATAATGTCTACAGTAACTTTATATGGAATTTCTCTTTTTATCTCTTTTTTAAAAAATTAATTAATTGATTGATTGATTTTCTTGTTTACATCATTCATTTCCATGAGATTTTGAGTATACCATCATATTATCTGCAAAGAGTGATAGCTTTGTTTCTTCTTTGCCTATTCTAATTCCTTCAATTTCTTTTTCTTCTCTTATTGCTAAAGCTAACATTTCCAGTACAATAGTTAATAACAGTGATGATGGACATCTTTGTTTCACTCCCAATCTTATTGGAAATGCTTATAGCTTTTTCCCTTTGCATATAATATTTGCTGATCATTTTAGGTAGATTCTTCTTATAATTTTAAGGAAGACTCCATTTATTCCTATGCTCTCCTAATGTTTTTAATAAGAATGGGTGTTGTATTTTATCAAAAACATTTTCTGCATCTATTGAGATAATCACATGGTTTCTGTTGCTTTTGTTATTGATATGATCAGTTATGCTGATCATTTTCCCAATATTGAACCAGTCCTGCATTTCTGGTATAAATCCTTCCTGGTCATAGGATATTATTCTCATGACAAGTTGCTGTAATCTTTTTGCTAATGTTTTATTTGAAATTTTTGCATCTATATTCCTTAGGGAAATTGGTCTATAATTTTCTTTCTCCATTTTTGCCTCTTTCTGATTTAGGTATCTGTATCATATTTGTATCATAGGAAGAATTTTGTAAGACTCCTTCCTCACCTATTTCCCCAAACAATCTATATAGTATTGGAATTAATTGTTCCTTAAATGTTTGATAGAATTGATAGAATGATTGTAAATCCATCTGGCCCTGGAGATTTTTTCCTGGGAGTTCATTGATGGCTTGTTCAATTTCTTTTTCTGAGATGGGGTTATTTAAGTATTTTACTTCCTCTTCTGTTAATCTGGACAATTTGTATTTTTGCAAATATTCATCCATTTTACTAAGATTGTCAAATTTATTGGCATACAATTGGGCAAAAGAGTTCTTAATTATTGTTTTAATTTTCTTTTCATTAGTGGTGAATTCACCCTTTTAATTTTTGATACTGGTACTTTGGTTTTCTTCTTTCTTTTTTAAATCAAATTAACCAAAGATTTATCTCTTTTATTTGCTTTTTTGCTATTCTTTGTGACAGCAAAGAATTGGAAAGAAAAATGAGTAGCTATTAATTGGGGAATAAATGAAATGGAATATTATTATGCAATAAGCAAGGATGCATATGAGAAATTCAGAGAACCATGAGAAGATTTTATGAAGTGATGCATGATGAAATGAGCCAAGACAGAAGAAAAATATATACAGTAGCTACAAGTGTATAAATGACAAGATCACCAAAAAAATAAATGCTGAAATGAAAGTGGAGGGAAAGTAGTCATGAAAAACAAATAACCAAACCTCCTCATGGCAGAAGTGTGTGGAATATCTAGGGTAGAAAGTAGTATACATTGTCAGATGTGGTCACTGTCCTATATTGGGTCTTTTGTTTATTTTTCTTTGTTACCAGGGATAGTTTAATCTGAAAGGAGGTGAAGAGTTTCAGGAAATGATGGCATTGTAAAGAAAGACAAAGGACATCAATTAAGTCTGTTAAAAAATTAAACGAGTGGTTTAAATTAGATGATATCTAAGCTTTAAATCTAAAGAGCATCCTATGTGTAGGCATAGCTAAAGAGTAATAAAATGAAGTGAACAAAAGACCTAGGTTCTTGAGTCACAGGGAAACAATACTTTTGATACAAACGATGGTATCAAGATACCTAAGGGGCACACATGGAAAAAAAGGGAGGTGACCAACCGCTTGGCAGATAATACTGTAGCAGAATTCAGAACCAACTTGGTGGTTTTGAAAACAAAAGAAAACAATAGAATTCAGTAAAGAATAATGAAAGACAGAACCTTGGGGTACAAAACTAAATGATCGCCTTGAAAAAAGGGGCACATGTGTTGAAGAGTTTGAAGAAGACTCATTGAAGAGAGACAATGATGATTAAAAGAGTGGAAAATTAATCTGAGGAAAGAGGAAAAGAATGATAATTAGTCAACCTCCCTGAAGACCTGGGAGAGCAGGATAATTTTCAAAAGCTAGTCATCCATCAGCTCTCCTCTATCTTCATTGGAGATAGGACAAGGACTTGGGCAAAATGAAGCAAGAGGGATGTAGGTTTAGCCTAGGGAAGAATTTGTGGATGGTGATAGCTATCAGAATAAATAACTGAGGAGTGTTTGTAAAATTTCTTTTGAAGTTAGTTCAGAATAGGATTGATTCTTATGTATAGGTGGCAATTTAAGTGTAGTCCTGTCAGAAAAGTGGAGGGGGACTAGATAACATCTTACTTCTTACTTACTAGATTACATCTTCCTTTCCTAAGATTTGTGGATGCTTCCAGTATGGATTCTGAAAACAGAAATGACTGGTAGCATTCAAATAAAATTGCTTACTTCAAATCTTTGGAATTGTTCATTAAAATAAAAATGTTATGAACAAGTTCTATGACTTCTCTAATTTCAGGTATGGCTCCTAAATTCAAATAAAATAAATTCAACTCCCACAAAAGATGTTTCACCAGCTTGCAACATCATCACTTGATCATCCCACATTTAGCTAATGATGCATTATATGATGCGGCTAGGCATCTGCAGCTCAAGGAAATATAGTGTGGGTGTCTTGAGATCATAATTTCCATTTCTGCAATATGCATTCGTACTTCCTGAGAGATGGTTCATTTCGAGCCTGACCGAATTTCTTTTAAGGCCATGTGGTTTTTGGACCTGTGCTCATTTACATCACAATTCAACTTGTTCAAACTAAAAGTACATGTAATTTCTAAGACATTACACCCTCTTCAAAAATGGATACAGTCTAGAAAAGCAAAAACAAGGACAAAACAAAAACAAAACTGGAAACATAGAAAGTGTCCTTCATTTGGAGGAAATGTATAAATTAAGATACGTTCCTTTTTTAACCCTATTTATGATTTCATTGCTACACAGTAATCCCAAGTGAAAGAAAGAAGAACAACCTTTAACTAAGACCAATTGGTACTTGTTTCACAATTTTATAGTTTTCAAATTTGCCCAGGAGCATGAAGAGGTTAATTCAATTTCTTAGAATCACACAGTCATCATATGTGTTAAGTCTTTCAGGTCCTAAGGCTTCCTCTGTATAACTATAAGGGAATATTATTGTGTCATAAGGAACAATGAATAAGCAATATTCTGAGAAACCTAGGAAGACTTGTTTGAACTGATATAGAGCAAAGAAAGCAGAACCAGGAGAATAATATATACCTTGAATACAGTAATGTAAATAAATCAGCACTTAAAGGCAACTGATCTCAGATTAAATTTAATGACCAATCAATCCTTTTTTCCTGAGGACAGACGATGTGACACCCCCTTCCTCTTTAAAGTAGAAAACTTTGGGACTACTTACTAGGATGGTTTATCTTATGCATTGCAGAGTTCTATAGGTCAGAGAATGTATATGGAAATGATTGTAGTGTAAAAACTAAAACCTATAGCCTTATTTACTTTAAATGAACTATTAATAAATGAGGGCAGGTAGGTGGTGCACTGGATAGGGTGGTGCGCCTGGAGTCAGGAAGACTCATTTTTGTGAATTCAAATCTGGCCACAGATACTTACTAGTTTAGTGACCCTGGGCAAATCACTCTTATTTGCCTCAGTTTCCTCATCTGCAAAATGAGCTGGAGAAGGAAATGGCAAATCAAAAAAGTATCTTTGCCAAGGAAACCCCAGAAGAGGTCACAAAGAGTTGGATGTGACTGAAAATGACTGAACAACATTAATAAATAAAAGAGAGGATATGTTAAAACATCACCCAGCTACACATATATGGTCTCTTTGCTGTTCCTCTCACAAAATACTTCAACTCCTGACCCTTGGAGATTGCGTTCCCCTGTACCTGGAATGATCTTCCTTCTCACCCTTACCTTCTAGCTTCCCTGACTTTCTTCTAGGCTCAGCTAAAATTCTGCTGTGTAAAAGAAGTCCCCCTCAATGATAATACCTTTTCCTCTGAGATTACCTTCAATTGACCTTGCATATGTTAAGTTTGTACATAGTTCTTTGCATATTGTCTCTCCCATTAGACTTTAAGCTCCTTGAAGGCAAGGACAGTTTTTGTTAGTTTTTCTTTGGATCACCAACACTTAGCACACAATGTATAGCTCATAGTAGGTGCTTGTTATTTATTGTTTTGTCTTTCATTCTTGAAGAGGACCAATGATATCAGGAGGGTGATGTCTTAACCTGCAATTGAATTGGACTTAAGTGAGGTAGGATTCTGCTAAGTCATTAGCCTCACTTTTTCCTCCCAAGTCTAGTGGCAAGAAATAGGTCAGGATGACTAGTGATGGCCTCAGATGCCAATAGGACCCTGGCCTAAGCTAAAATCTTTCCCAGGTCTCAGTTTGATGTTTGTTGACTGACTTATGATAAAGATATAGCTACCTATTCCCTACTACATGCCTGCTGGGGTACAAAGACTAGTCAAATACTTGGAAGATATGTCAGCTAATTATTGAAGGAATTGCCCAAATGAATGAGATCACAGATTGATTTGAATATCCTTTCGTTCCTTCCCATCTTAGATCTATATCACTTAAATTTATATTCAAATCAGTTATATATTACTCTAGAAAATAGTTATGCCATGTAATAACTGCATGTTTTAATTCACTGATTTACATACCGAGTGATAGAAAAATGAGACAAAATTACTCTGTAAAAATCTATATGTGTGTTAACCACAAATGTTGGTATGGTAGGAAGAATATTGAATGTGAAATTGAGAGATCTGGATTCAAATTACACCTCACTATCTATATGACTGTGGACAAGTCACTTAATCTGAGTCTCAGTTTTCTCATCTGTAAAATGAGTATAACAATATTTCTGAGGATGAATTGAGATAATCTATGCATAGCACTTTACAAATCTTAAAGCAGCACATGCAAATTATTATTATTATTGTTGGAGTGATACCTCTCACTGAGCTGAAATAGCTCCAAGACAGAAATTTCTGTGTATTTTAGGGAGCTATTGATCCATCCCAAAATGAACATACAACAAAATCTTGTCAAAGTCCAAGGTCAGGCCATTCCTTTCCTGAAAAAGTTGGGAGGATTCCATAGAAACATATTAGCCATTTATTCTGAGAAAATACTGTAGCAGCTGCAGAGGGAAGGAGAACTATGTAACTTAAATATACACTGAGAAGTGAATTCTTACCATCTAGGATAAAAATGGCAGGAGTACCTATTGTAAGGATAGAAGAGAGGAAGGCATGTGGGACAGAGAAAGAGAGAGAAGAAAATTCTAACCGATACCTACCCATTTTTAAGATGGGAATAGACAAAAAAGCTTATGGGAGAGAGACAGCTAGAGAGGGAAATCTGAATAAATTTCTTAGCCATTTAAGGCAAGATAAGATGAATAAAAGGGGAGAGAGCAAAATAAGGAAGCATTTAATTGGTTGTATTGTTAAATAGAATAAATTTTAAAACTTAAAGGGACCTTAAAAATCACCTCACTTAACCTCTTCATTTTTCAAATGAAGAAGTTGAAACTTGAGAAGATGAAGTGTTTTGTCCATGGTCACACTAGTTACTGTCAAAACTGAGAGTAGAATTCAGGTTTCCTTAGATCTTCATTCAATACACAACAGATTCATGAATTTCAAGCACCTTTAAACTACTGGCAAATTACTGAAACACTGAGAATTGTTGCTATCTTAAATGTCTGATTTGAAAGTATTCATTGCCATAGTTATCAGTTCATGAGTTTGATTTCATGATTTCAAATCTGGCCTCAGATATTTACTAGCTATGTTATCTGGGGCAAGTCACTTAATTGTGTTTGCCTTAGTCCTTCATCTGTAAAATGAACTGGAGAAGGAAATGGCAAACCACTCCAGTATCTTTGCCAAGAAAACCCCAGATGGGGTCATGGAGAGTTGGACATGACTGAAAAATGATTGAACAACAAATAAAAGTGAAGGTAGCTGATTGTAGGAGTAATGCAAGTTTGGGGCTTGGCAAAGCATGATGTTAATATGATAAAGGACCTAATAGTCTATATTGATAAAAAATAAACGTGCCACAGACTCATTTTCCCCTGCCTCGGTCCCCTTACCTTCTCTTCCATCCAGTTCCACTATTTCTTTGTTTGACTGTCAAGACAGGGGCCATCTAGGACAACAGATTAGATATGGTCATACTCTCTAGAACCCATTCCTGAAACATTTGCACAAATCCATCTGGGAAGACGGACTGTTTGAGAGAGAGAGACAGAGAGAGAGACAGAGACAGAGAGACAGAGACAGAGAGAGGGAGAGAGAGAGAGATAGAGAGAGTGAGAGAGACAATGAGAGAAAGAGAGAGAGGAGAGAGAAAGAGGAAGGAAGAGAGGTAGGGAAGGCGGGGGAGAGAGAGAGAGAGAAGGCTTTCTGTTGAAAATATTAAACATAGAAAAGTTATCTCCATAAAGAGGTTAGTGGGCCAAGAAGGTTCCTGTTTTTATTTTAATTTTATCATTGAATCTTCAGTGGCTAGGAGAGTGGCTGGCACAAAGTAAGCATTTAAATACTTCTTGAAAAACTCAGTTTAAATACAGTGGCCAATGTTGGTACTATATTATTCAATCTAAAGGACACATTTTTCCTTTCTGTTAATTAGTAAAGTATATAAACGTACTAAAGTAGAAAGTGACATGTGCTGTTAGTCACAACCACACTATAAGGAAGTTACATTTTTTTCTCCCTCATCTTTTGTGGGATGTGGTTTGTGGAGGTTTTGTTTGGGTCTTTGTTGAGAAGTATTTTTTGTTTCAAAACAAAATGTATTAATGATTTTTAAAAGATCAGAAATAAATATTGATTGATTGATTAATCAATTCTATTCTGGTTTGTAACACTACATAGGGAAAAGACTTTTCTCTTTTCTTTTGTCCTAGGAAAAAGAAAGAGGAGAGTTTTTCTACCAGGGAATCTGTTAGCAGCAGCTACCATTAGTCTCATTAATGTTAGCATGGTAACTAGAAGAACTCAGCAGGGCTGTGGAATCTAGGGGAACAGCAAAAGTATGTCAAGCATAATTATAATTGCCATTCCTGCCTGCAAGGATAATTCTTTTTTTTTTTTTTTGCAAGGGCTATTGGGGTTAAGTGACTTGCCCAAGGTCACATAGCTAATAAGTGTTAAGTGTCTGAGGTCAGATTTGAATTCAGGTCCTCCTGACTCCAGGTCTGGTATTCTATTCACTGTGCCACCTAGCCACCTAGCCACCCCCTGCAAGAAGAATTCTTAAGTGAGGTATCTTAAAAGGAAGGGTGGTTACTTTCCTAAACCTCTGTTTTCTTATGTCTAACACTGGACTAAATGACCTCAAGTGTCTCTTCCAGCTCTTGTCCCAATCCAACTTGTATTGGCAGTCCTAATCAAGTCAAGTTGACAAAACCTTACCATGTGTCAGGCTCTATACTAATTGTTGGGTCTACAAAAAATAGGCAAAAACAGCCCCTGCTCTGAAAGTAACTACTGAGGTCTTGGATCCTGAGGAACTAAAGTATCTTCCATTTTCACAAGAGAGAACATCATCATTTACTGAACCCAGGTTACCATCACTAGGCAAATAAATGGAAAAGAACTTTAGCTCCAAGTCTTACGTGATAAATGGACAACAATTAGGCAATGTTATATAGTGGATAGAATACTGGACTTTGAATCAGAAAAGACCTGGGTTCCAATTCCACCTCAGACATTTACTTGACTAACCTTCTTGACCAAGTCATGTGACCTCTATGGAAGTGGTTCTCAACCTTCCTAATGCCAGGACCCTTTAATACTCATATGCGGGCGTATCTGCATGTGGGTGGACCCACCTGGAGAAGGATAGAGGAGCAGAGTCTCGGTTCCTAAGACCATAGGAAATATGTGTTTTCCAATGGTCTTAGGTGACGCCTGTGAAAGGGTCGTTTGACCCCCAAAGAGGTCATGACCCACAAGTTGAGAACCACTGCTCTATGGGTATGCTCATCTGTAAAACAAGGGGGTTAGACTCAATGGCCTGTAAGTCCTTTCTTGCTTGAAATCTGTGATGCTGAATAAAATTGGTTGTTAGTCTGCTGCCTTTGAAAAATACTGAATTAATTTTGGAGAGAGGTATTGATCTCAGGAAACCTTTTGAGTGGTACATAGTTTCAGCCCACAAGTTCTAGGAAGGCAGCTGAGAGACAGTGATAGGATGTCACTTAAGTCAATCACTGTTCTTATTGTCTGCCTCTGGGCAGCTGGTCAGTTCTCCTGAAAGAAAAGTTTGTGATAACACAGTTCAGATACGGTTGCTTATCAGTGAAAGCAATTGGTGGCTTGCCTTATCTCTCTAGGGATTAAATTTTTCATAATTAAATTGCAAACTCTCTGATTATCTGTCTCAAATCTGGTATTCCCTCAAGATACATGTTTTTGATCCTATGTGTGTCCTGTAGAAGAAATAGCATTTGTTTTTTAGAGCAATAATGAGAACTCTGTAATTAATCTGAATGCCAACAGGAGTACTCCTTTGAACTCATTGGGTCAACAAGGTCTAATTTCTCAGTAAAAGTAAAATCCCAGATTTGGCCAGTTAAAGACATGACTAATTAACACAGCTGGCTAGAGGGTGGTGCTAGCAGGGCTAATTTGACAGTTTTGATCCTAGAAACTCCATTCTAGAAGGGATATTGACAAGTTGGAGTACATTGGGATAGTGATACAAACCATACTTTATGAATATTGACGGAAATAGAAATGTTTAGCCTGGAAAAACATGAACTAAGGGGGACATAATAGTAGTCCTCAAATATTTGAAAGATTGTCATGTGGAAAAGATATTAAATTTGTTCTTGTTTGGCACTAGAGAAGAGAACTACCAGCAATGGGTAGAAGTTACAGGCAGTCAAATTTCAGTTCCCCAAATGGAAAGGGCTGCCCCAAGGGACAGTAAGTGCCCCATGCCTTGAGATCTTCAAATGGAAATTGAATGATCACTTGTTGAAGATAAGATTGATAATTTGGGTAGGGCTTGCCCTAGATAACACCTCAGGGCACTTCTCATTTGAAATTTATTATTCTATGATCCTAGGAGGATCATTTATCTATGCATGGATTAAAATTGGGCTATGAATTCCTGCTAGTCACATCATAAACATATAGCATTTATCACAAGTTAGAAGGAATGAAATACTGTGCAAATCTTTAACCAAAACCTGAAAAGTCGAGAAATATTAAGTTTTTGTGACATTTTCAAAGCTCAGGGCATGATCTAATCATGGTGAATAGCTTGAGATTTATATCTATGTACATATTATATATAATATTGCATATTCACATATTTATATATTTACATAAATACATAAATTTTACATATATATGCACTCCATTTACAGTATTTATATTTATAATGTATCTAACATATATTTTATGTGTATAAGTATGTATAAATAGAGATGAAATACATACATGATAAATGTGAGGCATAGTATATTTGGATATAAACGTTGGTTGTTGTTCAATTGTTTCGGTTGTATCTGACTCTTTGTGACCCCCATTTGGGTTTTTCTTGGCAAAGATACTGCTTTGGTTTACTGTTTCCTTCTCCAGCTCATTTTATAGAAGAGGAAACTGAGACAAAAAAGGTTAAGTGACTTGTCTAGGGTCACACAGCTAGTAAATGTGGGGGTAAATTTGAACTTGGGCCTTCCTGACTCCAGTTTGGTGCTGTATCCACTGTGTCACCTAACTGACCCAGATACAAATGTATAAACCTATATATCTCAAACTATTCACCATGATTAGATCATGCCCAGGAAATAAAGATGTAGGTGTATATAAATTTATATATGCATGTATATACATATGTATATATATAAGTATGTATATATCACCATAATTAGATCACAGATACATACTATAATGGTAATGGAATTTAGAGATCCTCTTGTATTGGCTTGGTTTGGGGGTTGTGTTAAAACCCAGAGCTTGTGAATCCCACTTGTGGGATGGACTTGTTGATGTGAAGAGAGAGGGCTGAACTGGGAGGAGCTGGTGTGGTAGATTTAGAGACAGGCCCAAGCAGAGGAGGCCAGAAGAACTTTTGGGTAGCAGTGTCACAGAGGTAGAGAGAGAGGAGAGTTGCCAGGGGGCCAGAGCTGCTAAAAGAGAGACTTCTGAGGGCCAGTTGGAGCTGCCCAGGACTTTTGAGAACTGCCACCCAGAGCTACTGAGAACTGAGGAGGCATGGTTGTGATGCTGGTATTTTGTCTGTCTGTTTTGATGTTGTTTTGCCAGATTCACCTGCTGGTGAAGGACAGTGCTGTTGTTGCAGAGGTCCTGGAACCTTGCTCTTGGTTCAGAAGCCCTGAAGGAGGATTTTGCTGTTGTATGTTTACAGAAATCCTGGAAGAGGGCCTTGCTGATGTTTCCAGGGGTTTTAGGACTGTTCCGCAGGCAGAGAGTAAATTGATAAGGACAGTGGCAATGCATCTTGTGGCTTTGTTAAGCTTTGTCTCCCCAGTAACAGAGATTGCTGAGAACTTGCCTCTGCCTCAGGTCAAGATGAAGAAAAGACCTCTCTTTGGGTATTAAATGTTGTGATGATATCTTTGTAGCCTAGGGGTAGATGGCCTATTGTGCTATCCACTGCCCCTTTTGAGAAGGTGCTTGGCATTAACTGGTGACAGTTGTATTTCAGTTGTGATCCAGAGGTGGGACACTTTTGACTTTTTTGTGCTCTGTGACTGACCAAATGAATGTACTTTGTTTATGATTGGAAACTAATCTCCATTTGAGAAAAGAGACTTTGTGATTGACTAAATGAATGTACTGCCCAGGGGTGGAGTAGTATTTGGATTGAATTGTGTACTTAGTAAATTATTGAATTACACATGGTGAATGCTGTATTTTGATTTTCTCTTTTCTGTGAATGTTTTGCCTTTATTTGTCACTGAATAAAATGGAGAGTTACTATGTTGGTATTCGAAACTTTGGAAGTTGCCTTTTCTTGGCATTACACATACATGCCTCTAAATGTGTGTGTATACATACATACACACACATACACACAAATAATATGTATGTATATGTATAATCACATGGATAATTGAGGGATCACAGAGCTAGAGCCAGAAGGGCCTCAACACAGATATACTGGTAAAATGTTTGACAACCCTCTCTTAGGGGAAAAATTGTTTGATATATCTTTAAGTTTAATCTTCAACATTCATATTTTTTACATCACTTTCTTCAGTCTAGACAATCAAAAAAACCAATAAATCAAGCCCCAATTTGTAATATTTGCTAATTTCTGAGGTATAGATGCTCACAATGAAAACTGAACACATAGCTCTTGGGGCCAGTTCAAGTTGGCTCTAGGACTGCCTTGGACCCCAGAGGCTATCTAGTCTTCTCATTTTACAAAGGAGAAATCTGAGGCCAAGAGAGGTTAGGTGCCATGTAAAAAGTCACATAGGTCATACAAAGTCACAGCATCAGATTTAGGATTTAGAGTCAGGTCTTCTAAAAACAAATCCATTGTTTTCTCTACTATACCACATTGTCTCCTTCCAGAGAAAGTATTCTTGGTGGTTGCATTTATATTTTTACATTAATTTCTATTTCACTTTAATGCAGCATAAATCTGGTCTGATGGAAAGAGTTCTCAAGGCCACAGGAAATCATATCTTCCCTGGACAGTTTGATCACTGTTCAGTTTCCTCATTAAAATGAGATTAGGTCATAGAGCTCTGGATTTTCTAGTAATGGAGACCTGAAGGACAGGCTTAGTTTTCAATGTGGTTTGGAGACATAGCTGATTACCTTGGAGATAAGTCTGAATATGGAGGGAGTACAAATGCACTTTTTAGAACAACAGCCCCAAAGAAAATTAAATGCTATGTAATTATAGTGGCTAAGCTTAAATCCAAGGAAGAAATGACAACATATGCCTCCTTCCTTTCTTCGCAGAGGTGGGGGACAATTAGCGTGGGATATTCTGTGTGCTTTCTAAGCTCAGTTGTCATATTTGTTTTGCTGAACTGCCTTCCATTTTCTATTTTATTCTTTATCACAAGGGTTAGCTCTCATTGGGAAAGAATATATTTGGAAATGAAGGTGATATAAAAACAAAAGATGATCTCAAATGATCAATGATCTCATTGATTGGGATGTTCCCTCCTATGATACAGTTCCCAACCCAACCCATCCACACCTGTCTATCCTGTGAAGTTCTTGACCATTTATCCTCGTGTTTGCACAGGATATCCACCTTCTTCACTTTATTCTGACATCATGAGGGTACCAATGGAAAGTTCTTGTTGTCTTTCTATCATCCCTGTCATCACTTGATCCCTCCATCTTTTCTTCATATTATATAATTCTTTAATGACCTTTAGTGCTCCTTTTGAATTCCTTGTTGGTGATAAATAGCAGCTTGCTTACAAAACCAGGCATATATCCATTGCCCTCTGTGTGATATTAATTTTCAATTCTTCAGAGATTACTCTATTCTATATATACATATACATATGTATATATACACATACATATATGTATATATACATGTATACACACATATACATGTATATATATACATATATATACATATATATATATATATATATATATATATATATATATATATATATACTGATGGGCAAACTCTATGGTTTATCTGTCCATCAAATGCATACTGTAATCTGGGCAAAAGATACTCTTCAGCTATTTGGTCTTTCTTCTATGAATGGTCAGACTAAATTTCTTTAGTCAAGAGGCTCTGCAATGTTCCAGAGCTTGATGCAGTAAGAACAAAATCATTTGTGAACAGGAACACCTGGAGGACCTCATCATCCCCAGGGAACCCTGGAGTCTCAACCTGGACTCTCCTCCATCTTATGGTAAATATCTTTGACAAGCATCTACCTTTCTTATGCCCCACTTGGTGTTTCTGATCAGAGGATCATTGAATAGTGTCATCTATGTATTTATATCTTTCAAGGAATCTTGAATGAGCTTGCTGAATGGAGAGGGGGTTCTTAATTTAAAAAAATAAAGCTTGGTAAGGTGATGTTTTATTTTTTATCAAATTAAATACTTTTTGTCATTGACAAATTATATGCACAATAGGATCTTATTCTCTACCTCTTTTAGTTAGTTGTGAAATGTTAAAGATGTACTCCACTAATTAATATTGCTTGCAAAAGTCTACTTTTCTCTACTAATGCCCTCTTTCAGGATACCCTTGGTGAGTTTCATAAATATTTTGTATATATGGGAAGATAGATCGTAATTATTAATCCCCTTTTTATTTTAATTTTTTTTTATTAGTCTCTCAATGCCCTCACAATTGTGTTTCCTCAAGCATTTATTCTCACTGTGTACACTTGGTCCAAACAGACTGCATTACCATCTTTGTTCTCTTTAGTGCCATTTTTATGACCTCTATAAACATATTCAGGACTGTAATATTAGAGTCTAAGTGTAGTGGTTCCATTGGTCTTTATGGAGAAAACAGTTTTATTATAATAAAATTTTCTAAATCTTTTCCATTTTTCTTCTTTTTAAAATTCTCATTCATAAATGCCCTTGACATGACCTTTATTAGCTGGCTATCTCACCATGACTTCTTCAAAGTGGTTTTACCCTGGTCTGCTACTCTCTTCTTTGTTAGACAGTGCTGCTCATAATTCTCTATTGACTTTTTTCATGAGATTTAATTAAAAAAAAATTCTAATCTTACATTGTCCTGGGTAGTTATATCTCTCCATGTGGCAAGTAGTCAGATGTTTGTTGACTAGACTAGGGTACGTTTGGGGCTCTTTTGGTAACCCTTGTTATGGCAGTTAACTGTTTTTGGATGTTAATGCAATTTCTATTGTCCACAGATGGACAACAACAACAAAAATGATATCAATAAAAAGGCAACCAAAAGAGAACATATAAGTAAACATATGTCTATATTTATCTATATCTATATCCATATTTCTTAGGTCTTTTTAATGAGGCCCTATAGTCTAATGATTATTTCCAAGTGGCCCCATGTGTAAGTAAGTTGTAGAATACATTGCCTATT
Source organism: Pseudochirops corinnae (assembly GCA_028646515.1). Lineage (NCBI taxonomy): Eukaryota > Metazoa > Chordata > Mammalia > Diprotodontia > Pseudocheiridae > Pseudochirops > Pseudochirops corinnae. The sequence goes on along the minus strand of CM053587.1, from coordinate 234,865,132 downwards.
TTCCCCTAGATTTTTAACCTTCACAAATATAACATATAAAATGTAGCATGTTAGATTTGGAAGGAAACTAGGATATCTTCTTGTCCAACCCTGTTATTTTATAGATGAGAAAACTGAGGACCAGTAAGGTAAAGTGATTTGCATAAGATTCATGTAAATGGTACATATCCAAATTGGAATTTGAAACCCTATCCTCTAACTACAGATCCAAACACTCTTTCCACTGTTCCATATTGGTTGTAGTACGATGTTTTTAAATTCCCTTCAAGCCCTTGAGCCATGATCATATGTTCATCCAACTGAGCATCAGAATACCTAGGTTATATTCCGGGTTTGCCATGCAAAGCCCTGTGCTTGATTCTGAGATGTCTGTGAAACTGAATGATAGAGTCTGTGCTCACTGTAAGCCCACAATTCAGGTACAGACACAGGATACCAGCACTTCACACAGTGCCTGGCACACAGTAGGCGCTTAATCAATAATGGTTGACCAATACTACAGATCATCATATTGCAGAATAGAACACAAATCACAGAAGGGAGAGGAACAAAATGGTGCTGGGATTAGGGAAGAGAGAGATCATTTTTATTTTAGGGAATCAGGAAATGATTGTGAGCAGAAGTTTGAACTAATACTCTAACATCTACTCAGACTTGTTTGAGGCCTCTTCTCCATGGCTGTATTGACTAAGACAAGATGGGCAAATCTTTGTTGGTACAAAGTCCTTTGTAAATAAATGTTGTGAATGTATGGGATGTCCCAAAAGTCTTAGAGCAGTTTTAACCTTTAATATCTTAACACTACACTAAGACTTTTGGGACAATCTCTGTCTTTGGAAAGACACAATGGATTGAAGCAGATACAGTTCAAGAATCCTCTCTCTGATCTCCCGTATCCTCGAATCTCCCTCTTCCAATATTTTCTTGCTCTCTTTTTTCATGCCTTAATCCTCACTGAGCCCTCTTGAGACCAAGATAGCTAATTGTAGCAAATTGCAGAATGCTTTGTCCACAAAGGGAAGATGAGGGGTTTTGTTGGTGGGGGGGTGGGGGGGTGGGGGGGTGGGAGTGGGAGTGACTATTAAAAAGTTCATTTTCAGTTTCATTTTAGTTCAGGATTTGATTCCCATAGTTGAGAAAAGTTATCAGTTTTACCCCTACTCATACTGAAGGAACTAAATAACTATTAATCAGCTTGATGATCTAATTAAGAAGAGGACTTTTACGAATCCTTTAAAGCAAATGAATTACAGCTCTGCCCTCTGAAGTGACCCAGTAGATGAAACCATTCAGGGGGAATAAAATCTGACTTCCATAGCTTATCAAAACCAAGATAAGAATCCATATTTTCTTATTAAAATCTGTTTAGCACAATTAAAGGATGAAATGTTGCCTCCTTTATCAGATTGTCGTTTGACAGCCCAGAAACAGACCTACTTCTGACTCTTACCAAAGCTCTGAGCAATGACTAATGTGAATTTATCCTTATTCTACTCCCATGCAGCATGGGAAAAGATTGAGAACAAGCCATTACAAACAAATATGTTTCTACCATCAGACTTTTCCCTCTGCATGCTAGGCTAATGAGAACCTTTTATTATCTTACAAAGGAAATATTACTCAAAAACCCCGTTAAGCCACAGGGTTAGCACAACAAAAACTACATGACACAATGGGATCTAGTTGAATAAAAATTAAGGATTGGATTGGAAGTCAAAAGATAGGGCTCTAGTCTTGACTTTGTCATTAATTAATCAGACAAATCACTTGACCTCTCTGGGCCTCTGCATATTCTCTTATGCATAATTGAAGGGCTGGATTAGGTGATCTCTTAGGTACCATCTGGCTCTAAAACTCGGTGCCCCTGTTCCGTTGCTATAGCATTGGCTTGGAAATTAAATTCAATTTAATCTCCCCTAGAATATAAACTTCTCAAGGACAGGGAATGTTTCCTTTCTGTTTTTGTATACTGAATGCATACTAATGTGGCTGACAAATAGTTAATTGAACTGAATTGAATGAACAAATATTTATTGAAAGTCTACTTATGGGAGGACCTGGACTAAGTGTTACAGATAATTTAAAGATGAAACCAAAAAGTCAGTGAGAAAAACAGATGAAATCCTATGGGAGATAAATGCATATTGCTCAAAGAATTCCAAGATGGCTTCTCCTATTACTAAACTGTTACTCACTAAAGCAAATTCACAAATACAGTCTTAATCCACACAACCTCCCCCCCACCAAAAAAAGAAAAAAAACCAAAACCTCAAATACTATTCTAATTCATTGGGTGCCATTTTCTTCTCTGCTTAGAGAGGAACAAAGTACCTTATTTAAAGACATGGGGAATGAATGACAGTCAAAGCTGGATTCTAGAATTTTTCTACCATCCCTTGAGTCCTCTTGGCTAATTAAGGTATTAACTGATAAGAAACATCATACTATAAGAGGAAGAACATTGGCTGTGGGATAGGAAGAGCCAGGTTCAAATCTTAGCTCAGCTACTCACTACTAAAGTCATGTGGGCAAATTTTCTCATCAGCAAAATGAGGTCTCTAAACAAATTGCTCTTTTGTATGCCTGTTGCCTAGTACAGTGCTTTGTAACATACTAGGTGCTTAATAAATGTGTCCATAGTTGAATTTGTGAACTAAATCTCTAAGATCCTTTCCAGTTCTAAAGTTCTATGGCTCATTACCTTTTGTAGACTTGTGGACTGAAATTTTTACCATACAAAGGTTTGAAGCTGTAATGGTAATATGAGAAATGTTAGAATGGGTTCTGGAATTAGGGACTTCTTTCAGATATCCCTTCAAACCACAACAGAGCTTCCTTTGGTGCTGAAAGAAGTTTCAGGTGAGAAGACAGCTGAGTAGTGGTGACAAAGCTCAGAAAGTCAGGAGCACAGCTTTATATGAAACATTATATAAATTTGGCTAGTAATAGTAATCATAATAGTAGTAGTAGTAGTAGTCTTAGTCAAAGTCATCATTGTAGTAGTATCAGTACTTTAATCAGACAACAAAAGGTAGAAACATTCTTTTTAGTATTGGCTATTACATTTTAGGAAGGACATAGTTGTAAGCTCCTAGAGGGCAGCATTGTTTCACTTTTCTCTCTGCATCTCTAGCATCTAGCAATGTGCACAAAAGATGTGCATAGTAAATACTTATTGAAACCGATAAGCTAAAGAGTAACCAGGATGGAAAAGAGCCTTCAGCTCCTGCCATAGGAAGATTGATTGAAGGAATTTAGGATATTTATCCTGGAGAAGAGAAGACTTAGGGATGGGGAGGGGAGAAAAAGATGTGAAAGTGATCATCAGATATTTACTGGGCTGCCACATGGAAGAGGGATTGAATTTGTTTTTATTAGTCCTAAAAGACAGAACTAGAAACAATGGGTAGAAATTTTGAGAAGGTGAATTTAGGGTCGAGGAAAGGAGCAACTTCCTAACAATTAGCACTGTTCCAAAGTAGAAAGAATTGCCTGGAGAAGGGAGGGAAGAGGCATTTCTATTAGTGTCTATAGTGTGCCAAGTACTTTACAAATATAATGTTATTTGATTATATTTATATTACATATTTACATGTAATTATATATTACATGCTTATTCATATAATTACATATATTATGCTCATATAATGTATTATGCTTATACATAACTTATATTCCTATTTCCACACAACAACCTTGTGAGGTGCTGGTGTTACTACTATTCCCATTTTACAGATGAGGAAATTGAGGCAAAGTGACTTGACCAGGGTCACACACCTAGTAAGTATCTGAAGCAGCATTTGAACTTAGGTTTGTCTGAGTCTAGGCCTCATTCTCTAGCCACTGAGCCACCTCACTGGTTCTTCCTCATTGAAGGCATCCTAGTAAAGAGTAATTGAGCACTTTTATGGTTTAGGTAAGATGGCCACTTCCATCCCTTCCAACCCTGAGATTCTGTGATTCAGGGATATTTTTGATAGGGCAGTTAAAAAGTTATGAAGAATTTTTAATAGATTATTCTTGAAGGATTTTGTTCATTTGGTCCCCACTATATATAATTTAAAATAAGACTGAGGATAGCAATGTGGTTTAGTGGAAAGTGGAATCAGAGGACTGATTACAGTCTAGAGAGTTTAGTTTGACCTGTGTGACATAAGTTTGACCATACACAATGTATTTAACCTTTAATCTATTTACTCATTGACAAAATGAGCATAATAATACTCATTATGTGGGAAGTACTAGAGAAAGCTGAGTTGTTTTTAAGGAAGGATGTGGTAGTTAGAACACTGGACTAGGACCTATGAAGGCTTTAGTCTAAATTACCCTTTACACATTTACTAGCCACATGATCTTGGGCAAGTTTTGTAACCCCTCTGAGCCCTGTCTTCCTTATCTGTAAAATGGACATGATAATAGGACCTAATTGACAGGTTATGGTAGAATAAAATAAGAGAATAAATGTAAAGCATTTTGCAAATCTTGAAGTACTATGTAAATGGCAGTTACTAAAGTCTTATTTAGGAAATAAAGACTCAGGCTAATAAATGTTAATTTGGAATTTAACATCCTAATATTATTGGATGACAGTAATCTCTCAAAGAACAATCAAAATAAGACAAACTTTCAGAGGTACTTTCAGGTCTCAGTTAATAGATGGATAGACTCCATTAAGATTGCAGTCTTTTCTTCTTTCTTTTTAGATTATTTCTATATATTTGTGATCTGAACAATCATAAATAAATACAAGTATTTTATTCTAGAAAGATGCATAAGAAAGAGGCTCAAAATTTCAATGAGGGAAAAAATAACCCTTTTCTCAAAAACATACTTCAGTAAGATTAAGATATGTATATTCAGTGCATAAAGAATTATTCTAACGTGCTAGCTAGCTCATTGGAATGCCAAAGGACAGAGATGAAAGTTGATCCCTTACTCTGATAATCAGGAAGGATCACATTTTACAGTAAAAAGAGTTGCTTAAACTGGATTAAGACAGGCTAGTTAGTGCAATGGATAAGTTGGGCATGGAGTCAGAAAAACTCATGTTCCTGAATTCAAATCTGACCCCAGATACTTACTAGCTGCGTGATCCCGGGTAAGTCAATTAACCCTATTTGCCTCAGTTTCTTCATCTGTAAAATGAGCTGAAAGAAAAAAATGACAAACCACTGTGGTATCTTTGTCAAGAAAACCCTTAATGGAGTCACAGAGAGTCTGACACAATTGAAATGACTGAACAACAGCAACAAAACCTGGGTCAACACAGTCCCCTTCAGAACCTCCCTACTTGAAGTCTGTCTTTCTCTTTCTTGCCTTTTTCTTTTTTATTTTCTTGCCTTCTTTTTCCTCCTCTTTCTCATTTTATATTATTTATTTTTCTTTTTTCCAGAGCTACCTTACCTTTCCTCTCCATCCTCCTTCCAACTGCCATGTTATAGAAATATGATTTGTCCTTCTTGTTGAATGTCCTACTTATATTGATTCTAGAATATTATTTTCTTTTTGAAAGAATGAAGGAAAAAATACACATGAACCATTCCAAAATGACAAGAGACTAAATTCCACCATTATTCCAGCAATCTTCCCAGATTTCACAGAATCATGAGATTTCAAAGTTTAAAAGGACCTTAGTGGGCAACTAGTCCAAGCTATACGCTCTCTAACCATACCTAAATGGCCAGCCTTTTCTTCAAGACATTGCCTAGGAGGAGAACGAGCTAACTACTAGGGCAATTCATTCTCCTTCTACTTTTGGGTAGTCATAATAGTTATGAAATTTTTCATTATATCACACCTAAATTTGTCTTGCTGAAACTTTTATCTATTGATCCAAGTTTTGTTCTTTGAGGCCATGCAGAACAATTTATTCCCTTCAACAAGGGGCAGCCCTCCAGATTCTTGTGGACATCTATAATTTTCTAATACCTTCTCCATTCTGGTTCTTTTTTTTTCCCTCCAAGTTAAATGTTAGAGTTCTTTTAACCAGGTCTCCTATGGCATGAACTTGAGTCCTTTCTCCACATAGGCTGCATTCTTCTGGACATGCTCTATCTTATTTGTGCTCAAAGTAATCTGCGATCATACTGATTTTGAAGTTCCCTCCAATGATGCAAATTGAAACCCTCTACCAGGGCCATTCCAGTGCCTCATTATGGTGTTTGATGTGGAGGTCTGGATTCTTAATGGTTATGGCAGTTTCTATCATCACTGTTAACTCATAGTCTAACTGTAGTTCACTAAAACCCCAAGTTGCTTTTCAGATGAATTCTTGTCTGTCCATACCTCCTCCATTTTGTGCTTGCTAAGTAGATTGTTGAACTCAAGCATGAGACTTTACATTTATCTGGTCAGTTTCATCTCAGATTTAGGCCAACGTTCTAGCCCATCAAGGTCTTTTTGAGTCTGCTTTGTCCTCTGCTGTGTGAGCTATTGTTCCCAGCTTTCTGTCATCTACAAATTAGAAATTATTTGATTGAAGCAACTGGGGTAACAGGTCTTTGCCTGTAGGGATTGCACTGAAAGCCTAGTTTCCTGACTCCTATTGCTGTTAGTGATTTTCCTTTATAACAGCAAAGAAATTTTTAATATTAACAGGTTTAATGATGATGTTCTATATGTTGTCTAGAGTTCAAGCATAAAAGGTCAGGCAGAAAGACATTAGCATTTTATGAAATGGACCTTTAAAGGTTAGTATTTCCTGTTTCAGGATGAAAACTATTATCCTACATTTAATTTTTTCCCAGGGGATACAGTTTTGAGAGGAAGGTGATGTTTTAGTGGAAATAGGATTATTTTTTCTTCTAGTAGGACATAAAATAAGTTAGGGCTGAAGGAAAAAAATGACAATGTTCATACAGAGCCAAATTCAAAATCCTTTCTGAATAACAAATTTAACAATTTAAGAGTTTCTCTTTTTCCTAGGGAAAAAGAAAAGAATGTTCTTACTTGCTGAATGAGGTAACTACTTATAACCAGTCCACAGAAAAATATTAAATAAAAAAAATCTCCTTTGATAACTTCCCAAAACAATGTAATACTATGCAAAATGTGCTGGATTTGGAGACAGAGGGCCTGGGTTCATAGCCTGGCTCGGAATGTTACTTTCCATGTGACCTTGGATCAATCACTTGAACTAGGGCAGAGAAATTAGAAAGTTGGATTACCTGTCCTCTAATATCTCTTCCAGCTTTAAAGTCTATTATTATGCATGTATTTGTTTGTGTGTGTGTGTGTGTGTGTGTGTGTGTGTGTGTTCCTATCCTTATAACCTAGAAGGGCCTCGTCCATAGAATTCTTATTGATTGATTGATTGATTGATTGTGATTTTCTTCCTATGCTTGCTTTTCTTCCTTTCCAGGGACCCATTCATTACTTTATTCCTACAAAAGTGTTACTCTCAGCTGGTTGTCAGCTAATGTTCTTCTGTCAAACATGCAGGGGTGTACTGAAGCCAGCTCATCCTGGCTCTGAGTTCTATTGTTAAATTTTCAGTGGGAGCATTGACACTTGGAAATAAGCAAATGCTACAAATCCAGACTTGATTTACTATTTTGTTGATTGTCTAGACTTAAGAAAGTGTTGGAGAAATGTTAGCAATGTATATTAAGCTTAAAATTGTGTTCTGCACGCACTTTTTTTCCCCTCAAGAGTTACTTCTAAACATTTCCTAGAGCACCTTTGCCTAGATGTCATACTTCCCAAGGGTTTTATGTTGTAAGATGTCATATATGGACTGGTTGAAGGAATTGAGAATGTTTAGCCTGGAGAAGAGAACACTCATGGGGGCACAATTTCTATGTTCAAATATTAGAAGAGCTTTCTTGGGGAGGAAGGATTTGTTTTGTTTGATCTGTGAGGGAAGAAACAGGAAATTTCTAGGTAAAAGTTGCAAAGAGACAAATTTAAGCCTATTGTCAAGAAAAAAAAAAAGCTAACAATATGAGTTGTACCAAAGGGCGGTGGACTACATTTAGTGGTGGGACTGCTTCCATGGACCTCTTTAAATAGAGGATGGAGGACTACTTGTTATGTGTGTTATTATGGAGATTCATTTTGTTCATGGGTTAATCTGGTAAGGTCTCTTCCCACTCTCATTTTCTGTGATTATGTGAGATGATTCTTGGAGCTTCGTATGTCTTTAAGACTCAAAAAAAGGTCTTTCTTATAGTGAAATTTCATACACTATGAAAAGGAGTGAAGGCTGACTCTGTGAGGGGGTCAGTTTTTGTCCTTTCTTATCTCACATCTCTGGTGATGTCCTCATGGAAAGGACTTTGTGTCTTATCTCTTAAGCTGATGAATGATAGGTGAGTGATAGGCAAGAGAGATATTACTGCTGTTCATGGGAGATCTTCCTTTGGAGACCTGATGCATCTGGGTCTGCAATTGGTACAGTGAAGTAAGGAGAATCTCACAGCCTCTAAATTAAATCCCTTGGGTTGAGGACTTGTGTGAGACACATGAACTACTACTCACCTTCATCTAGTAGTGTGTGTCCCTGATTTATTCTGCATTGACTTCCAGAATCCTGGGCCATTCCTTCAAACTCTCTTGGACTTCTGCTTTGCCCTTGGATTTGATTGCCCTGTGAACTCTTGCTTGACACTCATTGACTTGACAAAGTTCTAAATATTCTTCTGATGATAATAAGTCAGTCAAGGTAGGATTGTACATTGGAAAGGGAGCTGAGTTATTTTGTTTTTTGGGTGGAATCATAGGACCTGGGTTTGAATCTCACCTCTGCCATTTACAATCTGTAGGAATTCCGGCAAATCACTTAACATCTCTGGACCTACCTCAATTTCTTCATCTATAAAATGAGAGCATTGGGGGCAGCTAGGTGGCACAGTGAATAGAGCACCAGCCCCGGAGTCAGGAGGACCTGAGTTCAAATCCAGACTCAGACACGTAACACAAAAAACTAGCCATGTGACCTTGGGCAAGTCACTTAATCCTAATTGCCCTACCTTCTCACATCCAAAAAGCAAAAAATAAAATAAAATAAAATAAAATAAAATGAGAGCATTGGAGTAGAATCTTAGATTCCAAAAGTGGGCAATACTGCCCCCTGGGGGGCCCTGGAATGATCCAGGGAGGTAGTAGTAGCCCTTGGGGGACATTAAATAAAAAAAAAGGGGGCAATGGAAGCGTAAGGAAAGAAGAGAAGAGAAGTTTGAAAAACCATTTGTACATGCTTGATCTATTGTGTGACACAGTTAAGGTCATGGTGATTACATTGTTTTCAAAATAAACACATGTAAAGCCAGTCACCACAGCTCTCCTCAGGGCTATTGCTATGAATAACTGTAAGGGTCTAATTGCATAGTATAATGAACTCTCTATTTATTCAGCAATAAAGTAAAGCATAATGTTGAAGAAACTAAAGCATATCATTCACAATATAATATTAAAAAACTTATTACTAAGGTGGCCACATAGTCTTAATACATATCATTCAGTATATCTTATAGTCATCTTTAAGGTAGCAGAAAATACAAACACCATCCCACCCTTACATCACAGTAAGTTAGAAATCTCATCAGTCAATACAGACTATGCAAAGTAAAATCCTCTTTCATCTTGACTGGAGACTGGCTTCCATTAAGCCAATCATCCTGAAGGAGTAGCAGAAAGTACAAACACCATCCACCCCTAGGTCACAGTAAGTTACAATAACATCAGTTGATACAGAGTATCCAAGTAAAGTCTTCTTTCAAAAATCTTAACTTGAGGCTAACTTCCAAACCCTATAGCTCTTCCTCCATGGGCTGCTCCTCCTCCACAGGCTGACTTCTCCCAACTCTTGTCTGGATTCACAGGTAGGCAGCTCTCTGCTCTAGTTCCATATCTCAGTTCATGGGGACTGCTCCATTACAAATTCTTCACAGTTTCTGTTTCTAGGAAAACAAAATTTAAAAGAGCTACAACAATATTTACGCACATTACCAGCTCTATCATCTCAAATCACTCTCTGTCTGAGAAACCAATATAGAATAATGGACAGGACTTCTGTCTGAGAAAATAACACATCAACAGACAAAGCACCAAAATCACAAACATTCTCTCTCTCAGTTCTGTCTGCTCCCAATTCTGCTTGTGCTCTTATCTGCTCCTTCCTGTTCCACCCTTTTTGCAAGCTCCTCCCAGTGTGGCCCCGTGATTATATTTGACCTATTAAAGGGCAGGAAAGATCTTCAAACTCCCTTAGGCCTATTAAGGGGAATATAATGTATGCTGTTTCCAATCAAAGACTCTTGATACAATAAAAGAAGAGGCTCAAAGGCCCTTGATTAGCTAAAATCTGATCCAGAAAAACAGCAAAAAATCCTATTTTGTTTGCCATTACAACACACAAAAATGCAAGTCATAACTGATCAGTGGTTAAGTCCAATGATAGGTCTTAACAAGCAGGTGTTGTCAGGTGAGCATGTCATGCATCATCAAGAAGTCCAGCATGCATTAGCAGGAATATGTGTGTGTAATGACTTATTTACAATACCATATTATACAGTTGTATGATGCAATATTGCATCATCATAATTTCAAAGCAGAGGGGCGGAGCCAAGATGGCAGTGTAGGAGCAGCAACATATCACAGCTCTCACATAGCCACCCCAAAATACCCATAAAATATGACTCTAAACTAATGCTAGAACTCCAAAACGCACACAAATATACTTTCCACTAAAGTCAGCTCGGCTACGAGGAACCATATCAGCACTGCGAACCGAAACCATCCTGGCCTGAAGCCGTTGCTGTGTCCCGGGGGCGGCTGAACAAGAGGAGCCAAGCCCTGGCTGAAGCTTCAGGTGAGCGGATTGGCGGCAGCTGTTGGCAGTGTCAAGAACTAGGTCAGTGGAGCTTGCGAGGTCATGGGAGAAAAGCAGGTCTGGCCGAAACGCCTCCAGGGCTGAGAACCAAAAGGTGGAGGTTCTGCACCCGCCTCCACACTGGGGTTTCAGCACTCTCGGCCTGCAGACTGCAGGGGGACCAAGTGATTGTTCAGAGGCCAAGTGCTGTCATGTTGAGCAGCCTGGATCTGGATCGTGGTCTTGGGCTTTGGTCCTGTGGTCCTTTTTCCTTCAGTGAGCCATAAGTGGGGGAGGGACCCAGCAACTCCCTGAGAGCTCTGGCAGCTGGGAGGATGCCAGCAATCTGGGACAGACTTTCCCCTCTAGAAGCAGAGCTCCACAGAGATTAAAAAAAAAATCATAGACTGACCAACCATGAATAAGAATAAGCATAAGAAGCAAAGTAAGAACAGCAACCAAACCCTAGATTCCTTCTTTGGGGAAAAAAAGGACCAAGGCAGAGAGAGGGAAGAGTACAGCGCAGCCAGAGCTCCCCCACCAGGGGCTTCCAATAAACATGAAGACTACCTTAAAGCTAGAGATGAGCTGAAGAAGGATTTTGAAAACCAATTGAGAAAAGTGGAAGAAAAATTGGGAAGAGAAATAAGAATGTTGCAAGAAAATCATGAAAAGAGAGTCAGAAATCTGACTGAAGAAATTAACACCCTAAAAAATAGATTAACTCAAATAACAAAAAAGTCCCAAAAAGCCAATGAGGAGAAGAATGCCTTAAAAAGTCGACTTTGCCAGATGAA
>CM053587.1:234828236-234853025 GCA_028646515.1 Pseudochirops corinnae | reverse complement strand
TACTTGATTGCATGCCGCCATGGGGGGATGGGCAAGGAGGGAGGGGAGAAAATTTGAAATTCAAGGGACTGTGGAAGTTTATCTTGTAAACTAAAAGTAAATAAACAAATCAATTAAAAAAATTTTTAAAGGTCTCTGAATAGTCTATATTACCTTAGAAAATAATTTAGTTTCCTCTTTGCTCATGCTTGTTCCTTCAATTTCTTTTCTTGTTTTATTGTAAAAGCTAACATTTCTAGAATTATGTCAAATAAAAGTAGTGATAACGAAAGTCTTTGCCTTGCCTCTGATTTTATTCGTTTGTTTATTCTTTTATACATAATGTTAGCTGTTGGTTTTAGAGTGTGGTATACTGTTTATCATATAAAGGACATTTATTCCTCTGGTTTTTTGGGGGGGGCAGGGCAGAGCACAGGGCAATTGGGGTTAAGTGACTTGCCCAAGGTCACATGCCTAGTAAGTGTTAAGTGTCGGAGGCCTAATTTGAACTCAAGTCCTCCTGACTCCAGGGCTCTTTTTACTGCGCCACCTAGCCTCCCCATTTCGTCTGTTTTTAAAGTGTTTCTTTAAAGAGGATTGAGTGTTGAATTTTGTCAAAAGTCTCTTTATTGTTATGTACTTTTTATTATTATTATTAATATTGTCTTTTATTTTTATAATTTTTCTATTATTGAACAAACTCCTGCATCATTTATATAAATCCTAACATGTCATAGTATGTTGTTGTAACCTCCTTGGCTAACATTTTATCCAATATCTTTGCAGTGATATTCACTAGAGATATTAATCTATTGCTTTCTTTTTCTCCCTGGTTTAGTCATCAAGTCCATATTTGTTTCATAGGAGGAATTTGGTAAGATCCTTTCTTTACATATGTTTTAAAACAGTTTATGTAAGATCAGAATTAACTGTTCTTTGAATGTTTTGGTAGAATTCACTTGTAAAACCATCTGGTCCTGTTTCTCTCTCCTTTGGGAGTTAATTTATGGCTAGTTCAATTTCATTTCCTAAGATTGGGTAATTTTAGTGATGTATTTCTTATACTGCTAAGTTAGAGATTGTGTTTATTTATTTATTTTAACTTATATATTAACTATTTCATTTGTTATTAATTTTTAACATATAATTGAACTAAATAGTTTTTGATAATCCCTTTATTTCTATTTCAGATATTGTGAATTCTTTTTCTTTTTTGATATTGGCAGTTTGGTTTTTATCTTTTAAAAATCAAATTAATGATTTATTCAATTTTTTTTTTGGAAAAATGTCCTACTTTTATCCATTTAATGAGTTTTTAAACTTTTAATTTGTTCATCTTTTCCTCCAAACTTTTTACTTTTTGTTTTTAGTTGGAGTTTTAAAATTTGTTTTTATGGTTTTTTTAGTCACATGTCCATTTCCTTAATTTGTTCTCTGTGTGTGTGTGTGTGTGTGTGTGTGTGTATGTGTGTGTGTGTATGTCCTCCTTTCTGAAAGTGTTTAGATATGCATGTTCTCCCTAAGGGCTGCTTTGATTGAATCCCAAAAAATTTTAGAATGTATTGTCATTGTCATCCTTTGATGAAATTTTATGTTTCTAGAATTTGCTCTTTTGTCCCACCAATTCTTTAGGATCAGATGATTTAGTCTCTAATTAAGCTTGAATTCAATCTTCAAAGACCATTTATTAATAATAATTTTTATTGCTTTGGGATCAATAAGAATTTGTTTAATTGTTCTAATTTTCTAAATTTGTTTTTGAAGGTTTTATGCCTGATCTAATGGTCAGGTTTTTGTACTGTACTATTATGAAATATTCGTAATTTATGATCTATCATATTTAACTTTTTCAAAATTATATTCAGTTCTTTAACTTATTTCTTATTTATTTCACATTATATTTATCTAGGACGGAAAAGGGCACATTGGGATTTCCAGCTATTATAGTTTTGCTCTCTACTTCTCATGGTAATTTGATTAAGTTTTCACTTGAGTATCCAGATACTATGCCATCCAATACATGCATATAAAAATTGATAGTATTTCATTATCTGTGGTGCTTTGCATAATAAATTTTCATTTTACGTGTTTATATTTATTCTTGCCTTGCCTGACATCATGACTTCTAACACTCTATTTAAAAAAATAATCTTCTGAAGCATAATAAAGTCTGTGCCTACATCTAGTTATTTTTTATTTTTATTCTGAGTTCCAAATTTTCTCCCTCCTTCCAACCTCCCCCCCTCCACCTACTGAGAAGTTAAGAAATTATGCATATGAAGACATGCAAAACATATTTTTGTATTAGGCTCATTGGGGGGAGGGGAAGTTTTGATCTACACTTAGAATTTATCTCTTGTCCCTCTGGAGGCTGATAGCATTTTTCATAATATGTCTTTAGGAAATGTTATGCATCATTGAATTGATATGTCTTTTACTAAGAAAGTAAATCTTTTGGATGCCAAGATGGTGGAGTAAAAGCAGGAACCTGCTTGAGCCCCTGCTCCAACCACCTCCAATACCTGTAAAAAAAAAAATGACTCTGAACAAATTTTAGAGCTACAGAACCCACAAAGTTAAAGAGAGAAGCAAATCTTCCTGCTGAAGGGACCCTGGCAGGCCAACAGGGTCTATCACACTGGGCTGGGAGCTGAGCACAGTCCTACATGAGCTGCACTGGCCCAGACTCATGCCCCAGACTGGCCAGAGCAGACTTCAGGAGAGTGAATCACTGGCAGCTGTGGTGGTTTCCAGACTTCTCAACCCATAAATGCCAAAGAGAAAGTTCAAGGTCAATAGGGAACTTTGTTGGAACTGGGTGAAAGAAGAGATCAGTCTGGCCCCTGCCCCCAGGATGAAAGGTGGCACAGCACTGCAACTGCAGCTGATGCTATGTGACTGCCTCTGGAGCTCTTGGCCTGCAGATTGTAGATTAATCACTCTTGCTTTGACCTGCTTAGATCTGGGTCTCAGTCTCAGATGGTGGTTCTGGGGTGAGGAACGCCAATGTGCCAGAGCTTGTAGAGAGGGCACTTTCCTCATAGCTCTGATGACAGCTCTGACAACAACTGGGAAAACTCCAGCAATTTGGGACACAGCTCTCTCCACTCTGGAAGCAGAGTTCTACAATGGCAAAGAGCTCAAAAGTCAAATAATTAGCTGGCAAGATGAGCAAACAGAGGAAGCATAATCGGACCATAGAATCTTTTTTGGGGGACAAAAAGGAACAAAACATGGAACACTAGAAGACAACAAAGTCAAAACTCTGGCATCAAAAGCTTCCAAGAAAAAATATGAACTGGTTGCAGGCCATGGAGGAGCTCAAAAAGGATTTTGAAAATCAAGTAAGAGAAGTGGAGGAACAATTGATAAGAGAAATGAGAATGATGCAAGAAAATCATGAAAAGTGAGTCAATAACCTGACTGAAGAAAATAACACCTTAAAAAATAGACTAACTCAAATGGCAACAGAGGCCCAAAAAGCCAATGAGGAGAAGAATGATTTAAAAAGTCAGATTTGCCAGATGGAAAAAGAATCTCAAAAGCTCGCTGAAGAGAATAATTCCTTCAGAATGAGTGGAGCAAATGGAAGCAAATGACTTTATGAGAAATCAAGATACTATCAAACAGATCCAAACAAATGAAAAAATTGAATGCAATGTGAAATCTCTCATTGGAAAAACCACTGACCTGGAAAATAGATCCAGGAAAGATAATTTAAAAATATTGGACTACGTGAAGGCTATGATCAAAAAAAGAGCCTAGAAATCATCCTTTAAGAAATTCTCAAGGAAAATTGCCCTGATATTCTAGAACCAGAGGGCAAAGTAGAAATTGAAAGAATTCACTGATCACCTCTTGAAAAAGATCCCCAAAAGAAAACTCCTAGGAATATTATAGCCAAATTCCAGAGTTCCCAGGTTAAGAAGAAAATACTGCAAGAAGTTAGGAAGAAGCAATTTGAATATTGTGGAAATATTGTTGTACAGGTGTAGTTACACAAAACATTTTCATAGTTGTTATATTGTGAAAGACTATATTTCCCTCCATTCTATCCTCCCCCCCACTTACTCTATTTTTTACTATGACTCTGTCCCTTTTCAAAAGTGTTTTCATGTAACTACCCTCTCCCCCAATCTGCCCTCTGTTCTATCATCCCCCTTCTTATCCCCTACCCCCCTACTTCTTTGATCTTATTAGTGTTATCTTGATACTTGTACAACTTCTTTCTGGTTGCTTGAAATACTTTTTATTTGACCTGGAAATTCTAGATTTTGCTTTTTATATTCTTTGGCATTTATTTTTGTATTTCTTTCAAAAGTTTCCTGGTAGATTGTTTTTCTTTTTAATTTTTTCTTTTGTTCTAATAGACCTAGGCAATTTTTGTTTATAATTTATTAATATATGATAATAATAATAATAATAATATCTTGCATTCATATAGCACTTTAAGGTTTGCAAAGCACTTTACATAGCATCTTCTTTTTATCTTCAGAACAACCTTGGAAAGCAGATGATGTTATTATCTCCATTTTATAGCTGACGAAACTGAGCTATAGAGAAGTTTAGCAACTTGACTCAGGTCACGCAGCTAGTTAAGCAGCTGAGGCAGGATTTGAATTTAAGACTTCCTAACCTCAAGTCTAACACTTTATACACTATTATTTACATTTTTAAAAAATACAACAATTAGGCTTTTTGTTTGGTCAAAGTTTTTAGAGAGTCTAACAATTCTTAAGTTTTCTTTCCTCAATTTTTTTCATAGTTTTCAGTATCTTCTTTTTATTCATATCTACAGTCTTAGTTTCTAAATTGGGAATTTATGCCAGACTAGACTTTATTTCCGTGAGTCACTCTTTGTATGGGGTAGTCAGACTTTCTTTGGAGTTGACTTCAATTTTCTGTCTTTGTGTCTCTGGCTTCTCTGCATCTCACTTCACCTCCCAATCTGTGTTTATTTTCTCAGAGTGCTAGCAGATTTCATACTCCTTTGACTGTCTAAACTATGAGTATTTTGTACTTTAGAGCTATCTGAAACATCTAAAATCATATTCCCTTGGGCTTCTGGTTGGTCTGGCTCATCCTGATCAGAGTTACTGGCTCCTAGCTCCACATATTGGTCAGAACAGTCATAGCACAATAATACATAAACAGAAACTTTGCGTCAACCAGCATACACTTGTGAGCAATCTCTGTAGGACAAACCCAACATGCTATTTAGGCAAAGGCAGCAACAGTAAGGGCAGAATTATTAATTCTAGTGTTCAGTAGATCTATATTTATATAAGTAGTGACAGATTTAAATACAGGTCATAGAATAAATATTCTAGGCCCTTCACTAGGCATAAGACACACAAAGGTGAGACAAGACGGTTTCTGCCTTAAATCAGCTTATACTCTTATCATAATAGAATAGCTCCATGATGTCAGATACAGTTTCCTTTTTTCTGTGTGTATTCTCAGCAATCAGCATAGGGGTAGGTGCCTGTTGATTCATCCACTGGCTATCAAAGGAATGAATAAATGTAAAACAAATTGGAATATGATACGTGCCTTGATGAGGTCCCAACTTGATTCTGAGATTCAAGGATCACCTTTGGATAGTAGAATGAGTAGGGGGAGAGAATGATCAGTGAACCCTTCATGGACTTTAATAAAGGGGAGGGTTTCCTCAGCCAGATATGGGGGAAAGGGAAATCTGTTTCATGCATAGTGAGAGCAAAAGCAGAAACACCAGAAAAGGCTAAGATGAGATCAGGGACCTTTGTCAATACTCCAGTTTGATTAAAATGTGGAACCCATGAAGGGGGAAAAATAGTAAAAGATAATGCTCAAAAGGTTGAAGTCCAATAATGTGTTGTTTTGATTGTCAATAGCCAAGAATGTTCTGAATGTCTAGGAAAGTAGAACTCTGACACGAAAAAATCTGCTATGGAAAATCTGCAAAATTTATAACTTTTGCTGTGCCAGAATTCTGTTTACACAAGGTTACAGACCCCTATTCTGCTTGCTTCTTCTAATGACATTTTAGAAAGCAAAACACTTTATAATAAATGCATAAATCAGATGGGGCTCAACGGAGGAAATGTAAATGTACAAACATGATAAGGATAAAGAAACTTGTGATTCCTCATTTTGCTGGCATCAGTGAATGGTATTCCATCATGTCACAGATATAGAGCTAGTAGGAACTTTAGAAGTCATCTAATCTATTTTATAAATAGGGAAACTGAGACTCAGACATGCCAAAGGTCAGAGAGGTAATAGTAATAATAATAATAATAATAATAATTAGCATTTATTTAGCACTGTGGTTTGCAAAGCACTTTACATCAGTTATTTCATCTATTCCTCAAAATAACCATGTGAAATAGGTGCTATTATTATCTTCATTCTACATTTGAAGAAACTGAGGCAGGTGGAGTTTAAGTGACTTGACTAAGATCACAAAACCAATGTTATTCCAAAGTAGGATTCCAAGTCCATCACTCGGTCCACCTAACTGTCATTGAGTAGAGGAGGCAGGATTTGAATCTGAATCTACTGATTTCAAATCTAGCGTTCTTATCACTACCTTCCGTTTATCCTTATCATAAGATAGACCTTTGATTTCAATGGTGTAGGGAAGGAAAAGTGAGAAATTCCCTCTAGCAATGCAGACTAATAGCTATTCTGCAATTTAAAGTCTTAGAGGTTTACCTGGGACTCCAAAAGATTAAATGGTGTAGCTCATTTGTGTTTGAGATTAGCCCTTACTCAGATATTCCTAATTCCAAGATCAGATCTCTGTTCACTAAGCAACTCTCCTCTCATGTAATAACAGCTTTATTTCTTTTTGCATCTGAGGATTTATATGAATGTCTGGTCATATGTACAGTGAGTCACCCTGCTATCCCACACCTATAGGAAGAAACAAATCTCACATGGGAGTTTTCACAAACGAGATGGTCAGAGACGTGAAGTTAACTTGGTGTGTGATGCTGGAGGAGGTATCATGTGGTATTTCAAGTCCAAAAATAAGGAAATCACTCTACCTCTGAAGCAGATATTTATGTGATGGCAAAGAATTGGAAATTGAGGGGATGCTGGTTAATTGGGGAATGGCTGAACAACCTGTGGTAAATGATTGCGATGGAATACTACTGTAGGATAAGAACTGAGGAGCAGGATGGTTTCAGAAAACAAAAACATTAGAAGACCTATGTGAACTGATTCAAGGTGAAGGAAGAAGACCCAGATCACTATACACAGTAACAGCAACATTGTAATGATGATCAACTGTGAAAGATTTAGCTACTGTGCAATGGTCTAAGAAGATTGCAAACGACTAACTAATGAACTCTGAGTGCAAACTGAAGTAGAGTTTTCTCACTTTCTATATTTTTCTTGCTTGTATGTATGTGTGCAATATGGCTAATATGGAAATATGTTTTGAATGATTTCACATGTATACTTGATGTCATATTGCCTGCTTTCTCAGTGGGAAGAGGTAGGAGGGAGAGAATTTGGAACTCAAAAATTTTTTTTAAAAAGTTAAAAATAAAAATATTTTTCAAAAATAAAATAGATATTTAATCCTTTTTGAGACCAAAAAGCATATTTATTTCTAGAAAAGCAGCAGCAAACATCTGGCTTCAAGGCACAAAACTCTTACCCTTGGAGATCATTCCTTAGTTTAAGCTTTATTGCCCGGGTGTTGCCATGGTTACTGGCCATGAACTGAAATTGCTGTGTAATACATTTTATCTCCCCTGATTACACTCTGAAGCCCATGGTCAATTTCCAGTAATTAGAAGAGACAGGTTCAAAGGAGGACAAGAGAGTGGTGTAACCCTGTGAGCTTTGCAGCCACCGCCAGGGTCTGGAAGCTGTTGGCTGTGAATTCCAGAGCCACATTGGTGCAGACAGGATCATTCCATCTCCAGCTGAGGATGGAGCTAACTCACCCTGGTTAGGCTCTGGACACAGGAACGTGTGTCAAACGGTGTCAAAAAGGAAAGAACAAAGAAAGAGTCCAAGGATGTGCAAGGGAGTAACTGATGTGTTTGGCAGATTCTCGGAGTCCTTTCCAAATAGCAGTTTTTGGATCCAAGGCAAATTAATTTTGTGTCAGCTAGAAGAGTTTACTTGGTGTGGATGTGACAGTCCTAACACACACGCACACACACACACACACACACACACACCCCCAAACCTCATGGGTATCCTGGGGAAATCACATATGTGTGTATATATACACACCTATATACATATACAAATACATATATAAATCTATAGAAACACAATGCAATGTGTATATATGTATGTGTATACATATGCACAAACATAGATACATATGGTTGTTCATTTAAAAGAGAGACCTTGCTTTTGTTTAGGATAATTAATTTCTTTTGTCTTCAGAATTAAGAGAGAATGATAAGAAATTGAGAAATGTCCAGGCCTAAAGTAGAGAGATAGGCATCCTGAACTAATGCAATGCAAATTCAACTGGGCTTTATGCCTGCTATTTTGGTGAAATCTATTTCCATTATCAGGGCCAAGAATCCAGGATTTTCTGGGGTCAGCTGTGTCTTTTTTTTCCCAGTATGCAATTGTATTTATTAAGTGCCTACTATATGAAAGACACTGTGCTAAGTACTATGAGACAGAGACAGAAATAAAACAATTCCTGCCCTCTAGAAGCATACATTCTAGTGGGACAATGGAACATATACATAAATAAGTAAATATAAAGTATTTTAGGGGTGGGGGTCACTAATAACTGGAGGTATCAAGAAAGGCCTTGAGTAAAAGATGGCACCTGAGTTGAGCCTTGAAGAAAGCTGTGGCTTTTAAGAGACGAAGATGAGGAAGAAGAACATTCTAGGCAGAGGTGGGAGATAGAGCCTTGTATAAAGAGAAAGCAAGTAAGACCAGTTGGACTGAAACATAACCACATAACAGGCTATCAGTATGGGAAAATACTTAAGTGTTTTAAATCAAAACAAAGATGTTTATATATTAAATAGAGGCAATGAGGGTGGGGTGGGGAAGAGATAAGCATTTATATAGCACCAACTATGTGACCAGCACTATGCTAAGCATTTAAAAATAAATATATCATTTGATGCCAACAACTCTATGAGGTAGATGCTATTATTATTCCCATTTTCAGGTGAGGAAACTTAGCCAAACAAAGGGATGTTGCTTATCCAGGGTCACACAGAGAATAAGTGTCTGAGTCTGGATTAGAATTTAGATCTATCCTGACTCCAGGTCCAACATTATCCACTGAGCCACCAGCAGCCTCAATAAGGAGGCACTGAAGATTTTTTGAATTCCTGGCAACTACCGAGATCACTCAGAAAATGTAGAAGAAAAAGAGGACCTAGGATAGAGTCCTATGGCTCCCCTATGCAAAGGTGGGGATGGGTTGGGGTGGAATGGGAGGGGATAATGAGAGGCAATCCAACAAAAGAGACTGAGAAATAATAGTCAGACAGATGCACGTACAACCAGGAGAGGACATGTCATGAACATCCAGGGAAAAGGGACAATCCAGGAGAAGGTGGTTAACACTATCGAATACCGAAACAAAGAAAGATCATTGGATTTGGCGATTAAGAGATCATTGGGAATTTTGGAGAGAGTAACTTCAGGTGAGTAATGAGGTCAGAAGACAGATTGTTTTACAATGTTTGAGAAGTGAATGGAGGAGAGGGAATGGAGGAAATGATGTTTGGGGGTTTTTGTGTTTTTGTTTTTTTTTGGTTAGAGTTTAACTGAAAGAAAAGAGAGATAGGAAGATAGCTTAAGAGGGTGGTAAAGACAAGTGGGTTTTTGTTTTTAAAGGTCAGGGAGACGAGTATATTTCTAAGTGATAGATTTCAAGAGATAGAGACTAAGCTTTAAGGAGAGAGGATGATCATGGGGAACAAAATAGGGAGAGAAGATTGAATCAAGGTTACAGGGAGGTGGGTTGGCTTTGGTCAAAATTGCCACTTTTTTTTTTATCATAATCCCAGTAAAGGAAAAGAAAATGAAGGTGGCATTAAGGGGTTTTGAGATGGAGAAAAGGGGAGAAGAGGGAGCTCATGGTAAATGACTTCTATTTTTTCTGTAAAATAAAAATAAAGAGACAGGGCGAGAGATGAAGGGGAAAAGAAAACATCTGGAGCATCCAATTTTAAAATACTGCTATTGTGGTTGTTAAGAAGTTAGTATATACATGACTGTAGAAATAGCTGAAGTATCACTCATTTGGGAATGCGAATTCAGTTCAGATCCCTCACTGGTGCTGCAAATGCTTTTATTATTATTTTTTCAGATAGTATCCATGTGTACTATAATTGCTATCTGAATCCTCCATATCAGCATCTATCCCATCTTTGAACCCAATTGTTGTTCCTTAATGAGTTCCCCTTTCCTTTTAGCTGAGGCTTTAAAAGACATGACCTTGGTCAATTTTTTACATACAGTTTCTTGTTGAGTAGGAAAAAAGTTGGAAGAAATAAAAACAGCATAAAGTCCAAATGTATCCTGTGTGTGAAAATTACATTAGTCCAGTGCTTAGGTGCTTAATAAATTCTTGTTGACTTGACAGACTGATGAGCAATAGCTTAATTCAATGAAAGCCAGTAGAAAATTATTTAATGTAAAAATACCTAAAATCAAGTTATACAGTCATAGGCAGAAAAATTAGAGAACCAACCTTTGGAACTATGAAATACGGTTTCTCTCAAATATCCGCTTAACTTATTTGGGACCTGAATGAACTTCTATATTTTTGAGAATAGAAATTGCTTCAAAAACATCAGACTTCTGCTAATAAAATTATAAAAAGTATTAAAGAAATTAAATACAAATAAATGGAAAAGCACTTAGCCTCTTCTGATCAGGAGACAGGTACAATTGAAGTGACAATACTTCTGAGCATTTTATTTTCTCTACTGTTGGTCTCTCCATGGCATGTTATTGACTATGAGGCATACTTTTTGCTGAAACCAAAAACTGAGTGTGATGTATTGTATCACTGTTAGAAAATGACAGTGAAAGTGATGCAGGTGAAGACAGAAATGATAATAATGAGAAATGGGGCTGCTAGGTGACACAGTGAATAGAGCACCGGCCCTGGAGTCAGAAGGACCTGAGTTCAAATCCAGCCTCAGAAACTTGACACACTTACTAGCTGTGTGACTTTGGACAAGTCACTTAACCCCAATTGCCCTCCAAAAAAGCAAAAAAAATTTTTAAAAAATAGTGAGAAATAAGACATCTTTATTTGAATTGCAAGACATGAAAAAAAACCAGCCTTTCACAAGAAATACATTTTGTACAGTAAATTTGTATAAAGGTAGTATGGTTTAAAGTCAAGAAGATTTGGGTCCATAGCCTGCTTCTGACACATACCAGTTCTGTGATCTTGGTCAAGTAACTTCATGTCTGTGTTCTCAGAATTTTTAAGTGCTTATTGACTAAATTTGAGGCAGGAAGTGGGTACTGGCCTTTGGGAGGAAGTACCCCTAGCAACCTATAGATTTTTAGGTTAATTTGGAGTAATTATTTTTCATTGCATTCTCTTCCCCTCCCACCTTCTAGAAGAGTTCCTAGTTTAGAAGCAGAGTTTATAGTCCACAGAGTATAACTCTGTGCCTTCATCTTGCATGGAGGTGACCAAGGGATTTCAAGGGATTTCAAAGCAAAAGTAGGGGTATAGTGAGAATGCTAAGAAAAGAGAGAAACTAAAGATTTGAAAAGTAGAGAGAAGATATATCATGAAGATTTCCTTAGATACTTTAGAATATCAGTAAGCATTAACTCACCCCTTGGTCCTCTCTAAATGTAAAATCCTTGTTTAATGACTAGCAAAAGTATGTATTACTGTAGGAAATAAATCATATCCATCCTTACATTGTGAGTAAAACTAAGAGATAAAGGAATGTTGTGGCTAAATGGAAGGATGGCTCTCACGTTTATTCTTTGGAGAGGAAAAAAAAAAAGAGTTGGAGAAGCTGGTTTTATTGTGAATCCAATCAATCAATAAACACTTATCAAGTATCTCCTACATGATAGGCATTGTGCCAAGTGCTAGGGATACAAAAAAGAGGCAAAAGACAGCCCCTGCCCTCAAGGAGCTTATGATCAAGTAACATTATCTTGAGACATTGGGTCATCTTGTCATGATCAGGATAGGGAAAAAGACTGCACTTGCATTTTCATTTGTCCCAGGTGAGGAAATTACTTCTTCCAATGAAGTTTTAGAGCAATCTGAAGTGAAATCCTTGCCCAGAATCAGACAATTTCTATGTTTTTAGGGGCAGAACTTGACGTTTGATCTCTCTGGCTCCATGACCAGCTATTTTTCTACTAAGTCACACTGTTAAAAAAAATCATGTGCAAAAACACCACTATGAAAAAAATTGTAGTTTATCCATCAACAGTGTGTCACAGATTGAGGAAATAAGGATTCTACTATGAACTTGATAAGCTCCTCTAAATCAAATCAATGTATATACTTTCATGCTCAGTAACTTCAATGTAAAGATTTTTCTAGAAAAGAACAGTGGAAAATATGTTGAGAAAAATGTTTTATGATTAAAAAACAGGAGAGGCCAAAGACTTAAAAAATGAATTTTTTTAAGATAAAAGAATCAAGAGTTACTAGACATGTTCAGTACTAAGTAAAAACGCAAAGAAGAAAAGCATTACATTTTAATAGAGAGGAAATGACTAGTACTACTTATTTGGAAATTTATTTTATGATCTACTTTCTATATACAATTAGACCGCTACCCTTAGGATAAAGATTAAAATTTTAAAGTACTTAAAGAAAGAATAAAAGTGCAAAAAATATAGTATGCAATTAAAACAGCTTTAATCTAACCTATTTAAAAAAGCTGTTGGTACCAAAAAATGGAGGCACAGACATAAGCACCTCTCAAAGCAGTTTCTTTTTTTGATTACATTAAATTGAAAAGTGGACAAACAAAGGTAAGATTAGGAGAGAAGCAGAAAACTAGGAAAGAATTTTTATAGCTAGTGTCTCTGATAAAAGCCTCATTTCTAAAATATATAGAGAACTGAGTCAAATTTACAAGAATACAAGTCATTTCCCAATTGATAAATGGTCAAAGGATATGAACAGGCAGTTTACAGAAAAAGAAATTAAAGCTATCTATAGTCAAAAGAAAAAATTCCCGAAATCACTATTGATTAGAGAGATGCAAATCAAAACAACTCTAAGGAACCACATCACACCTATCAGAATGGCTAACATGACAAAAGAGGAAAATGATAAATGTTGGAGAGGATGTAGGAAACTCAGAATACTGATTCATTGTTGGTGGAGCTGTGAGCTGATCCAACCATTCTGGAAAGCAATTTGGAACTATGCCCAAAAGGCTTTAAAAATGTGCATACCCTTTGACCCAGCAATATAGCTTCTAGAATTGTGTCCCAAAAAGTTCCTAAAAAAGGGAAAATGACCCATGTTTACAAAAATATTTATAGCAGCTCTTTTTGTGGTGGCTAAGAACTGGAAATTGAGGAGATTCCCATCGATTGTGGAATGGCTGAACAGGTTGTGGTATATGAAAGTAATGGAATGCTATTGTGCTATGAGAGATGATGAACAAGTGGACTTCAGAAAATCCTGGAAAGACTGATGCTGAGTGAAGTGAGCAGAACCAGGAGAACATTGTTCACAGAAGCAGCCACAGTGTGCAATGATTGATTTTGATAAGACTCTTATCCCTTCTCAGCAACGTAAGGACCTATAAAACAATTCCAAAAGACTCCTGATGGAAAATGCCATCCACATCCAGAGAAAGAACTATAGAGTCAGAATTCAGAGTGAAACAGAGTATTTTCTTTTTTGTTTTGTTTTATTTTTTCTTTCTCATGATCTCTCCCATTTGTTATAATTCTTCTGTGCAATATGACTAATGTGAAAATGTGTTTAATAGGAAGGTATGTATAGAGCTATATCATATCGCATGCCATCTTGGGAAGGGAAGAGGGAAGGAGGGGAAGAAAATTTAAAACTTATGGAAGTGAATGTTGAAGACTAAAAATAAATAAATCAATAAATTTTTAAAATTTTCTTTATAAGTTTAACTGGCATAAATCAGTTGACCTAGGGAAGACAACATAAGATTCCATAAACTCCCTCACTCATCAAATAATTAATATCCTCGCAAAGTGGAGAAACATGGCAGTCAAAGGCAACACTGGTTTAGAGTATCATCTCATTTTAAAAATCTTACAGAGATGGATGGTGGAATTTTATGCATGATATTGCTTCATAATTCATCAAGAAAACATGAACAGAAAAACAAACTTAAGGGATGATTGATGAGAGATCTTAACTTAAGCAAAGTAATTCAAAAGTCATTTAGCATAAACCAGGCAACAACAGATAAAAACTGAAAAAAGTCTATAAAAAATTTAAGAGTATTTTTTTGCCACTCAGGTATAGCAGAACCAGCACAATTGAACTCTAGCATTACAATCCTAGATATGCTGATAAAGAGGAGGAAATAGTACTTTAAAAAAATCCACAACATATATAGGAAATGTAGCCAGACTAGATCAGATATATAAAGAAGAGGTCCCTATTGGAAATGTTAAGAAATGAATTCTCAAGTTATTGAAAAAAAAGGAAAAATACTAGAGTGGAAAAAAATATGAACATTATTACCCCCTAAAAAAGGTGACCAAGGGAATATTATTACCTGAAAACCCATGTGCCTACTGTCCCATCTCTTTGTCTGTTTCTGCCTCTTTTTCTCACTGTGCTTAATACTTGCTCACTATGATAGAGCAGTAGAGCAAACAGCCTTCTTAAATCTTCCTTTTCAATAAAGTATCTTCTGGGAATGTATTAAAGTCATGCAAGATTCTCTGCAAGGTATACCAACAGAGATAAGTTCACTTAATCATCTTCCATTATTAATAAAAAGTGAAGCATAAAACAGGGAGGCATATGCTCCCTAAAACTATTTCCTACTACCTCAAAACTATTCAGTCAAAAGTCCAAATGGAAGAGGAATTCCTAATACATGATAAAGTTCTCTAGATGCACCAATTTGCAGAGGGGCATCTAGGTGGCACAGTGGATAAAGTGCTTGGCCTGAAGTCAAGAAGACTCATCTTCCTGAGGTCAATTCTGGCCTCAGACACTTACTAGCCTGTGACCCTACGCAAGTAAGTCATATAACCTTGTTTGCCTTAGTTTCTTCATTTGTAAAATGAGCTAGAGAAGGAAATGGCAAACCTCTCCAGTGTTTTTGCTAAGAAAACTCCAAGTGGAGTCATAGAGATTTAGACAAAACGGAAACAACCAAACAATAATATTGTAGCTGGAATCATGCTTCTGCATTAAACCACCAAACATTGAAGTCTTCTAAATTAAATCTAGAATTATTTTTCAAAGTACCTGGGCAATGCCTTTTATTCACAGCACAATACACAGTTGGATGGACAGCCCATAAAATTCATCCATCCATCCATCTATCCAGAACAGATAATCCAAATACACAGTGATCCTTGACCATACCGAACAGAAGGAGGAAAGTACCTAGATTGCCTTTGGGAAATCATCCATTTTTTTTAGTGATCCCATGCTTCTCCATGAAATAAAGGTTCATCTTTGTTTAAAACACCAATGTTCTTCCCATGACATTATATGCCTGAGAGTAATGGGATCTTACAGTCTCAGGATAAATGAAGTGCAGGATCATCCAAAATACAATGGAATCTCTGCACATGGTAGGTTGCAATCTATTACAAATGATGAACTATAGAGGAGAACAAGTACAAAGGATGTAATCTGAGAGATGAATAACTGGAAAAGAAGATAGGAGGGCGTCATGTACTGAGAGTGAGGGATAACTAATAAGATTACTGATGTGCTTTATTTGTGTACTTGAAATGCCATATTAGCACAATGCCAATATGCTAGAGGAAGCACAGTGGAAAGACCATTTATGTTGTACTTTTAGAGGTCATGGACAAGATGCCAAGACATTAGGTTGGCATGGACATGTGGTGATCTTTATGGAGGGAACCCATATCAATGAGGTCACAGATCCACTGTAGTACTAGAGAATTCATATTCTTCAAGGACCTATATTTAGACTAGCATAGTATTTTAATTTGTTCTAAATTATTGATAAGGGTACCATTTAAACTATGACATGGTAATTTAAACTATAAAAGAGCAACAAAAGAAGATGCAAAGCCATTCCTTGCCGAAAAGAGGGATGTTTAGCTATAAAAAGCATAACCAAATGGAACAGAATTGAAGATAGTAGATGAATCAAATACAAGAAAAATGGACTGTTATCTTCCTGATGATAATTAATTTTTAATTAACTAACCTATTTGATGAATTTGCAGCTATAAATACTCCAACTTGCATAAGACTTAAATACAGTAATCTTTAGAATAAGAATCATAACAGAAATTGAAAATTAGGCATTAAAAAAAATAACTATAGAAAACAAGGCAACTTCAACTATATAACTATGTCTCCTTTGGGGGGAGGGGGGAAAAGAACTTCAGGGAACTTTTGTCAGATTATTTACCATATTTCTAAGGCACAGAACCAGATAAATCATTTTATTAATATACTTCCTATTGTAGCTAACTGACATTTTATATTCTTACATATATAATTTATATGATATGCAGGTTCATAAAACATATAATAAATGTTTTTTAACTTTAAATATTCTAAGTAGACACTTAGGAAGATGATTTACTTCTTGCAGGTCGCTAGGACCAGGTTATCTTTGCTCAAAGATTTGTCTGGACATTTTAACTTACTACTATGGGACAACTTAAGAGCTAGGAAAATATAGCTTGTACTTTATTCCCTCAAGAAAACCCAAGGCTATAAAGAAAAAGGAACCCTAAAATCATACCCCACCTTTTTTTCACCATAATGCAAAGGTCCACAACCTATAGACTATGTATCCTTAGGTATCGTGGATTTTTAAAAATTTTTTTTTGGAGGGGGGAAGGTAGGGCAATTGGGGTTAAGTGACTTGCCCAAGGTCACAAGGCTAGTTTTATGTTAAGTGTCTGAGGCTACATTTGAACTCAGGTCCTCCTGACTCCAGGGCCAGTGCTCTATTCACTCTGTCACCTAGCTGCCCCTATCATGGATTTTTTAAAAAAAGAATCATTACATCTATAAATAAGTATACTTTCTACAGAAAAAATAAATGTTTCATACATTTATATCTTTTTAAAATTTAGTTATGAGGGAAATAGTGAGTTCTTGTGTTGGTTATATTATGGTTCAACCATATATATATGGTTCAAAAGGATTGTTTTGTAGTTGTTATTATATATATATATATATACATATACATGTGTACACAGAAATACATACAAATTCTACTTACCTAGGTATATGTGTAAAATGAGAGGGTCCCACATATAATGAGACCCACTTGTTGAAAGGCTTGTCCCCTCATATGTAGCAGGGGGTTGTCCTCTCTCCTGAGAATTGGGGTATCATTGTGTAGCTCAAAGGGAGGCAAAACAGATGCCTCTAGTCTCTTTTGCCCCCACCCTTCTTCAAGGGAAATTTTCATTTCTGCCAGGATGAGAAGCAGAAAGCTGGGACCAGTGGCTCCTCTGTGCTCTTCAGAGGGAGGTTCTAGGTTAAAATTTTACTTATTGCTCCCTTAAATATTGGTGATTTTCAAGCTTGTTAGTTAAAAAATAAAATAAATTTTAAAAAAGATCTGAATTAGAATTCTGCCTTCAACACTTCATAGCTATGTGATCCCAGGTAGGGGATTTAAACTCATTTGTAGTTTCCTCATAGGGATGTTATGAGGATCCAAAAGGATAATATATTATAATACATGCATATTTATTATATATTATACTTTGCAAACCTTTTAACATTTATGCCACTGTCAACTATAATGATTTGTTATTTGATAGAGTGCCCCAAGTGCTAAAACTAATTGTTATTGTAGTTTATAAAATACAAATTCATTTTAAAGTGATTGAATCCATTGTAACTTTTTGTCATGTTTTTCCTTAATCGATGGACATTATCTTCAAAACTATCATATGAGGGGATTCATAAATTTCTTTTTATGTTAAAAAGGGGCCCCTGTGCTCAAAAGACCAGATACTACAATGAAACCTTAAGGAAATAATTTGATTTCTTCTTTTCCCTTAATACCAAGGTTCTTAACCTTTTTGTGTAATGGACCCCTTTTGTACTCTAATGAAGTCTATTGATTCCTTCTCAAAATTTCTCTAAATGAATAAAGTAAAATACATAGAATTACAGATTACATTGAAGTTCAGTTTTCAAAATAATTTTAAAATCCAGTTCAATGACCCAAGGTAAAGGACCACTGCATGAAGTTAACCAATATTCTCCCATTATTAAGCTCTTTTCATTCTTCTCCAGTTCTGCTTATGAAAACTTTAAGAGGATCTTATTATCAGATAAGTCTCCTAATTATTGTGGCCAGACCAATATTATACCAGTGAGGACTTGCCTTGGCCAAACTGAAAGGTAGTTAGGACTAGACATAAAAGGAATTAATGGGAGAATGTCCAACTGTGTGTGTGTTTTAGAATTAGTGTATCTGTGGATCTACCTCTCCATGTTCCAAATCCAAAAAGAATCTTTTTTGAATAAACTATTGCTTTTTGATTTCAACATGTTGGCTTCCATTCTCCAATATCATTAATTGACTAACAAACATGAGAGTGTTTAAGAGGTGCCTAGTAATATGCATTATTGCATTGAAAATATCCACTCTATTTCATACAGGATTTCAAAAAATGAAGCATGTCAGAGAAGTAATAGAATTCTGTAGAAATTCATTCCTTTTCTATAGTGCTTGTAATAATAGGTGGCCATTAAGTTTAAACTTGGAGCCCTCTGAGGTCTTTTGAAAGATGAAGAAAATAATTCCATCCTCTGATTTTTTCCCTCTCAATTTATGTGAGCTTTCTAGCTTCTTCCAGCACCTCAAGATCAAAGGTGATTTCTTATAGAAAATCAAAGTCATCTATGGCGAAGCTTGTTTACTACAAAGCTACATACAACTTGTGAAAACAAAACAAAACAAAGAAGTATCCAGAAGGAAAGATTGAAAATCTCCAAAGATAGCTGTGCCACCGAGCCTGGGGAAACTAAGCCTTATTCATCTAAAAAAAAAAAATCTATTTTACAAAAGAAAGTCTTGTAACATGTTCGGTGGGCTCCTAATGTGCTTTTTTATCTTCTGAGGAAATGTGCCAGTATTCTGGCTTTCTTTATTTCCATTTCCCATTTGTTCCTATGATCTGTGCTTATTAAGCTTTATATATATGCAGTCCTACAGATGTCCCTTGAGGATAAAATAAGGTTAATTGATTTGCCCAAGGGCACACAGGTAATAAATGTCAGAGCTGGGATTCATACTCAAGTCTTCTGACCCCAGATCCAACAGTCATCCTGCTTTACCACACTACCTTTTTTAGTCCATACTTCCTCTGATTTTTCTCCCAACTTATTAGGTATTCAGAGAAATGGAATAGCATGTGAGGGGAAAGAGTGAATTTACGGCACATCTTTATTACTCTTTGTGCTTCTCAAGATTTTGAGGGTGGAGGGGAAAAGAGGTTGTGAAATAATGGGAAAGTTTGAGAATTAAAAGGAGTAATATGAGAAACAAAGGAAATGATGGGGGAAAAAATCTACTGAGTTAAGTCATCAAGCAGTTGTTAAGTGCCTGCTATGTTCAGGCCGTAGAGATGCAAAGAAAGATGAAAATAGTCTGAACTAAAGGAGCTCATATTCTAATGGAGTGTAGGACATGTAAATAGCTTAAGTACAAATAAGACACATGCAGGTTAAATTGGAGGTAATCTCAGAATGAAGGCACCAGCATTAAGAGGGACTGGGAAAGAATTTGTGTACAGTGTAGAATGTTAGCAGAGATTTAAAGAAAGCCAGTAAAGCCAGGAGTCAGAGGGGAGGAGGGAAAGCATCTCAGACAGAGGGAATAGACAGTGGAGATGCACAGAGTCGAAAAATGGAGTGGCTTGTACAAAGAAAGTCAGGTAGGTCAGTGTCATTGAATCACAGAGTACATGAAGGGGAGTAAAATAAAGTATAAGAAATTGTTGGGATCATGGGAGCCAAGATGGCAGAGTGAAAGCAGGGACTCACCTGAGATCTCCCACAAACTCCTTCAAATACCTCTAAAAATGAATTTGAACTGTTTCTTGAGCAGCAGAATCCACAAATAAACAGTGTGGCAAATTTCCAACCCAAGACAACCTGGAAGGAAGACAGGAAAGATCTGTCATACCAGGCTGGGAGAGGAGTGTAGTCTAATGCACAGGCTGTACCAGTGCAGACTTGGCCATAGCAAAGCTGGAGCAGACCCCAGAAGACTGAGTCACTGGCAGCAGTGGCGATTCTCAGACCTCTTAGTGCAGAAGGGAGGTCTGAAAGAACTGGGTGAGAGAGAAGTGCAGTCCTGCATAGGGCTTGCAGAATTGGTGGCAGCCACTCCTGGGGCTATCAGCCCGCTGACTGAATGTTTGAAAGTCACCTATTTAAACTTCTGGGAGCCAAGATGGCAGAGTAAGCAGTAAGTTGCTCTCACCCTCCCTTGTTGACCTTGAAAAACCCAGAGAATAATGCCCCAGGAAAAATCCTAGAATAGTGGATACATCAGAAAGACAGGATATGGTAGTCTTTTAGCTCAGGAGGCTAAGGGAATTAATAGGAAAGGTCTCTCTTGCTGTGGCTGAAGGGGACAAGTACAAGAGGGGAGGTGTCCCAGCAACCCAGTAGTGAGCGCCACCTCAGTGGACCATCGGGAAATCCTAAACTCCAGGGTGGAGGAGCCACCAGCACAAGATTTCTGGGCCAGTGCCTTCTGGGCCGCAGAAGCATAGATCAAATTTAAAAGTCAGACAAAAAAGGTAAACAACATGAGCAATAAAAATTAAAAAAAAAATCAGTGACTAGAAAAATATTTTAGTGACAGGGAAGATCAAAACACAAATTCAGGAGAGGACAACATGATCAATATGCCCACATCCAAAACCTCAAAGCAGGATATGAATTGGTCTCAAGACCCAAAAGCCTCCTTTAAAGAGCTCAAGGAGGATTTTAGAAGTCAAATAAGAGAGGTAGAAGATAAACTTAAAAATACAATTGACAAAATGGAAAAAAAGTACACTGAAGAAAACAACTCCTTGAAAAGTAGAATTGGCCAAATGGAAAAGGAAGCACAAAAGCTAACTGAAGAGACTGTTGGAAGACGCCAGGTGATGGGGACTTTAAAAGGCAAGCAGGGAATTGTATATTTAAATCTATAGGTTGTAGGGAGCCACTGGATTTTATTGGTTCGTTGAGAGAGGGGTGGTAGTAATATTGTCAGATTTGTAGTTTAGGCAGATCACTTTAATAGCTCAATGGAAGTTGGAGTAAGTAGAAAACCCAGGTAATGAGACCAACCAGTAGCCTATACAACAACTAGGAGCCCATCCATGAAGTAAAGAAGGTCTGCATCAGGGTTTTAGCAGTGACAATGGAGGCATATAGGAAATGTCCTAGGAGGCAGCTAGGTGGCACAGTGAATAGAGCACTAGCCATGGAGTCAGGAGAACCTGAGTTCAAATGTGGCCACAGATATTTCCTGGCTGTGTGACCTTGTACAAGTGTCTTAATCCAATTGCCTCAAAAAATGTTATGAAAGTTCCATTGATAAGATAAGAATAGATTTTATCTGGGAGGTAAGAGACAGGGAACATAGTCAGTAGATAAGTAGATCAGGGGAGTACATGATACATGGTGGATATGGAGTTAGGAAAACATTTGATAGTTTATTTCCACTATTATTGTGGGTAAAGTGGTGACATTAAGCTGAGATTATAGTATAGTCTGTTGGATTCAAATTTGAATGACTAGACACAAAAATGCATATTATAATATGTCATTGTCAGTCTTAAGGTAAGTCTCTAGTGAATTTCCACAAGTCTCTGCCCTTGATATTATTCTGTTAAAAATATTTCAAAGTATGAACTAAGAAATTATGATATGTTTATCAGATTTGTGGATGACATGAAGCTGAGCTCAATAAGGAATAAGTTGTGTGACAAAATTGGGATCCACGATAATTTCAACACATTGAAAGAACACATTGAATCTAATAAGATGAAACTGATTAGGAATACATTCAATTCATAAACATTCATTAATACATACTATTGTTCAAGACACTTCACTTAACACAAATACATGTTAATCCCTGCATTTGACTAAAAAAGACTCAGGTGAAGTATAAGATGTGGAAATCATGGCAAGAGGATAGTTTATATGAAAAAGATGTCTGGGAGCTTTAGTGGACTGTATTTTTAATATGTGCCAGTCTTATAATATAGAACTCCAAAAAGCAAGTTCAACTTTGGTCTTGTTTAATAAAAATATAACGTCCAAAGAAAAGGAGGTGATAGTTTTCAGAGGATTCTTCTGACTCTAGAATTCTATGATTTTACACCTTGCCTCCAGTCAATACACTCCTTGATCCTTTGATTACTCAGTATGGTTTCATCAAGACCCTGGAATAGAATACATTTCTGTCTTAATGAGTTTATACTGAACTTTTCCTCAATCCTTACAGTTTTTCTAGGCTGGATCTAGGATGACAGCAGGCTACCTAGGACATGGTGCATAGGGCTCAATGGGCTTAATATGTAGTTATGCACCCTGTGGACACTCAATAAGTAGTTATTGATGTTTTGTGGTAGAAAATGCTCACAAAGGCAGGCTTGAGACCTTCATGTACTGAGTAACGTGGTTCAAATTCTAAATTATTTATTTATTTGCAATGTGTTATGAACAGAGAGAACAATGAAATGGTGCCAGAGAGAAGATCTTACCCCACCATCACCTCATTCTTTGGCCATGAAAAGAGCAGAAATGTGGTCAGGGCCATGGCCTAGGGCAGTGGTTCTCAACCTTCCTAATGCCATGACCCTTTAATACTGGTATGTGGGCATAGCTGCATGTGAGCATACCCACCTGGAGACGGATAGAGGAGTGGTGTCTTGGTTCCTAAGACCATTGAAAATATGTTTTCCAATGGTCTCAGGCAACCCCTGTGACCCCTGTGAAAGGGTTGTTCAACCCCCAAAGAGGTCATGACCCACAGGTTGAGAACCACTAGCTAGGGTCTAGTGATTGCTTTAGGGCTTAGTGGGATAGATGGGTATAAGAACTAGAAGGGGGGCTGGGGTGGATTTCTGGAGTAGGAATATAAATAAGACCAGGAGGTATTGTAACTTAGTAATCATGGACAGGTATTTAGGCAGTGACACCAATACTGGAATAGGTAATTTAGTGAGGATTTATAGAGGAGAAACTAAGTTAATAAAGTAGTGACCAGGACAGCTTAGAGAGCCAGAAGAGGCAGAATTTAAGGCCGAAACAATATTTGGGCTTGTTTCTGTCATATTGATAGATGGCTAGTTCAAAGTACAGTCAGCTCTATTATAATTGACCTATACATTCCTAAAAATCATTCTTCTGTGTAAAATCATCGATAAAAACCACAGGGTTATTGAAGAAAATGGGGTTAGGGCAACAACACTGAAAAATTTCATCAGTGGAGCATAAGAAAGAGATAGGAGGGGCAGCTGGATGGTGCAGTGAATAGAACACTGGCACTGGAGTCAGGAGGACCTGAGTTCAAATGTGGCCTCAGACACTTGACATACTTACTAGCCATGTGACTTTGGGCAAGTCACTTAACCCCAACTGTCCTCCAAAAAAAAAAGAGGTAGGAACCAAATAAAAATAGTAGATAGTTTATTAATGTTAAAGGGTGAAGAATTACATAAATATTAAAATATATAGTGGAGACATATGAGACTTTGGGTTGCTGCTCATCCCATACCCTGGTTCCCACTCAGTCCTGCAAAGTCTAGTCACTGGGGACCATGGGCAGTGGGGAACTGGGGGAGAGGCAGGGCAGGGCTTCAATGGGCTGCAACTCCAGCCTGGAGCCCAAGTCATGGTGCAATGTGGGGGAAGAGTTAGGAGTGGACCAGCCCTCTTCAATTCACAGTTCCTACTATGTTAGAAAATATATAAAACATGTATCACTTTTCTTTGAAAAAGGTCTAAAGTTTGCTAGTTGATCTGGGTGTCAGAAGGGTGACAGCTTGTGAGTAATTATGAAGTGGTGCAGTTTTCTATGTGTACTTTCCCCCTGTTTAGTAAGGAGGAAATTATGCATAAACAAACACCAGTCCTATTGGAATAAATTAATATTTTCAAAACAAATATTTTAGTAGAACTGACTGAAAGTCTTTTTAACAAGGTGGTTCAACAACCAAAAAACAAGGCAGTCCATCTACATTTTATTAGACCTCATACATTTAGGTAGGCTTCTTTTGATGAGAAAGAAGATTGCTTCCTCTTCTGTCCATTCAAATGTGAGGTCCTTGAGAGTAAGGACAATGTTTTTGTCTTTTTTAAAATTTCCAGTACATGGTACAGTGCCTAATAACACTTGTACCAATGGATCCCTTGGCTCAGATAAATTAGTCTTATTTTGTTGGGGTTTTTTGCCTTTTGTTTTTGGAGAGCAATTGGGGTTAAGTGACTTGCCCTAGATCACAGGGCTGGTAAGTGTTAAGTGTCTGAAGTCGAATTTGAACTCAGGTCCTCCTGACTCCGGGGCCAGTGCTCTGTTCACTGTGCTACATAGCCACCCCGTTAGTCTTATTTTGTAGGGGCCCAGATGTCTACAGTGGCTCCTGGCCTACTTTATGACATGTTACAGA
>CM053587.1:234787860-234827736 GCA_028646515.1 Pseudochirops corinnae | reverse complement strand
TAAGCCTTTCCAGGTGAATATGAAGACCACCTCATCCGCATTTCTTATAGCACAATAGCATTCCATTACATTCATATACCACAACTTGTTTAGCCATTCCCCAATTGATAGGCATCCCCTAAATTTCCAGTTTTTTTGCCACCACAAAGAGAGCTGCAATAAATATTTTTGTACATATGGGTCTTCCCCCCACTTCTATGATCTCTTTGAGATACAACCCCAGAAGTGGTATTACTGGGTCAAAGGATATGTAATTATTTATAGCCCTTTGGGCATAGTTCCAGATTGCTCTCCAGAGTGGTTGAATCAGTTCACAGCTCCACCGACAATGCATTAGTGTTCCAACTTTTCCACATCCTCTCCAGCATTTGTCATTTTCCTGTTTTGTCATCTTAGCCAATCTGGCTGAAGAGATGTGGTACCTCAAAGTTGTTTTGATTTGCATTTATTGAATCAATAATTATTTAGAGCATTTTTCATATGCTTATATATATTTTCCTTCATTCTTGAATAGAACCATGACATCAAGAAGATGGTGCATGACTTGCAAGTGAATTGGATTTAAGTGAGGGAAGGCTGTGCAAGGTCATCAACCTCACTTTCTCCTCCAGAGCCACCTGGGTTCAGTGGCAAGATATAGATCAGGACAATTGGATATGACTAATATGGCTTCATAAACTAGCAAGTGGAGGTGAGAGGACAGAGAAGAAAGAGTGTTAAAGGAAGCTTTGTGATAGATCCAGCTTAGTAAAGTTATTCTGAGAGTACATAAAGAACTAGATGAATGACAACAAAAAGACAGAAGATAGAACATGTCTGTTTGTGGCCAACTCTTTTCACCATCAAGAACAGTGGAGCCACCACACTCGGATCCTGACATCACAGTCCTGAATGCACTGCTTGAGAAAGTCAAAACAGGACTGGAGAGAAAAAGGGTGGATGTGGCAGAAGTTCATGTTAGAGGCAATGCATTTTAAGAGACATTGAGAAATCTATTCTTATGACATCTAAAAGCAGAGAGGATACTAAAGGCATGTGGAGAAAATCTTAGATCTTATTGCTAGAAGACAGCAACCAGAAAAAACATAGGTAGTTTCCAACCCAATATATCTACTTCCCCATATATACAAAAATTTAATGAAAATGAACCTTGCATACATATTATATGAATGAGAAACAACAAACATGTTGTCACAAGCAGTGTACTTCAACAAACTGTCTTCATGACCACTCAGGTGACTAAAGAGTGTTACCTGAGAGTATTAAAACCTACTATAATTGTTCATTGATTAAAAAGGGATGTTTAATTCAATGGAGCTAGGTGTTGCTTTGAAGGTTTCTCTCTCACAAGTGTCTTGTAGGTTTGAACTCAGAATAATATAGTTAAATGGATACAAATCTCATTGAATAGACAGATCCAATAAGTAATCATTAACTGTTCAGTTTCACTTTGAAAGGTCTCCAGGGGAGTGCCCTGGGGATCTGTGTTTAAGCCTATGCTGTTGGT
The DNA here is from genome assembly GCA_028646515.1 of Pseudochirops corinnae. Taxonomy (NCBI): domain Eukaryota; kingdom Metazoa; phylum Chordata; class Mammalia; order Diprotodontia; family Pseudocheiridae; genus Pseudochirops; species Pseudochirops corinnae. Next base: position 234,826,229 of record CM053587.1, on the reverse strand, counting down.
ACATTTGTCAGTGACTTGGATACAGGAATAGATGGCATGCTTATTAAAAGTACAAATGGTACAAATCTGGGAAAGATACATAACACATTTCATAATAGAATTGAGTTTAACAAAGATCTTGACAGGACAGAGTATTGCTCTAAATCTTAAAAGATGAAATTTAGTAGAGATAAACATAAAATCTTATACTTGAATATTTTAAATTCAATGACCACCTTCCTGTTAAGCTATTCAGTAGGGGGAAAATATCTTGTGAAATGTAGGACAGTAATTCTCTAATTTGTGACAATAGATTAGATACAATAATAGGTCCAGATCTTCCTCCTCCCTGTAAAGCTAAGCACAAACAGCTCTCCAGAAGACTGCTGCTACGAATAGCTTCAAGGTTCTGATTACATAGTATAGTAAACTCTCTATTTTTTCAGTAATAAACTAAGACAAAATATTGACAGAAATCAAAGTACAGTATTCACAATGTTATAACTTAACAACTTATCATTAAAGTGGCCTCATAGTTTTAAACAAAGTACCATCATTTAGTAAGTCCTTAATTCAATCATCCTTAAGAAGCAAGTCTCTTTCGGGGACACAAAGTACAAAGGTCAAACTTCTCCTAGGTCACATTGTCTTAATCTCTCAGTCAAAAAGTCTCCTTTCTTCTTAATCAGAGATTAGTTTCCAATCATCCCTAATTCAATCATCCTGAAGAGGTACAGGATACAGAGTACAAGGTCCTCCCACCCCTAGGCCATATTAAATCATGATCTTCTTAGTTTTCATTAAATACCCAAGAAGAGGTCTTTTCATCTTGACTCAAGGCTGGCTCTCTGCTTCCATGGTTCCTCTTCTATGGGTCCAATTCCTGCGTGAATCTACCTGTCACCAACTATCACCTGGATTCAAGGGCAGGCAGCTCCCAACTCTTTGTCCAGCTCCTTGTCCAGTTCCTGTTCCATATTGAAGCTCACAGGGTTCAGTCCACCTCAAGTCCTTCACAGTTTCTGATCCTGGGAAGACAAAGCTTAACAGAGCCACAATAACATTCATGTACATTGCCAGCACCATTATCAATTCACTATCTGCCTGTGAAATCAACACAGACCCATCAACAAAGTCTGAGGAATCAACACAAATCATCAGTATAGTCCCAGGACCTCTGAAAACATCAGTAAGACTCTCCTCCCAGACTTATGTAAACAGACAACAAGAAAATCCTCTTTTAGGGATTCTGAACCAGCAGTGAGGTCCCAGGGCTTTTGTAACAATAGCAACATCCTCTATCAGTAAGTGAATCTGACAAAATAACATCAGAACAGACAGACAAAGTGCTGTCCCCACAGCCATGCTTCCTCCCAGTTCTGTTTTTTCTCAGCCTGGGCTTCTCCTTATATATGGTCATTAAGCTCCTCCTTGTTTCACCCCTTCCTGTTTCATCAGCAACAGGGGTTCACAAGTTCTGTTTCTTAACAAAAGACTTGATATAATCATGGGCAAGAAACCTGAACCAAAACAAGGAGCTAAATAATTCAATAGCTGGTGTTAACTACTTCTTTGCTTGCCATCATATTTCCCCAAAAGGAAAGCCTCCAATCCTGTCGTCACCTAATATGGTTTATTATAGCTGAGTTGACATTTAATCCTACCACTAGATTGTAAACTTTGAAAACTGAAAGCATAGCATCTCTACTTCATATTATTCTCAACACACAATTTTGCCTACAGTGGAAACTTGTATTTATTAAATGTTTAGTACATTGCAATCAGCTAGTGGAGATGGAGTAGGAGGAGACAAGTAAGCAGACATGAGGACTTCACTAGTATCTTTGAAATATACATTGAACATGCAGGTAGACGCCTACTCCACCTATATTTAAGACCATCTATGGAGAAGTTCCATTTGGTACCCTCTTAGATATTTTGATCTGACCAGGATGTTACCTGGTACAAATGTGGACTCTCTTGTCAGTACTCATAGGTCTCCTAGGATAAATAAAAGTTCCTAAGAAAATTTCTCATTGATTTAAGAATCTGTGTGCAGAAGCAACAGCAATAATCATGAGATAATGGTCAAACTTCACCCCAGCTTTGCCCCAGTATGGAATATATAGATATATTATCTCCATAGGCAAAATGTCTTGCGAAGGAGAAGGGGAAGGGGAAAAGAAGGATTCATGGGACCAAAAAAGGAAAAGCGCATCTTCAAGATTTGTTATCTTTTCTAGGGGTTGGAGAAACTGTGCTTATCAGGAAGTTTGGCCTGCTAAATTAGCAATACTCACTCTGATCAAGGACAATTTAAATGGAAGTCTTCCTAGAATAAGGCTATGAGAATAGTACTGAAGACTAAGATTGTATCAATGGAATTAATCACAAAATTCTCTAGCAGTTCTATATATTACTGAATCTCAAGTAGAAAAAATGGTTGCACATTTTAATTCTTTTTCAAGTGAGCATCCGCATTGTGCCTGGCACTGCAGGGCTGCAAAACATAACATAAGGAAGTCCTGGTTCCAAATGGACATATGACAAATTTTAATTATAACTCCTTTTTAGATTCAGCTTTCATCAAAGGTTTATTTCAGGCCTCCCCCACCTTCGCAGTAGAATCACTCACCCAATCACTATTTTTAGATGCCCATGAATGTTCCTGCATTATTTTAAAATACAGAGCAAAGATTTATGCAAGTGGTTCCCTCTCTTTGGAGTTTGGATCTCTTTCCCATGAGGTGCCCAGTGAGAAAGGTGATTCACCCCTATGAAAACTCTACCTAGGTTGCATACCAGGCAAGTCTATATTGCAATCATTTTCCACCCTTTCCACTGAAGATTATCCTAAAACAGAAATTTAACTTGGTAGCTCTTTTTTGTTGATAGTGATTAACTGAATTGACTCAGCCACAATTCTTTCACTGAACCATAAATGTGTTAACATATCCTAATGTCTCTTTAGTAAGAGTGCTGACTTTAAAGTGAAAAATGTTGAAACAGAAGAAGAGACAGGGAAGTCTACTTCCTTTTGTTGTTGTTGAGTTCTCTTAATTGTGTCCAACTCTCTCTGACCCCATTTAGAGTTTTCTTGGCAAAGACAGAAAGATACTGGAGTGGTTTGTTCTTTCCTTCTCTAGCTCATTTTATACGACGAAGAATTGAGGCAAACATTAAGTGATTTGCATAGGGCAACACAGCTATTAAGTATCTGAGACTGGATTTGAATTCGAGGCCTCCTGACTCCAGAGCCAGGCACCCCACTGTGTCATGTAGCTGCCCAGATAGGGCCTGAGATGGGGCCAAAGGAAATAGAGTAAATAAAGTTGCTAAATTGCTAGCCTGAGAGTTCCTGGCCATACCCCCAGAGAAATTCACTATCTGCACTTTTCAAGCACCTCACCAATAGCTTTGGTTGCTTGTGATGTATCTTCTCTTGGTCTTGCTCTCCTGGTTGGTGATACTCCAGATAGGACCACCATTTTATTAGGGTCTTTGTCATATGCATTTTATTCCAAGCTCAAGGTATTCTCTAAACTTTAACTTCTGACCTTCTCCATTTTGAACTGCCTTTTATGCTTTGTCTTCATCTCTAAGAGTGTTTGCCTCTTGAGACTAAGCATTATCTAGTTTATTTGCATTTGTATCCCCAGCACATGGCATCACAGCTGGCATATAGTAAATGCCTAATTGATGCTTTGTTTCTCTATTTTCAGTCCCTCTTCTCTATATCTAGGTTCAGGGACTTGAAAAATGAATGAAATGAGTTAATGAAAATATTTCTTCCCTATCTAACTCAGGAGTTATTCATATATTGCATATGAGCAAAAGGGAACTTTTGTAACTCATAGTAACTTATAGAAGGAGAAAAGACATTGGAAGGAACATAGTGCATTTGTAGGTGTATGTTTATTTATTTGGGCAGCTAGTTGGTACAGTGGTTAATGCCAGGTCTGAAGTCAGGAAGACTCATCTTTATGAGTTCAAGTCTGGCCTCGGACATAAGCCTGTTTACCTCCATTTCCTTATCTATGAAATGAGCTGGAGAAGGAAATGGTCAACCCTTTCAATATCTTTGCCAAGAAAACTTCAAATGGAGTCACGAAGAATTGTAAATGACACGACAACAACGTTTATTTATGATGTTAATGAGTATAGACCAGAGAACAGACCAAATTTATTTTCTGAGGACCAACCTAGCTAATGATTAAATGTGTATATATATATATATATATATGCCAGTTTTCAAAGATGGAAAAGAATAGTTTCTAAAAATTATGTGTCAAGTTCAAATGCTAGAAAAATTCTAGAGTGTGTGATTAAAAGGATGGTTTAAGAACATTTAGAAAGGAAAGCAGTGATTATGAAGAGACGAGTCTTCACCACCATCAGATAATACTAACCTCACTGCAATGAAATTACTAAATATTCTAATGAAGTCATACTAACCTTATTTTCCTTTGTTTGTTTGTTTATTTATTTATTGTTTAATTAATTAATTTATTTATCTGCCAGTATTCTGATGGAGGAAGCACTGTAGATATGGTATATTTACAGTAACAATGTATTTGACAAAAGTACTCATGCTATGTTTACAAACAAGATAGATTTATGCATTTACAAAAGACAGGCAGAGTTGAAAGATAACTGAAGAAAACAATGGGACAGATTCAGAGAGTTCTGAGTTCCTCTTTTCTTGCTCATAAAATAAAGCACTGCAAATGCTTCTGTAGGATCATTCAGTCAAAAATACAAGTCAAATCAACAAGCATTTACTAAGTGATTACTATATTCCAGGCACTGTACTAAATGCTATGAAAATACATACAAGCAAAAAGAAAGATAGTCTCTGCTCTTGAGGAGCTTCCATTCTAATGGGGAAGAAAAAAAGAAACTGAAAAGGAAAGAAAGGAAAGAGGAGGCACTCAGGCTAGGGCATGATGGTAAAGTTCAGAGGCTGGAACCCGGTGGGAAATAAAGAGATGGCTGGCCTGGGTACCATCCCTAAATGGAGATCCTGAGAAGAGCTCTTTACCTTTAAGTAAGAGGGAGGGGCTGTAGGGGCAGAGGGTTCTTCAGAAATGTGATATCCAAGACTGAAGTGCTTCCAGGTTCCATACATGTGATTATCCACTCTCCACTGAAGTGCATATGCTTAGCTATCAACTATGCCCACCCAGTTCCCCAAACATTACTTTGGACATATGGTGGTGCCATGATTGCAATTGCTTGGGCGATTTTCTTATTAATTCATATTTTTAGAATTTTAAAAAATGCCCTTATTTTATATATATATATATATATATATATATATATATATATATATATATATATATATATATATATATATATATATATATATATATATATATGTTCATATTTTTGCTCTTCTGAAAAGATTTGGAAAGTTTCCAGAAGAAATTTTTTTTAGCATTTTTTTATTCTTATGGCACTTCAAATGGTTTTGTTTTTAACATTCAGATTTGGCATGAATGCAATACCAACGGAAGAATACATACTCTGCCTCCTTGGAAGAAAATTGGCTTTAAAGCCAACTTAGGATATTTAAAAATAGATTTTTCTATTGATATGGGTTTTCTCCTGAAATTAGAAAAAAAGGCACTGGGATGAGAATTTTGGCTCAGGAGTGACATGAAAGAATCTAACAGGTACCTGTGTTTAGAAGTCTATCTGTTTTCAGAGGTGATGGTGAGATTATTTATTAAAGACAAAAATAAAGAAGGAAGAATTCTAATATAGCTGGAATAGAACTGAATTTGGAATCTGACGACCTACATTTGAATCTCTGTTCTGTGGGAACTTAGGAAATTCCTTAACCTCACTGAGCCTCAGTTTTCTCATCTGTAGAATGAAGCTATTAGGCTCGATGACCTCTAAGGTTCTTTCTAACTGTATATCCTATGACCCTATGACCTTCATAGGTATCACCTAAAAAATTGCACAACCTTTAAATGGACTGATTCTTTGATTATAGTAGAGTATTGAAAATAAATGTCTTTAGCTCAAACAACTTCTTGAATTATACAGCATCTGATAAACTTGATGAATGGAAGCCCAGATAGCAGCTGGCAAATAAGAAATCAGGGATTGTTAAATTATCACAGTACTCATTGTGTCAGGTATAAAACCTTAATGGCCCCATTTCCCAAATTCCTACATGGGGCATGTGGTCTGACAGAGGATATTTCCTTTGCAAAACATTTAAAAAAATGCTTTCTTTTGTCAAAGTCATGGCTGTTCTAGGATATTCAAGATTTATGTTTGTAAAAGGTTTTCAATTGGACTAAAATTTCTTATTGTAGAACTCTTATGAAAATCATTTTAGCAGTAACTGCAGAAACTTAAAAATAAAAGACACTGAGAAACTCAAAGTGAATACAAGTACAATATTGTGTTACAGTATCCCCAGTCTAGAATGATAATAGCAGACAGAAAGTGTTTTAAGGCTTTCAAAGCACTTTACATACATTATCTTATCAGACCATTACAAAACTCTGTAAGAAAGGCACAATATATGTGATTTGTCCCATTTTACAGAGCAAAGGGTGCATATTGAGGAGGAGTAATGGAAATAAAGCAAGTTGGGTAAGCAAGGACCATATAGCCTAGCAAAATTATTGAGAACTGTGCTTTAAAAATTTTCCTCACAACCTCCCACTAATGTAATTCCCTAGAAAATTTATATAAAGTCGGATGAAGAAAAGAAGGTTTGGATGATGATTTTGCAAAATACAAATCAGTTTCTACAAGAGGCACTTTTAAGCTGATGGACTCTCTATATTTCTTCCTGTACTCCTTCCTTTCCAAATTTCTGTTTCTTTCATAAAAGTGCCAATACCACTACCTCTCAGTCAGAGGTCTTGCTAAATTCCATGCTAAAAAAAATTAAAAAAAAAAAAAAAGAAATTAAGGCCCTACCCCTGAAGTTTTGTCCTCTTCCCATCTCTACAGATCAATTCAATATCATCCCACCCTCCAATATCACTTCCTTTTCTCCATTTTCAGAGGAAGAAAGCAGTCCTTCTTCTTGCATTACCAAATCTCCAGCTTGTACCCTTGTTTCCATCCTCTCATGTCTCCTCCTGGTGTTCACCTCTTTGATCATCCCCTCTTATCATACAGTAATTCTGTCCCTACTATTTATAATCATGCCTAGATTTCCCCATTCTTAAAATTTTTCACTTTATTCCATCCTGCCTTCTAGTTACATTCTATACCTTTCCTCCCTTCTATGGCCAAATGCCTAGGGGGAAAAAATAGTCTATACTTAAAACTTCAATTTTCTCACTTCGCCCTCTAACTAGCCACAATATGGTGTCCAGCTTCATCAACAAATTGAAACTATTCTCTCCAATATAACTAATGATCTATTAATTGCCAAATTCAATAGCCTTTTCTTTTTCCTTATCTTTATTGATCTCTCTGTAGCATTGGGCATGGTTGACCACCTTACTCAGCTCTACCCCCAGACACAATAACCAGTTTGGCTACTCTCTTCTTGATTTTCTCCTGTCTGGCTACTCCTTCTTCTATGTATAGCTGTAATTCAGGACTTTATCCCATCTCTCTTTTCTTCTCACTCTATACTTTTGATGATCTCACCAGCTCCCATGGGTTCAGCTATTACTTCTTTGCATAGGACTCCCAGATCTATATATTTATCTCTAGTCTCTCTTCTCGATTCAATTCAATAAACATTTATTAAGTGCCCACAACATGCCAGTCTCTATGCAAGGCACTGGGGATACAAAAATAGGAGTGTGACAACTCCTGCCTTTAATTTTTTGAATGTGGAAGACATTATATTTTATATTTTTATTCTGAAAATAAATAGGGCCCTATATTAGTATTTACAAAATAAATACAAGTGAGCTATTGAAGGGAGGTGTTAGCCACTTATAGTTGCTCCAAAAATCAACAAGAAAAACTATTTTGCATGTATTTGCATTTAATTCTCTACATACACATTGTTTTATACTATTAGAATGTAAAGATTATAAGGGCATGGGCTGTTCCTTTTATTGGTTTTTTATTTTATTTTTAATTTATTGAATAAAATAGGCAATTCTATAACATAGTACAACAAAAAGATGATTGCATATGAAATTATAAATTTACTATGCACAACTTGCTATTCCCTTCAAATATACAACAAAGTTATCATGCAATTTTTTTTCTTCCTTCCCCCCATTCTAGAGATGGCCACTATTAGACACAGATAGATAGATATACAATTATTCTATACATACTTCTATTTATTAGTTCTTTCTCTGGTAGCAGATAGCATTCTTCATATGTCTTTTATATTTAATTTGGGTATTTATAATAGTCAAAATAACTTATTCAAAGTCATTCTTAAAACAGTATTAGTGTATACAATGTTCTCTTGTATATACTCATTTCACTCTTCATTGTACATGGGTAGGTGCAGAGGTCGGTATGAGTAAAAGGTAACCTTCTCTCTCATGGGAATCTAAGAGCTGCCTCTGGGCCTCTCAGTTCCAAGGCCTCTCTGTGTATTCCTTGGAGATAAGGAGGCTCTGAGACCCACAGTGTAGTTTTTGTTCTCAAGGATGTTTCAAAAGAAACTGCTCGCTTGTTGGACTGCTGCTGACATCACTGGTTTGGAGTCTCCTCATTGGCCTTCACCCTCTGTGCATGAGGTGGTCACGCATGAATCATGCTTACCTTACAGTAATATAGTAGCTTGCCTGCTAACTGTGTGTAGCCATGTTGGAATAAACTACAAGCTACAAACATCTCCTGTCTCTGGTCTCCTCAATCCCTCCTCAGAGAAACCCAAGGCTGGCCCTTGGGTCTGCAAGGTGTGTGCGGCCGCAACAGGTAGGCAGATCCAATATAATGAAAATTACAATTTTACTCAAACTAATTTATATATTCAATGCCATTCCAATTAAATTACCCAAAAAAGTGTTGTTGTTGTTGTTGTTTTACTGAAATAGAAAAATAACAAAATTCATTGGAAAAACAAAAAGGTCTAAAATATCAAAGGACATAATAAAAAAAAGTAAAAGAAGGAGGTTTGACATTACCTAATCTTAAACTATATTATAAGGCAGCAATTATCCAAACTATCTGGAATTGGCTAAGAAATAGAAAGTAGATCAGTGGATAGAGTAGACATACAATGCACAGCAGCAAATGAACATAATTACCTTGTATTTGACAAGTGTAAAGACTTAAGATTTGGGGATAAGATTCATTATTTGGTAAAAATTGTTGCGAAAACTGAAAGCAGTATGGCAGAAACTGGGCATAGACCAATATCTTATACCATTTACCAAGATAAGGTCAAAATGGACACATGACCTACATATAAAGAGAGATTTTACAAGAAAATTAGAAGAACACAGAAGAAATTACTTATGGTACTTATGGATAGGTGAACAACTTATAAATAAATGAGAAATAGAAAGCAAAGTTAGGTGTAAAATGGATCATTTTGATTACATTAAGTTAAAAAGGTTTTATGCAAATAAAACAAATGTAACCAAGATCGGAAAGAAAGTAGAAAATGGGGGAGGGGAGATTAGACAGTTTATCATGTAAAGGTCTCATATCTAAAATATATATAAAGTACTTTGTAAAATCTATAAGGATATGAGTTATTCCCCAATTGATAAACGGGCAAAGGATATGAACAGGCAGTTTTATGATAAAGAAACAAAAATAATTTACTGTCATATGAAAAAACTCTTTAAATAATTATTGATTAGAGAAACCCAAATTAAAACAATCTTGAGATATCATTTTATACCTACCAGACTGACTAAAAAGAGGAAAGTGACAAATGTTGAAGGGGATGTGGAAAAATTGGGACACTAATTAATTTTTGGTAGAATTGTGAACTGATCCAACCATTTTGGAGAGAAATCTGGAATTATACCCAGAGTTAGTAAACTACCTACACCTTTTGACCCAGCAATTTCACTACTTGATCTATTTCTGAAGATAATTAGGGAAAAAGGAAAAGAATCTGTATGTTCTAAAATTTTTATAGCAGCCATCTTTATGGTGGCAAAGAACTGGAAATTGCAGGGATGCTAATCAATTGGGGAAAGGTTGAACAAGCTGTGTTATATGACTGTGATGGAATACTACTGTGCTATAAGAAATGATGAGCTCAATGATTTTAGAAAAACATAGAAAAACTTGCATTTTAGTCTTTGTATCTCTAGCATCTAGTGTAGAGTCTAATGGATTGGTGCTTAATTATTAAAATTATTGAATTCAATTAAAGGACCTTGGGGATGGAATTTTTGAGCAATCATAATTCTCTTTCTCTAGCTATATGTACATGTATGTATGTATGTATGTATGTATAAACACACATATATGTATGTATGTATATGTATGTGTGGGTATGTAGGTATTTCCTTAAGGTCCAAAGGTCCATTTATAATAGGGAATTTTTGACTGACAAGTGGCTTTTTTTTTTTTGCTTGGAGTTTTGAATTCATTGGTATAGGGAAAGACTAGTGAAGAAAATCCCCTCTTAGTGCAGTGTTAGAGAGTTGCCTGGAACACTGAAAAAGGTTAAATTGTTTCCCAAGGTCGAATGGACAGCACTTGCCACAGGCTGGACTTGAAACTAAGCCTTTATGACTATCTACTATGCCACATACTCTTCATTTCAACAGATACCATAACACGTTAGAAGTCAGATATTAGAAAACGCTTGGTGAATTTTGGTTTCCCTTTTCTTTACTTGTGGTTCTTTTGCATGACTGTATAACACATTGCCTTCATGTAAGCCTTCTCTTCTGCAAAGTTTACATCCTTTACTAATAATTTTTTTCCCCTAAGGATCATTATAAATGATGAAAACCAAAGACCACTGTTGTGAATGACAAGTAGCGAAAAATTCTTTAAGGATATATATGGCCCCCTTGCATTTACATCATAAGTGGTGGCAATGTAACAATGCATTGGGATATCTGGGCCTCTGATTTCACATTTGCAGGTCAGCATATTTTTTCCGCTTGGGTTGCAAAGAAGGTTCTGGCTTACTCTTTTACAAAATGAATTGCTAGCAATTTCTTTGGCCATATTTCCAAATCCATGAAAGCACTAAGGATGTTTGTCTTTTTTAACCTTATATTTTTTTATCAGCTCACTTTTTGAGAAGATGGGAAGAAGTTTTTTTGAATAACAAGGCACTTTCTCTTTCCGGTCAAAATGTGAACTGGATGGCTTGCATTCTCAGAAAGGTGACCTTTAATGCAAAGATTTCTAAAGTGTTTGACATTTGGCTAACAATGCAATTCAAATTTAAAATGGTGAAAGTGTCCACAAATGAGTATTTGGTAAAAAGGTTTTCTCTTAATAGATTTTAATGAATGCAAAGATATGCAAAACTATTAGAAGAATGCATCCAGACAAGGCAAATTAGAATAAATTAAAATATTGCTCAACAATTCAATTAACCTTTCAGAACTGTAGAGAAGATGTAGTAATAGCAAACTTTGTTGTGTTACCTTGATAATCATACTATATACACAAAACTTTCACTGAAAAAATGCCATTGCTTATTATGTTTCCCCATATAACTTTTGGCAATACTGCCACACATTGAAAACATTTCATCTTCAGAGTTTGAAAAGTGCAAGATAAACTTGGTAAACTGAGAGCCAATTATAAACAGAGAAAAAAGGACAGAGACACACACAGAGACAGAGGCAGAGACAAAGAGACAGAAGAAGAGAGACAGAGAAAGAGACAGAGAGAGAAACACACAAGCTTGGTTTGAAAGGTTACATTCAGAGCAGACCTTTAAGAGAAAAAAAAAAGCACTTGCTTTGACTCTGTGTGTATGTAAAGAGGTTTGGGCTATGAATTGTTACAAATCCATGCCTAATCAACCTGGATCTCCCTTGGTAGGTATGGACAATTTCCTTTTTGAAAACATCATTTTTCCTCCAGACAAAACTATCCCCTCCTCCATTTGAACGGTTCCAACTATTTTTAAAGAATTGCATCCCTTTCCTCCAGAGACAATAAACATGATCTCTTATCAGCTCCCCTATTCCTCATGCTTCAAGGAGCAGAAAAGTCAAGATCATTTCCAGCAGCTGCCAAACATATTTTAGAAAATGTGGAAAACTGCTCAAAATGATACTTCCCCAGCTGGCATTTTCTTAATGGTGGAATTCAAATGACATGGTTTTTGTTCAATACTCTGACACAAACCCCAACCAACTGAAGGAAACCCAGTGAAGAGACAGACTAATCTAGATTAGCTTCCCCCATTGGGTTTGATAATTTCTCCCTCAATCAATTCACTTGCTTTTTTTTTTGTTCAGTTTGTTCATGGTAGCAGGATATGACCCAAGATGACTTTTTCAAGTCATTCACTTCCAACCATGTCAGCCCCCTTCTCCATAAACTCTAGCAGTGCTCTATGACCTTAAAGATCAGATGTAAAAATCCTCAATTAGACCTTTAAAAGCACTTAACAAGTTGGCCCCTTTCCACATTTTCATTATTTGATTTCTTTTCAAAATATTCTATGATCAAGCAAGAGTGACCATTTTGATTTTCCTCATACATAATTATTCCATCTCCCAACATACTAGCAATGGCAGTAGAATGTGAGTTCCTTCAGGGCAGGGATGATGGTTTTCCCCTGCTTTTCAGTACTTAGCACAGTATCTGGTGTATCATAGGTACTTACTGACTGACTGAATCACTTGAAGTAGGAAGATAATGTGGTTGGAATGACAGTTTGGAGTATGCAAGGAAATAGAAGTGAATCTCACTCAAGTCCTTTGTGCAATGAAAGACCCTCCAATAATACTTGCATTCATTTTTTTTACCCTACTGGGTCTACTAGAAGAGCAAAGGCAATATACAACCTAGAATGGAGACTGCCTTAGCTCAGAAAAGAAGAAAACAAAGCATGATTTTTTTTCGTTTGGAAATAAAAGAAGCATAGATAGGAAAGTTGTTCAGGACTCAGTATGTCAAGACATGAATGAAGAAAATGCTGGGGAGGTAGACCCAAATATCAAATAGAAATAAGGCCCAATTCCACTTACATCCCAAAGGCTCTGAGTACAATTTTACACTTAAAGCTTTAAGAGATTGTAAAAGATCTGTTGGACATACCTTCTCATTTTGCAGATGCAGGAACTAAGGCCCAAGGAAGATAAAAAACGTGCCCAAAGTTACTTAAGCGTAGTAAAGACATGCTAGATGAGAACTTTTTTGAAGGAACTAGGGATGTATAATGTGGATAAGAGATGCCTTTGGGATTATGCCTTAAATTATTTGTTAACTAGAAGAAGACTAAAATTATTCTGTTTAGCCCCAGAGAGTAGAACCACGAACAATGTAATGAATAGAAAAAGAGGCTGCCTGAAGCCAGGCAGAGGACCCAGTTCAAATCCTACCTCTATGTGTGACCCTGGGCAAGTCACTTTACTTTTCGGTGGCTCAATTTTCTCATCTGCAAAACAAAGGGGATTGAACTACATGGTCTCTAAGGTTTCTTCCAACCCTGAATCCACAATACTATGATCCCTCATTGGTGGCCTTCCAGCAAAATTTGGCTGACCAATGGTCAGTCTTATTTTTGCTGGCATGGATCAGACTAGATAGCCACTGAGGTCCTTAACAGCTACCCTAAATTCTTTGATACTGATTTTATAGCATTAAGAAAGCTGAGAATTAAAGCCAAGTCTCTTTGCTCTAAATTAACTTTGTAACTTTCCATCTGCATTCTCTTTGCTCTAATCTACTTCCCTGGCATTGTTAATGGTTAAAACTCTTAAGAAATCTCAAATGGACTATGTGCTTGCTTCAAGGAAAGGAGGGCAGAGGAGAACCTAAGAAACTACACAATTTTGAAGCAAATCATGCAAGACAAAAATCGTGGTGGAAGAATGTGGTAACAGCCCAGAAGGGCATCTGATCAGTCAATTACTGTGATCTATATGAGATAATGAATGCATTAGGAGCTGACCTAGTATGCAGAAGTATCCCTAGGAGGCTATACACCAACAGGATGTCCACAGGTGATCCCACCCAGACCTAAAGGGCCAAAGAAGATTTATTAAGGCACTCAGGGATTAGGTTAGTTGAGAAGGGCAATGACATAAGGAAAAAATATGACTATTACAAACTAACTTAAATTCAGCAGTCAAACCCTTCCCTTTAAAAATTCTGTAAGAGTTGTTTTGAGTCACCATATATGTTTAATTTTTCTTGGCAGCTTTGCAAATTAGCATCAATCTTTCCCTAACACTGATGTTCTGTGTACAGATGTTAATTGTGGTCTAATTTAGTCAGCCCATGAAAAATGGAGCATACACATTGGAATGCTGGCTAACCTCTCACATTGTTAACATTTTAATGTGGATATATAGATGCATGTGTATGCATATACATACATATATACATATATACATATAAATATTTTAACCTAGTATTTGTTTCCCTTTGGTTTCATGTATGCAGGCATGTTTTATACATATACACAAACATACATATGCATATATATACCTATATAAAATCTGTATAGATATATTTCCACATTGAAATGCTGTGAGAGGCTAATCACTGTTCCAATGTATATAGCTCTCTCTTCCTTCCTCCTCCCTTTTCTCTTGCTCCCTCTCTCTCCTTCTCTGTCTCTCCTTCTTTGTCCTCTCTCTTTATTTCTCTCCCTATCCCCTCCATATATATATGTATGTATATATGTATATTTATATATGTACATATATACAGAGAGATGTATCTTAAATATATACATATGTGTATATATGCATATATATATATATACACACATGCAAATATATATAATCTTAAAAAGCAATCCTGTTAACAATGTTGAGGGAAGAACTACACACCCTTTTTACTCTTCATTATCAGACTGTGCTTTAAAAAAAAACAAACTAATTATAAAAACAAACCATCACTGGTCTAACGTAAAGAGTTTTGCCACCATGCTCTCTCCCAGGAATTTCAGAAGACCTCTTACGAGGTACCATCTTCATCTCTGCCTATTTCAGGGCCAGTACAATATGGCATAAAAAATCAACCAGAAGATCTTGGTTCCTGTGCTATCTCTGCAGCTTACCTGTATAACCTTGGTCAGGTCATTCCTCTGGGCCTCAGTTCCCTCAATTGTAAAATGAAAGGGCTAGATCAGATGGTCTCTAGGATCTCTTCCAGTTCTAAATTGATGATCCCATGAACACTGGTACTGTTTAGCTATCCTATAGAGGGAGAGGTGAAAGAAAGCAAAATATATGTACACAGATAGGATGATGTAGTAGGATAGAATGAGGGAGTGGAGTGAAGGGAAGAAAGGAGCATTTATTAAGTGCCTACTATGGCCAAGCACTGTGCTCAGCACTTTACAAGTATTATTTCATGGGTTCTTCAAATCTCTTCTCAGATACTCACAAGGTATGTCCAGGCAAGTCACTTAATTTCTCCCAAAATCAGTTTTCTGATCCATGTAATGGAGATAATAGCTACCTATTTAGTATGGGCTTCAAATCAGATAAAACATGTAAGATATTTGCAAATATTGAAGCACCATATGTTAGCCATTATTTTTATTTCTCACTACTAGAAGCCTGGAGAAAATGCCCACCAGTTCTCCCTCCACGTTCTAGCCCTTCTCCTTTTGAATGTCACTTCCTTTTGTACCTCTACTTCTGAGAGGGAAGAGGAAGAAACATTTATTAAGCACCTAATGTATACTACGCACTTTGTTAAGTGCTTTTGCAAATACCTCATTTGATCCTTACCACGGCCCTAGAAGGCAGATAATATTATATCTCCATCTAACAGTTAAAAAAAACTGAAGCAGATAAAGGTTTTTCCCTCAACATTGACTTTCCTGGAATGAAAGTTAACATTTATATAGGACTTGCTATATGCCAGCACTGTTAAGCATTTTATAGTTATTGTCTCATTTGATTCTCATGACAACCCTGGGGTGCAGGAGCTATTATTATCCCCGTTTTACAGATGATGAAACTGAGGTTAAGTGACTTGCCCAGGATCACATTGCTAGTAAATGTCTGAGGCTAGAACTGAACTCAGATCTTCCTGATTTCACACCCAGCACTTTAGCCATTATACCTCCTCACACAGAGAAAGACAGTTTGTCTATAGTCATAAACTCTCGCCTCAGGATTTTTCACAAGGACAGCAAATCAGTCTCCATGTGCTGTTACAACTGGGATACAACAAGTTTTCTTTACTTCTCAGTGGTTTCATGAAAATAAATGACACATCTTCACATCCCTTGCCAATTCCCCATTAGGAAAAGCAGGGTTACTATGTAATAACAGGAAAACAGCATCTTCTCTGGTGAGAAGCCAAGATATTTCTGCTTTAGCGAGGATGGCAGAAAGCCCATAATTTCCAATTTCCTCTGAGGATATATTTTTCTTCATTTTCTTTGGTGATGAAGTACTGTAATCCTGACACTTTGATCATTTTATACATGCTTACTGGCTGAAATACTTCTCCAGCTAAGATTTTTTCAAGAGGCTCAGCATTTACCCCTCTATTTCCAACTAGCTGCCTTAAGCTTCCTGTGGACTGCTTACTGATAGAACATATGTACCCCCCGTCTTCAGACAATGGAAACCAGTCAGCTTGGCAACATCACATTTTATATTGTTACCTCTTTTATGATTTGTCTGCCCAACTACAGCAGATTGTTCTGGAGGACAGTAACTAGGTTTTCTATTTCTTTTGTAATCCCTCTGAGCACTTAATAGGAGTTCTGTATCTATAGAGGGAGTAAATTTTCAATCCATTCTCGTTGAATGAATACGAAATGGAACATTCTGATGGAAGGACAGAAACATGGACAATGAATGCATATGGCTTTGAAGCTGCACATAAAGACACCCTAGCTTTCTAGCTCTACCATTTCCATTTTGCTTTATGACTTTTTGCAATTTATTTAATGTTATTTTTAAAATGTTCTTTAATTTAAGTTATTTAATGGCCTGGAAACGGAAGAGACCAAAAGCAAACACTAAAAATGGGGGAGGAGGAAACTGACAGTAGTCATGAGAGCTTATGCAAAGTCTGACTTGAAGACCAGGAGATGAATTAAGTAACCACTGGAGACTCCTTTCAGTGATTTGACTCTGTGATGATGATATCACCAAACTGTGTGTCATCAAGAGAGTTAGGAACCCAGTAATCCCATCACTAGACAAAGAATAGTATATAATTAATAGATTCAGAGTTGGAAGAAACCTTAAGGATCACCTAGTTTATCCTCAACATTTTATGGATAAGAAACTGGGGTCAGAGAGGTCATGTGATATGCTCTAAGTCTCATGGAATTCTGATTCCTCTCATTCCAAGTCTAGTACTTTTCCAACTATATGATGCTGTGCCTATATACCTCTCTATATCCCAAGGAGGTTTTTAAAAAATATAAAATAATTAACAAAATATTCCTAGTGGGATTTTTGTGGTACTAAAGAGCTTGAAATAAAGCAGGTGTTCATCAATTGGGGAATGATTGAACAAACTTTGGTAAATCAATGTAAAGGAATATTATTGTACAGTCAATGACAAAGTATATGAGGAATTAGGAAGACATGGGAAGATTTGAATGAATTGAAACAGAGTGAAGTATGCAGACTTGGAATATACATAATGCCTACAACAATGGAAATTAAATTATCACTAGAAAAAATTCAAAATGAATAATTTTTTTAAAAGCCAGTAATAGTCCTGAACAGATAATGAAAAGAATCTCCCTACTCTCAGAGAGCAAAGTAAATAGCACAATGGGCCCAGAGTCAGGAAGATCTGAATTCAAATTTGGCCTCAGACATTTACTAGCTGTGTGATCCTGGGCAAGTCACTTAACCCTATTTGCCTCAGTTTCCTCATCTGTAAAATGAGCCAGAGAAGGAAATGGCAAACTACTCCATTATCTTTGGCAAGAAAACCATAATGAATGGTCAAAGAAAGTGCTCATTAAAAGGGAAAGAGGGGGACTTCTGTGAAAAGTGGGAGACTTTTAGGGGAAGGGCTTTTTATGATGAAAGTTGACTAGAACAAATAGTTTCAGCAAGAGGCAGCTATGAAATCAAGCTGTTTTCTTGCATTGCCTTGTTAGGGAAGATAGAGTTCTTTCCAATTATTGCAAATAGAGGCTATGCATGTCAGGGGAGGTGTCCTCATTTGGAATGAAAGGGATCTCTGATGATTACACTTGTATTTTCAAAGCTGGGGTATATTTCTGTTTTTCAAACTTAAAAAAAATTCTAGCACAACCACTGATTTGCTTAAACCCAGTGCCTGTTTTACATGAACTAAGTATTTTGCTTGGTCCTCTCTATCAAGAAAACTTTACCTCTTTTCTGTTGCCTTTTTCCTCCTATTCTTGGGAAGTTGCCACGCCCTGAGACTAAAGCATTTTTTGTGATCAAAGCATAATAGAAATCAAGGGAAGGGAGGATTTGGAGGAGCCCTGGAGGGCATTTCTCAGTGATTTTTTTCTTACATTGTGGTTGTTGTTACCAAGTTTATATACATACATACATACATACATACATACATACATACATACATATATATATATATATATATATATTTTTTTTTTTTTTTTCCCCAAAACCCTTCTTACATTTGGGAGTAGTTGAGCAAAATAGTAGTTGGCTAGGTCCGAAAATATCTCATTCTTCATATATTGTCCATTGATTCTCTGTCAGAAGGTAGGTAGTAGTATGCTTCTTCCCATCAGTCTTCTAGAATTATAATTGATCAGAGTTCTTAAGTCTTTCAAAGTTGTTTGATTTTATATTGTTCCAATTTATTCTATATATATCAAGTTGTTTGCATGTTGTCTCCTCCATTCATGAACTTGGAAAGCAGGAACCATCTTTTGCTTTTCTTTGTATCCCTAGTGATTAACATGACACCTGGCACATAGTAGGAAGTTAATATAGGTCTATTATTGTCTGACTGACTATTGTTAGAGTATAAATTGATCTTATTCTGCTCACTTCACATTAGTTGCTCCAAAGTAGACAGAAATTAAGTTCCTACCTCCCCACCTAAACCCCACTATTCAGTACCATTCAAACCCACCACAAACACATAATTAAAACATATTTTCAGGATAAACCGAGGTATCTTCCTTTCTTTTTTTGTTAATTATTTTTTGTTTATTTTTAGTTTACAGCATTCATTTCCACAAGATTTTGAGTTACAAATTTTCTCCTCATCTTTTCCCTACCCTCACCCCAAAACAGAGATCCCACTGTATACCCCGTCCCCCAATCTGTTCTCTCCCATATCCTCTCCCGTTCCCCCTCTGACTTTCTAGTAGGGCAAGATGGATCTCCCTACCTCAGTGTCTGTATATCTTATTTCCCAGTTGCATGTAAATAATAATAATTTTTTTAAACATTCAATTTTAAAATTTTGAATTCCAGATTCTTTCCTTTCTTCACTCATCACCCACCCTTACTGGGAAGATAAGCAATTCAATATAGGTAGTACATGTGTAGTTACACAAAACATTTCCATAGTGGATATATTGTGAAAGACTGACTATATTTCCCTCCATCTTATCCTGCCCCCCACTTGTTCTATTTTCTACTTTGACCCTGTCCCTTTTCAAAAGCGTGTGCTTCTAACTACCCTCCCCCCCAATCTGCCCTCCCATCTATCATCCCCCTTTTTAATCCCTTTCCCCCTTACTTTCCTGTAGGGCAAGGGTATCTTCCTTTCTTGATAAGCCAAAAGGCCAAGTTTCTAGAGTGCAACATTGTGGAGATAATATCTGATATTTGCATAATACTTGAAAGTTTGCAAAGTGCTTTACCAACATTATTTCATTTTAAGCTTCGAAACAAATCTAGAAAGTAGTGACTGTTATTATCCTTATTTTATAAATGAGGCACCTGAGTGAGGTCAAAAAAAGCTAAGTGACTTGTATAGGGTTACATGACTAGTAAATGGCTGAGTCCAAATTCTGGCCAAAACCTCATGGCTCCAAATCCAACATTCACTCCACTATGTTGCTGCCTTTCAGTTGAGTCTGACTCTTTGTGATGTCATTTGGGGTTTTCTAGGCAAAGATACTGGAGTGGTTTACTATTTTCTCCTCCAGTTTCTTTTGCAGATGAGGAAACTGAGGCAAACAGGGTTAAGTGACTTGCCTTAGTCTGTGTCTAGTAAACTAATAAGTGTCTGAGGCCAGAATTGAACTCAGGAAGATGAGTCTTCTTGACTCCAGGGCCTTTCCTCTCTCTACCGTACCACCTAGGTGCCCTCCTTTCCACTATATCATGTTGTCTTTTGGACTGAGTGTTAGATTTGGAGTGGAACATGGTACATCAGAAAGTCTGGGCTTGAATATCAGTTCTGCCAATTGCAACCTATGCAACCATGAACAAACAACTTTTCTGAGACTTCATATTGGCATCGGTACAATGAGAGGGTTGGGTTAGAGGACCTCTAAGGTTATCTCCAGGTCTAAATCTAAATTAGTTGGAAATCAATATATTCCTCTTCTCATTTACATGCTCTATAGAAAAGTATACATTACTATCATCATCAATTATCATTACAATCAACAAATATTTATTAAGCACCTACTGTGTGCCAATTACTGTGCTAGGCCTAGGAATACTAGAGGGGGGGAAAGCCAAAAATACTGTCTCTGACTCCAAGTAGCTAACATTCAAATGGGAGAGACAACATGTGAACAACTATGTACTTACAAGAGATGTAAATAGGAGGTAATCTCAAAGGAAAGGCATACAAAGGCCCAAATATGCTTTCATGGCATCTAACTTTAATTATGCCCAGTGGGACAGACTCTAAATGAATTCACCTCAAAGCTAAAAATGATGAAAGGATTTCACATCATTAGTTATAAAAACAAACAAAACCCCTCACCATATTTCCCCCCTGAGTACTCTCTTCCTGTCTCTTTATTGACCACTGTAAAGATATTCCCTTCCAGCCAGGACTGAGAGTCTGTACTTATGATGGAGATGCCTGCCTGCCCAGAAATGAGAGGAGTGCAGCCAGAACTGCTTTGCCAGCTGTTTCAGAAACTGTCATTCAAGACTGGCAAATTGTCTGCAGACAGCTGTGGAGGATAGGGTTGGACACCATGTCAGCTGTCAGCAATTTTCTGAGAATCCTCAATTCTGCCTACATTATCTGCATTTAAAAGAAGGACATGCGTGTATTTCAAAGAAGGAGAAAAGAACTCAAAAGAAGTAACAGTGACAACCACATCAGAGACTCGAGCTCTCTCTGAAAACATTTTAGGAGTGTTTCTTTATTTGCTGTCTGTGCTTAGAGCAAAGTCACAGTTCTGTTTGGGATTGTACTTTTCAAGTTCACATCACTTGTATAGCCCATCAATCAGAACTAGCTAAAGCCACTCACTAAAAAAAGTGTGCTCTGGGCATAAACCTGGGTAAAGGTATCCAGGCTTCTTGTTTGAAATGGAAATGGGAACATCCCACATGGGGCATGGCATCAATGAGAACTTGATCAATATATCAATGAAACAGATCTGCATGGAGTCCGAAGGAAGCAAGGGCGGCATACTGGTATAGGAAAGGGTCTTGTGAGGAGGCAAGCATGCCATCATTCTGGGGTCAGCTGCTAATGATTATGTCTCCACAGGGCAATTAAAGACAAGTGACAAACAATAGAGTTTAAGAGCCCACAAGTGCTGATGATTATTTATCATGATCTTGATAGCTCTACCAGTCTCATGACGGTGTTCTTTAGGAAAGGTAATTTGGTACTTGATCAAAGACTAGGATTTGATTTTGTGTGATTTTTTTGGCTTCGTAGAGGGAAGCCAGGTGATAGCACAGTGGAACAAGTGCTGGGCCTAGAGTCAGAAAGATCTGAGTTCAAATGTCTCCTCAGCTATTTACTGGCTGTGTGATCCTGGGCAAGTCACTTAATGATTGTGTAACTCAGTTTCCTGCACTGTAAAATGGAGATAACAGCTCCTACCTCACAGGCTTGTTGTGAGAATTGAATGATATAATGTTTGTAAAATGCCTAGCACATTGTAGGCTCTTAATAAATATTTGTTCCCTTCCTTGTAGTTTCTATCCATGGGAATGGCATAGAGAGGAGTGGGGTATCTTGTCTGTGCATATGCCTAGAAGAGTAGGGAAGCTCTAACAAGTATTGCCCTCCGTGGATAGTGGGGATGGTTTGGAAGAGAGACTGGAACTAGTTATAATCACTCAAGGAAGGAAATGATAGATTGACCTTAGGATCCAGGGTTCCTTATCGTTTATAGCGTTATGGACTCCCTGGTGAAACCTGCGGACTTTTTTCTCAGATTCATGTTTTTAAATTTATAAATCAATTATATTGACATATCAAAATACAAAAACAAATCTAAGTTCATGGATCCTACGTTAAGAATCCTTTTCTCATGCTGATTAGTGACCACATGAGAAATGTTTTATGAAGCACTTTCTTCTGGTACAGTTAAGGAAGAAAAATTGCAAGTCACATACAGATGGCATGGCTATCACTACACGAACGGCTAGTTTCTTTAGTTTATTGGAATAGATGAGACAAAAAAAAAGAGAATTTGCAAGAAAGTTGACATCATCTTTCTAACATCTTCCTAGAAAGGAATCACAGACTTTGGAAGTTCAAATTACAAATAAGTAAGCTAAGGCCCGGAAGATTGAGGGCCTTACTTGCCCAGGAAGCATTTTTCCTATTAGTCTAAGGAGGCAGTTAGGTTACTCCTATGGATTCAATTTAGGCATCTTAGAAATATCACTAAACTCTGACAATAAACACTCAGTCATTTAATCAGGATAGAATGGGAGCCAGATCATGATCACATAAGAGACAGAGAGAATCATGAGAGGGAAAATGGATAATTTTATTTACATTGTATTAAAAAAGGTTTGTACAAACAAAACCAATGTAACCAAAATTATAAGGGAAGCAGGACACTGGAAGGGGAAGGGAATTTTTACAGTAAATTTCTCTGAAAAAGGTCTCATTTTTCAAATATATAGGATATTGAGTCAAATTTATAAAAATAAGAGCCATTCTCTAATTGACAGTCAAAGGATATGAACAAACAGGTTTCAGAAGAAGAAATCAAAACTATTAATAGTGGTATAAAAATGTTCTAAGTCACCAATAGTTAGAGAAATACAAATTAGAACAACTCTGAGGTGCTACCTTACACTCATCAGATTGGCTAATATGATGGAAAAGGACAAATTTTATGGCATAATATTATGATGTAATATTGTCATGCTCTAAGAAATGATGAAAAGGATGGTTTCAGAAAAACCTGGAATCTATTTTAGCCCCAGCTAAATTGGATTATAGCCTTACATTGCCTACCCTTTATTCTTGTTTATTTTTAATTTCATTTGATCACTAAGTTCTCAGAAACGACAGAGCCCTTTGTATTAAGGAAGACTTAAAGTCATATTCTACCTTGATTTAAAATATACAAAAGGGATAAAGATCTTTTTTTTTTTTCCTTAAATGCAGAGTGAAATGCCCTTTGAGTGAATAGAGTGGTACTCAATTAGGAAGACCTAGGCAGACACAGTTCTTTTACTTGTTTCCACTTTAGATGACAATTTGGAACAACTATCTATAAACATGGAAGTATCTAAGCCAAAGTATTTGAGGCCACCTAGTCCAGTCATCTCATCTTATAGATTAGGAAACAGAGGACCATAGATGTGAAATGACTCGCCCAAGGTAAAAGAGCAAAATTGTTCTAGAGTTTGGCCTTGAACCCAAGATTCCAAATCCAATGTTCTTTCTGGTATAACAAACTGCCTCCGAGCAATGAGGTTTGGAGAAAGTTGAGAGCATATGTCAATTGAGAGAAATCAAGATAGCTCCAGAGAACT
The DNA here is from genome assembly GCA_028646515.1 of Pseudochirops corinnae. Lineage (NCBI taxonomy): Eukaryota > Metazoa > Chordata > Mammalia > Diprotodontia > Pseudocheiridae > Pseudochirops > Pseudochirops corinnae. Next base: position 234,802,317 of record CM053587.1, on the reverse strand, counting down.
GGAGAAATGGCTTAAGTGAGAGAACTTGAGAGCTACTTTAGAGCATGTATTATTAAAGGTGAATTTGGAAGAGTAAATGGGTAGTAGAAACATATGAATACATGTATTTTAAATCAAAGCTGAAAAAATGTTCTCTGGAATTAATGATGGTTGCCTAGAAGAAGGATAATCATTGTTTAGAGGCATTACTAACAGTGGAAGTTTGATATAGTAAATATCATTTGCATCAAAATTTTTTGCTTAACTTGATCAAAATATATCTGAGTGCTTGATATATACACATATATACGTGTGTATATATATATATATATATACACATATATATCATGTATATATATACATGTTATATATACATATATATACACACACACACATATATATACATATATATATATAAAAATACTTAAGTGCTAGGGATAATACAAGAATTTAACTTCACAAAATTTTATCAAGCAACTATTATAGGCAGATCATTGTGCTAAGTGGTGACTGAGATAGACATAAAATCCCTACCCTCATCAAGTTGGCGTCCTAGTAGGAGGCTACGACACATATACAAATAACTATAATAGAAAATGATATCTATTAAGTTCATGAAAAGGGTGGATACAAAGAATTATGCCCTTCTTTAAAATTTAATAATCTAATAAACATCATAAGAATTGTATACTATTATCTTTAATCTGAGGAATTATAGGAAAGATGCCATTTGAATAATAAGTAAAATTTCCTTAGGAGTTTAGAGGAGTTTAAGATTGTTTCTGATTGGAGTACTTACTTGTAGAAGGTTTAAAGGCCAATTCTGTGAGATCCCTTTGAAATGGCTAACTCCATGGTAAGTATTAACTAGTTGTTAACACAGATAAAACCTTTGTTGAGGTATTGATGACGTCTCCTCAAAATGTGAATTCATCTGGATCTGAATTCTTGACTCAACGATGTCAAATTAAAGATGGCTGAACAGTAGATAATCATACATCTGAAGTAAGCCCTGAGATTTGGCCTCTAAACAGCAGAAGTACAGACACAGAGAGAATTAGAAGCAGAGATGGTCTCATAAATGTCTATTCCAGTTCCTGGATCTGTCCACAAGTGAAATGGTTGCTATCAGAAGAGAGTTCCCTGTCCCTGTAGTTCTTAAAACAGAACTGATGACCATTTGTCTAGGATGTTGTAGAGGGAGTTCCTGTTCATGTCCACATTAGACCTTATGGTTTCCAAGATCCTAGGATTCCTACATTGGCTTCTTGTGTCAGAGGCAGGACTCAGAAATTGGGTCTTCTGGGTCCAACATTTTTATTCTTTCCATTAGAGTTCCAGTTCTTTAAAAGTGCATTATCAAAGAACACTTTGGGGACACCCAAATTTGCTATACTATACTCTGGCTATATTTCTGCAGCCTTGGCTTATTGAGAAATCCTAGTGCTCCAGGGAATTACCTCCAGGTGAAGAAGGAGCCCTGTAACCCCCAAAGAGGGCAGCAATCAGAGGTACTAGTAGAGTAGCTAAGAGTTCCTGAGCAAAGTATGGAGTTCTAGGAATATGAACAGATTGGGGTAGAATGCAGTAATGGATTTATTGGACAAATTCCTAGATCAAACCTTCTGGTAATAGAGGAGGAATTTCTGGACACCTATGCTCTGTGTTCAGGAACTATGTCATACATAGTTCCTGTGATAAAGAGGAGCAGTAGGCAAGAAGCAGGAAGGCACAGTCAAGACGTAGGGAAGCAAATGTAAGATATGAATTTAATTCCTTAATTTTGTGAATCTTCAACTAAATTATATGAGCTAGTGAGACACAAGGAAAGGAGATCAGCTCTCAAGTGACCACCTGGTCATGGCTCAGGGGACATTTAGCCCTATGATAGTTTGGTAAGTCTGGAGGTTCATTAAAAAGATAAGGCTCACCATAGGGATGAATTGCTTTACTCTCCATCATCTGAAGTGCTTTTGCCTTGTAGGGGGTTTGGGAAATATTTGATAAATAGTACTAGTCTGTATTGTGAGGTGAGGTCTACCAGAAAAGGAAGGAGAGTTGATTTGATTGGGTAAGCTGGGAATTCCTTTGTCTTTTTAATTTCTTTTTGATTGAGTTAAATAAATCTTAACTCATATTGTGCACATTTTTATCCTGAGTGACTACATGGGAACTGACGGTCTTTTCCCTTTCATTATGGAGATATAGATGAGAGTCAAACATTAATGATACCAAGGGAAACCCTGGATGGTAGGCAAAATGAACCGTATTCTGATGTTCCCAGAAAAAAACACTGGGTGGGAACTGCCCCTAAGATTGCCTCCAGTCCACACGAAAACAGAGTTTCAGATCTTGGCCATTGATCTCAGAGGAAAGGGTTTGTGGAGGAGGTGTATTTTGATCTGAGTTAGAGGGTAGGATTTTGATAGAAGGAGGAGGGCATTCTGGGAGGAGAAAATGTCATGAACAAAAGTATAGAGGTGAAAAGACAGAGTGATAGATCAATCTGAAGTATAGGGTTCTTTGAGCATTACTCTATACAGTATATTTTGCAGCTAGTAAGTAGGAAGTGAAACTTGTTACTCAAATGAACAGTGACATTTTACTTTATTCAAAGGCAAGTAGGGTATATTCCTGCATCCCCCCAGTTATCTATACCTCAAGTAAATCTAATCATAGTATCTATGCAACTCTGATACACCCCTAATCGTGGTCAAAGAATGACAGAGTGGGAAAATAAGAAGAGACCTTAGAGGTCATCTAGTCCAACCCCTCATGTTACACATTTCTAGAGGAATTGATTCTACAGCCATCTGGCACCTTTATCAGAAGTGAAATCAGAGAACCAGGAGGGAATCAAAACCCACTAGAGGATTTGCCTTGGAGTCTCCACCCCTTTCAAGCAATGAAAATGATACAATAAGCCATGGTTTACATACAGTACAGGTGAGATGGCCTTTAAATGAAAACAGAAAATGTGAAAATCAGAACCTGAGTAATGGATAAATTATGGAGCAAGCATTTACTTTTTGCAAGGATTGTTTATTGTATAAAATGATTTCAGAATTGCAAGTGACTTCAAAGAGCAAGCCAGAGTATAAAAAGCCAAGAACAAGAAAATACCTCAGAGATCATCTCATCCTTTTTTTTTCTTCCCTTCCCACCCTCAAACCCCCACTCTAGAGACAGCCACCATTAGACACAAATATGTATATAGATAGATATGTACACACACATATATATGTAAAATTATTCTATACATCTATTGGTTCTTTCTCTGAATGTAAATAGTGCCTTTCTTCACCTGTTCATTTGGGTATTTATAATATTCCAAATGACTTATTTACTCAAAATCATTTTAAAAACAATATTGCTGTTATCGTATACAACATTTTCTTGGTTCTGCTCATTTTACTCTTCATTATTTTGTGCAAGTCTATCCATGTTTTTTTTTAAGATCCTTGAGCTCATCATTTCCTATAGCACCATAGTATTTCATCACAATCATATAACACAACTTGTTCAGCCATTCCACAATTGATGGACATTCAGGCAATTTCTAATTCTTTGCCTCCACAAAGAGAGCTTGCTATAAACATTTTAGAACATATAGGATCTTTTCCTTTTTCCCTAACCAACTTTGGACATAGAACTAGTAGTAGTGTTGCACATCTAATGGTTCTTAACCTGGAGTTCATGGATCCCCAAGGCAAAAATGGAGAGATATCAGGGGTGCATGAAGTTGAATAGGAAAAGATTATATCTTTATTTTTGCTAATCTCTAACTGAAATTTGGTATTTCTTTTCATTAAAAATGTAGGCAATAAACATTATTCTGAGAAGGCATCCATAATGTAGGCTTTACCAGACTGCAAAAAAGGATCTGTGATGAACAAAAAAAGGTTAAGACCCTCCGTTCTAGTCCAGTTCTTTCATTTGACAGATGAGAAAACTGAAAGCCAAAGGGAGAGGCAGAAGGAGAAAACCCAGCATCACATCAGCTCATCTCACAGATTCAAACCTCAGCTCTTCTGGCTCCAAACCCCAGCTCTCTACCCACTACATGACTGAACAAGAGTTTCCTATAAAAATCACCTACAGGCATTACCCCTAGGATTCCTTTAAATGACAAATTCCTGTGTGTGTGTGTGTGTGTGAGTGTGTGTGTGTGTGTATGTGTGTGTATTCATAGGATCACAGATATCACTTCCATCTTTGAAGATGGAAAAGACTGTCTCATCCAATATCCCCATTTAAAATATGAAGAAACTAAAACTCAGAAGGGCTAAGTGAATTGTTTTTTGTGACTCAGATAATAAGTGTCAGAGGCAGGATCTGAAACCAGGTCTTTCTGATTTGAGTTCTATTACTCTATCTAGTATGGCATGCTAGACAACTAGGCCCAGTTTTAAAGGAATGTATCTGCAATACACCTTCATAACTTCCTTTGGAGGGTTTATGATTTATTTTACTTTGCCTACTATCAGCATAGAATTATATTCCATTTTCTATATCCGTCTCCTTTTCTTCTTTCTCTTTGGTATGTCATAGTATAGGCACTCCCCATAAAAGTCTTATTTAGGCATGTATAGAGTATACAAATCTGGGTGTGCTAGCAGACTGTGGAGGAGAATTTCCTTTAGATCTTTCCCTTGGGCCTCCATGGTCAAACAAGAGTATCGCCTGGTAGAGATGGGAAGGGAAAGAGCCAATGGGAATACTTCTCCAAGGTGTACTTATGATGTCAATATTATTGTATTATGCCAATCCTCTGTGCATGCCTATGGCCCTGCTCTGATGCTTCATCACTGTTTGGAGATGACTGATTTTTTGAGGACTCTCAGATTATGCATAGCACTGTTTCTGGAAGGTTTTACCAAACTGGATGGGCCTTGAGTTTAGACCCCATGACAAACTGTGTGTCTGAGAACTGACCTAGTTGAGTTCAGGAAGTCTCTTTACCAGATGGCTGGCTACCAGGCAAAGATCTTTTTTCTTTTTTGGCCAAGAAATGCAAGAAATGTGGGACAAGGATACATGGTATTAAAAATCCTTTCTCTCAAAATATCAAAGTCATTGCTCACATACTAAATTGCGCCACAACTCATTTGGACCACAATAGACTCACAAATAGAGTGTTAGTGCCTTTGGAAGAGATTAGAAATGTATGGGAAGTACACAAAGCTATACTTAATCTTTTCCTGGGTCTTGGAATGGAAACATGGAATTAGAGGGTTCTCCACTGACAGAGGATTACTTGATCATGTTTGTGGAAATTAAAATTACTCCCTTGGCAATGGATACCTGACAGTAATTTGCGTGGAAGTTTATGATATGACAGTTTGTTTTGCTCATTTATCTGATGTTTCCCAATCTGCCAAGTTTGTTTGGTTTTTGCCTTCCTTTGTATCCATAGTTCTTTGCACAGTTCCTGGCACATGCTTTATATAGGTTTTCTTGACTTGTCTTGACTTAACATGTTACCCCTCCCATGCTGGCCATGGATTTTTTTTTACTTTTGCCCCTCATAGCTACAGGCTAAAAGAACATGACTGTTGTCATGAAGAAACTATACTCAGGGTTACCCAGAAAGCACAGATTCCTGTTAAAAAAAAACTAAGGAAAATGAATTTTTAAAAAGGGTAGGAAGCAAAGCATATAGAATTCATTTGGGGCCCATCCCCTGGATTCCTCTATTTCCAGCCTGACCATTTTTAGCCCTTCATCATGTGGACAAGTTCTCATTTTTTGTGCTTGGTTTAAAGTCTTTGAAAATCTTCAGAGAAATACTCAGGGCCATGAATAAATCAAACCTATCACTGGATTAAGCATATCAACACTATCCATAGCAACCAATTAGGGAAAAAATGGAATATTACTTTGTGAAAGGTGATGCAATTTCAATGCGTTTTCAAGGAGGACAGTTAACAAGAGAGCAAGAAAACAATATGTGTGAAGCCAACAGCAAACGTGGATGAACATGTTGTGTGCAATTAATTGTACTGTTTTCCTGAAAATGTAAACCTTGGAAATAGCATACCGACGGTTATGCCATTGCAAAATAAACTAGACAGGTTTTCTGAAAATCCCAATGAAAACTTCCTCCAACAAGAAGATTTGGACTCTTTTCCAATTTAAATATGCTCATATGGGAAGGCAACATTGTATAGAGGTTAAAAACTATTGGTAGATGATGATAGGATTCTAGATTCAGAAGTGAAAGAAACCTTAGAAGTCATCTTGTTGAACTCCATTTAACAGATAGGGAAACTGAGGTCCAGAGAGTTGGTGTGACATGGCCAAAGACTTAGAGTAAATTTCAGAATTAAGATTCACATACAGGTCCTGTGACACCAAATTCAGTGCTTTCTCCACTGAACCACATTTTAATCCTGCTTCTCCCACTAACTTGCTATGTGACCTTTGGTAAATTATCTGACCTCTCTAGGCTTCATTTCCCTTATCTGTAAAATGAATTGGCTTAGTGATGCTGTTCTAAGGTTCCTTCCAACTCAAAATTCTATGATCTTATGAATTCACCTTAATCTTCAGTTCTTGTATATGAATTTTTAGCCTCACCTGGGACATGCCTGTTGAGATTAATCCTGAAGCAGCAGCAGTGACAAAAATAAGCAGAGGAAAACTTCCTTCTGAAGAACTAAATGTGAAAGTGTCTATATTTGTTCTTGCACTTTAGGGAAATGTTATTTTTCAATAATGCTAATATTCGTTGCCAGATTTGGTAAATAAAACATCTGGGAAGGATTTTCTGCATGTGATTTCTATTTCAGTTTGAAACTTCAACAACTCTTCAGAATTTGGAAACTTGTAGCGGTGGAAAGAGCATCAGATTTGGAGTTGTAAAATGTTGTTTAGTTGTGTCTGAATCTTCGTGACCCTATTTGAGGTTTTCTTGGCAGAGACAATGGAGTGGTTTACCATTGCCTTCTCTAGCTCATTTTACAGATGAGGAAACTGAGGTAAACAGGTTTTAGTGACTTGCCCAGGGTCACATACCTACTAAGTATCTGAGGTCATATTTGAACTCAGAAAGATGAGCTTTCCTGACTTCAGGCCCAGTGCTCTGTGCACTATGGTGCCACCTAGCAGCCCTTGGATTGGAGTTCTAAGGCCTGTGTTCAAATTCTGACTCTACCATTTGAAATCTATGGTACTGTGACCATCATTTTACCTTTCTGGGGTTGGTCAAGATGACTCCTGAGGACACTTCCAGCTTGAAAACTGTTATCCTAAATGTACATAAATGAGGTATCATCTAACCTTGAGGTTAGTGAGGTTAGGTTTTACATCAAAGGATATATAATACAAGATCAGATTCAAATTTAGGGTGAAGGTTAAACAAATAAATCCAGGTACAATAGCATGACAGAAATATTTCCCAGGAGGAAGGACTGAGAACAGAAAAGGAGAAAAATGGATTAGATTATACCACTATCAGGCCTTCAGGAGAAATAATAAGCCAAAAGGGTAATTGGAACAGCAGCTATGTCTCCATGAGTGAAGAAAAGTAATCATTCCTGACCTTTCCTCACTAAGATCTCAAATTGTTTGATGAAGAGGCTCTTTAACCCTAAGGCTTAAAAAGACACTGAAATGGGCCGTAGCTATTTTGGCTTATTAAAGACTGATGAAATAAGACTACCTATAGCAGTGATCATAGGAGACAAATAATCAAAGCTTGTTGATAGATTTAGCCATTGATTGGCACACTATAAAAGCACCTCTTTAACCTTTAAGTTATGCATACCGCGATGTGATATATTTTAGCTGGGGTTGAGAGAAGAGAAGCCTAGGGAGTGACAATGGCAGCCTTTGCTGAGATGGTGACTGGTTGCTTCTCCTAGAGGGTGTTACTGATGGCAAGACCTAGATATGTTTCTGCCGCTGACATTGTCATCAGTGCCATGGTTGTGGGAGGGATGATTACTGACCTTAATCCTCATTCATAGATAATTCCTATAATCAGATTTCTCCATTCTGGCTTCCAAACCACTAAGCATGGCTTAAAAAAATTCAAGGAAGGAGAGCTAATTTTGCCCCCTTACAAATGTATGGCACAGCTGGGACCTCATTTGTGTTCACCAATCCTGTTGTCTTTCTGACTCTCTAGTCTATCTTGTTCTCTATATCAGGGAATCTTTATCTTTTTTTTTTGTATTGTAGCCTCTGGCAGTCCACTGAAGCCTATTAATCTCTTATTAGGATAACGGTTTTAAATGTATAAAATAAAACATATAGGATCATAAAGGAAGCCAATTATAATGAAAATTCAGTTATATATAATTCACATATAATTATTCACAATTATATATAATTCACATATAAAATTAATATACATACATACATAAATTGTGTATATGCATACATATGTATGCATATATATATATAAAAAGTTCATGTAACTCAGGTCAAGGTCTAGAGCTCTACAACAATAGTTCCAAAGTATCCTTTCTCCTCAAACCCCAACCACATCTCAAATCCCTCCCCCACCCCCACCTTACAGCAGATGGCTTAGCCTCCCGCTCCTGAAGAAAACTGAGAACCTCTAATGTGAGCTTCCTAAACTCTTCTCTATTCCTCAAAACTTCTCCCCAACATCACCCACTCATTCCTCAACCCTCAAGTCATAAAAGAAGAGGCTTCTTTACTCCCTGCTAAGACAGATCTCCTAACTATAGCTTTGAACCCATCTCTACTCTCTTTTTCTGGGGCTTTGTCCTAATAATCATTCCTTCTTTTTCATGCATCTTCAATCTCTCCCTCTCCATTACTTACGTCTTATTTTTCTAAATATGTACATTTCCCCCAGTCCAAAAAAACAAAATAAAAACCTTTCCCTTGACCTTTCTACTGTCCCTCTGCTGCTACTAGCCTGCTAAAATTCTTTTCTTTTTAATTTTATTTTTTAACATCATTTATTTTCTTTCCTTCCCATGTTGTTACCCCACCCCTGAACAATTAACAACCTCTCATAATAAATATACATAGTCAAATAAACAAAAACTCCCTATTTTGGCCATATCTAAAAATGTATATCTCATCCGACTTTTTTATTTTTTTAATTTTCATTTATTTTATTTTTAATTCATGGAATAAAGCAAGCATTTCTGTGATATAGTATAATAAAAAAGATGATTGCACATGAAACTGCAAATCTATTATGTACAATTGCTATTCCTTTTAAGTATATAATAAAGTTTTTTTCTCCTTTTTTCCTTCCTCCCTCCTCACCCTAGAGATGGCTACCATCACACACACACACACACACACACACACACACATACACACACCCATTTTATACATGCTTCTATTTATCAGTTCTTTCTCTGGATGCAGATAGCATCTTCTTTCATATGTCCTTTGTAGTTAATTTGGATATTTGTAATAGTCAAAGACGTTTTAAGACCATCACTTCTCTGGCAAGAAGTGAGGGGTATGCTTTATCTTCAGTCCTGAATTAAACTTTTTAAAGTTGTCATCACTGTCACTTCCACTTCCTCATTAACTACTCTTCTTTTCTATCTGGCTTCTGCTTCTTTCCCCAGACTTCCTCCTTCCAAGGTAACAATGACCTCCTAAATTGACAGATCTGGGGGCTTTCTCCAGCTCTCCCATTCTTATCATTCTTGACCTCTTTGTGGGAGTTGACAGCTAATTTTCACCTCCTTTTGGTTACCCTTTCCTTTGGCTTTAGTGATGCAATACCTACCTCTTTCTTTTTTAATTGTTCCTCCTCTGTTTTATGACCCTTAAGATGAGTGGTCCCCAGGGGTTCTGCTCTTGGCATTTTTGTCCGTTTCCCCTTTACCTCTGCCTTAACCATCTCATTAATTTCCATCATTCAGTTACTTCCAAATCTTCATCTCCAGTCCAGACCTCTTACCTTATCGGAAGATGTGCGTTTCCAGCTACCAATAGAACATCCCCACCTCACTGTCAAACCAGCACCCCAAGAAATCCAAAATTCAATTTATTGCTGCTCATCCTAAACCCACTTCTGCTTCATACTTCACCATTTCTACTGATGTTGCTATCATTGACTCAGACGCTCATATTCAAAACCTTGGTCTTATCTCGTGACTTCCTCTCATCTCACATTTAATTAGTTATCAAGTAATGCCAGTTCTATCTCCATCTTACATTTCCTTTCTATTGCCACTACCAGCACCCCTAGTTTAGGTCCTCATGAATTATTATCTGCTTGAATCATTAAAATGATATCATTTTTTCTATCTCTGCTCTCTATCCTCTAGTCCAGTGGTTCTCAACCTTCCTAATGCCGTGACCCTTTAATACAGCTCCTCATGTTGTGGTGACCCCCAACCATAAAATTTTTTCGTTGCTACTTCATTACTGTAATTTTGCTACTGTTATGAATCATAATGTAAATATCTGATATGCAGGATGTATTTTCATTGTTACAAATTGAACATAACCCACAGGTTGAGAACCGCTGCTCTAATCCATCACTCATGTTAATGTTCAACAAATCTAGCTCTGATCACACCTTTCTTTAGCTCAAAAATCTTCCATTGATCCCTGGATCAGGGGTGGGGAAGCTGCAGCCTCAATGCCACATGTGGCCTTCTAGGTCCTTGGGTACAACCTTTTGACTGAGTCCAAGTTTTACAGAACAAATCCTTTTATTAAGGAGATTCGTTCTGTGAAGTTTGGTTTCAGTCAAAGGACCACACTTGAGGACCTAGAGCCACATGGCAGCTTCAAGGCCACAGGTTCTGCACCTCTGATCTAGTCACATTCAAATTCCTCTATAAGGCATTTAAAAATCACTCACAAACCACCACCATTTTACTTTTCCAGCACAATCTTACACTACTCCCTTCCAGGCATTCTATACACTAGCCAGGCTTCACACTTCTTTGTCCCCGACAAACCTTCTGCTTTTTCACCTTAATGGGTAGACAGCTAGGGGGTGCAGCAGACTGTGGGACTTGGAGTCAGGAAGAGCTGAGTTCAAATCTAGTACAACTTCCTTGCTAGTTGTGTGACCCTGGGCAAGTTACCTAACCTCTTTCAGCTTTAGTTTTGTCATCTATAAAATAGGATAATATCAACACCTACCTCACAAGACCACAGTGAGAATAGAATGAGATAACCTATGTAAAGCATTTTATGAACCTTAAAACACTATATAATTTTTTTATTCTTTTCTTCCTCCTTCTTTTGTTTCTTCTCCTCGTCTTTCTTCTCCTCCTTCTCTTTTCTTCATTATTGTTATTATTGTTCATACTTTTCTCTAGGTCTATACTATTTTCCCTCCCCCTCCTTGCTACTGAATTCCTACCCAACCCTTACAATCCATCTTCTTGAAGTCAGTGGGTTATGACTCCTCATTACACCACCCCAGAATTCACATATTTCCTACACATCCTCTAAAGCATTTATCTAGTGTTATTCTTAGTGACAGTTATATGGATATGTGTGATACCACTATGAACTCCATGAAACCACTGCTCCATAAATTTTGTATTTTCTCCTAATGCTTGGCACAATGTTATATTCATGTGTAGTCAGTTAATAAATATTTATTGACTTAGAATTTTATTTTTTTACTTTAATGGTCACAATTTGCATCCTTGTCCCAGAAATATGGTAGTTACTTGAACTGGATAACTCTTGGACTAGGTTCACAAATCCCTACCCTCACTCCCTGCAAAAAAAAAAAAAAGGCCTAGATAGGATCAATTTAGGGAATTAGATTAGGAATAACAAATGCAACACACACACACACACACACACACACATATATATAATTGTATTTTAATGTTACTAGTTTCCTTTGAAATCACTTGTGTTTTATTTTATGCATTTTAAAACATTATTCTGAGGTGGGAATCATAGGCTTCTACATACTGATAAAAGGGTTCAAGAGCCCAAAAAGAACCCTTGGTATAGAGAACTTTTCTAAGTTATTGCTATGCTGAGTACCTTGTGTACCATTAAACTGAATCAGCCAGAATCCAGGTGGACCCAGTGGAAGAAGTACTATGAGGAAAGGAGAGAAGGGAATGGAAAACAGGATGGGACAGAAAAGGAACACAGTGCATAGAAAATGCAAAAGAAGAAAAAACAGTATGGAGCAGGTCATATGGAAAATCCATTGTCATTTACTCAAGAAAGGTTAGATGCTTCAGACTGAAAATGAATGCATTAGCTCCCAAGAAGAAATATGTCTCAGGTTTGTTTTTGTTTTTCTATTTCTGTGGCCTTAATACTTTACCCTGAGGCCTGTTGACATGAGAACTAATCAGCCTTTACTTGACAGGGGCTAACAATTTTTATAATATATAAAAAAATTCAACATGCTTATGCAAATAGAATTGAAGCTGAGATAATAGTTTGCGCCTTCTTTTTTGGGTGCCTATTTGGAGACACTAGGTTGCAAAACAAAGCCATAACTGCTCTTACTGGCAGCAGAGTACCTCTGGAACACAGGGTTCTTGCTGAGGCACTTAGCACGGGGTGTGCATGGTGCGGAGGTCAGAGAGGACCAAAACAACAAGAAAGGGATGGATTGGGTTATAAGACAAGGTTAGTGAAATTCCATTTGCAAAAAGAAAGAAAAGCAAAAATACAAGTCATGGATATGAAAATAGTCTTTAGGGATATGAAAGGTTGGAACTGAAGGTGAAATAGAAATTATGGAGTATGATTCAAAGGGCTATGGAAGATACAAATTGTGACACATCACATGGTATACAGTCCTATACATGGCTAAATAATGTCTGTTCCTCCAATAAGTATCTTAGACCTCTGATCTACGTTGCCACCCACTTATCTTTTCTTTGAATATGTTCCAATGCTTTACCTAGAGTCTGACTTCAGATAACGTAAATTGACTTTGTGTATAAGATCATTAAAGTCTATTTGTCCATCCTGTCGTTTTTCCCAGTCATGTCTTAGTATCTGTCAAGAAATATCTTTCACATGCACTCCCTTCTCTCCCCTGACGTTGTTATTGTCATAGTACAGCCACTTGTCACCTCACACCTAGTGTAGTGCAGTGGCCTTCTGCTTGTTTCCCTACCACAAGGCTCTTCCTAAGTCAGTACATCTTTCATTCAGCTGTCAAAATGATCTTCCTAAAGTACAGATCTGACCATGTCACCCCACCACTCAAACTCCAGTGGTTTCCTATCACCTCCAGGATCAAATATAAAATTCTCTGTTTGGCATTCAAAGTGCCCATCACCCCTAATCTATCCTGACTTCTTATACCTTACACTGCCACTCTCATAGATTCTGTTAATCAATGATACTCGCCTCCTTGCTGTCCCTCACATGAGACACCCCCACCTCTCAATAATGGACATTTTCATTGGTTGTCCCCCGCTCCTACACCTGAAATATTCTCCCTCCTCATTTCTTGACTCCTGGCTTCCTTGGCTTTCTTTCAGTCCAAGCTAATATCCCACCTTCTGCACAAGCCTTTTCCAATTTCCTTTAATTCTAGTCCCTTTTTCTCTGTGGATTATCTCCATTTCATCCTACATAACTTGTTTGCACACAGTTGCTTTCATGTTGTCTCCCCACACGCACACATACACACCTCTCCCCACAATTAGACTGTGAGCTCTTTGATAGCAGAGGGTGCCTTTTATTTCTCTTTGTATCCTCAGCATTTAGCATAACACCTGGCACAGAGTAGGTGCCTAATTGTTGTTGTTCATCCTTTATTTCCAAACAGTACCAATAACGGGGTGATGTCTTAACTTGTACATGTATAGGATTTAAATGAGGCAGTTACACAAAGTCATCCACCTCACTCTCTTTCTGAGTCATCAAAGTCTAGTGGCAAGACAGAAATCTGGACAACTGGTGATGGTCTGAGATGTAGTGGATGACCTTGGCATCCTTGAAGTCTGACCGAGCTCTGCGTGATCCACAGCACTTGCTTCAGCTGCCTTTATGGTCATTGGAACAAATTGTTCTCATTTGCCCAATGTGAAGGGGTGGAAGTGTGGGGGAGAATCTTCACATGCTTGGAGTAGACATGCCCCTAACTTACCAACAGGTTTGAGACCACTTGGTTCCCTTCAACCTGGTTTAGCCCATCTGCCAAGACAGTTTACTGGGATGTGGATGCTGCACATGCTACAGCTTCTTGGAGCCACAGATGAGAGTTGGGTGAAAGGTAGACACCAAGAGTGTATAAGCCGCCCTAAAAAGGGCTCAGCAAACCCTCACACCAGAAGTGCTTGTCCTCCCTGAACACCCCATACACCCTAGCTGCTTAATAAATGTTTACAGACTGAATGACTCATCCATTTTTCTATTTAAAGTTCCTTAACTGGAGGCGGAGCTAAGATGGCGGAGAGTAAGCAGTAACCTGAACAAGCTCCCAAAGAATTTCATCCTTGGGAACTAAAAAGTCAATTTGAGCGGATTTAAAAGTGACGGAGCCTATTGTGAGACGGAGAGTGACAGATTCCCAAC
>CM053587.1:234766839-234787360 GCA_028646515.1 Pseudochirops corinnae | reverse complement strand
ATATATATAAAAAAAAAAAATAAAGTTCCTTAACTCCAAGAACAGTATGTCTCCTTCGAGGTAAGATTCAAATCCTTTTTTAATTGAATTGAGTTGAATTCATTTCAATTAAGACCAATAAGCACCTACCAAAAACCCAGCTCTGTAACATATAGTTTAGTGGGTGGATGTGGGAGAGAGGAGAGAGATACAAAGATCATTCAAATAAGATCCTTGCACTCCTAAAGATCATGTTCTAATAGGAGTAAACAAATTGATCCCCGGGTTTCAAATCTTTAAAGAGATTTGTTTCATCAATTTCAATATTTCCTTCAGCAATGCAAACTGACTCCCATTTGTGCCGGCCAGTTCTGTGCAGCTTTTGTCCACGTCCTCCTACAAGTTTTACCAGCCAAATTCAGTTTCATGTTTGCAATCTACCTCTAGTTTTCTTGATATCCTTAGGACTTTAGTGGAATGCACAGGCTATCCACCAGTTCTCCCATACTTTGTCTTTCAGTTATCTCAAACTAATGGCATTCTTTTTGCTCCAACTCTCTCCTAATTCCCTCTTTGTAATGTGTTGCAACTTTCTCACATCTACTATGACTCTCCCCAGTACACTTGGAGCAATGCTAATTTTCAGTCCCTCAGAAACGGTAATGTTGTATGATAGCACCAACCTCACAGATTTGTGAGGATAAAATAATGTGTAAATCACTCTGTGAACTTTAAAATGCTACACAGATATTATTATCATCATTATTATGTGACATAGCCATGCAACAGCATTAATACATCATAATAAAATTGGTATTAAAAAGATGGGTCTTTGTTTCAAGAAGTTCGAGGTCATTAAAAGAACTTTCCCCTCAAACAATTCTTCCTGTTTTTCCCCTACTTCATTCTGGACCCAACTCATTGTCCATTTGCAGTGTTCCTTTAAAATAGATATGTTGATGAGACCTATAATTGCATCTCATAGTCCAAATAATTAGAATTCTTCATTCACTTCTTTTTTCCCCATGAGGAAGGTTAGGCCAAACTCATTTGAGTGATGATAGATTGTGTAAGGGAGACTACAATATTCTGGGTCTTGAAACCACCATCACATGTCAATTGCCAACAGGAACCTCAATAAGGAATCCCCCTGTCTTAGACTGAACCAACTCGGTCACAAATATCCATTCTAATTGCAACATTATGAGAGGAATGATTAATACAGGTGTTTTTTATTTCACATCTTTGGTGGATATTGTGCTTTTTCTATCCAATTCTTTTTTGAAGTCAGCAACTTCCAAGAATGTTCTCATGCATTTAATATACTCCTGCCATACATCAGCCTTAATGGCAAACCTTGCCCAGTAGGATCAAGGGACATGCAGTTGAGGTAAAAAGGGGTTGGAGCCTAATGCCACAAAATAACATGAGGACAACACCAAGAACAGCTGACATTTATAGATTTCCAACTATGTGCTAGACACCGTACTGAGAGGTTTACAGATATTTCATTTTGTACAGTTGAGAAACTGAGGCAGATCTGGTAGTGAGCACAGTACAGTAGTAGCTGTGACAACAGAGCAGGAACAGTAAGCACTAGTAAGCACTTCCTGACTCCAGGACCAGCTGCCTCAAATCCACTTCCTGTCATTCCAGGAGAATGTCAATTCCTTGAGAGAAGGGCTCCTTTGTTTTTGTTTTGTACCCCCAGTGACTCATACTTAAGAAGTGCTACCACCAAGCTGCCAAAATAAATACAAATACATATGTATTTATATGTTTTTATTTATACACAAAACATAAGTATGCACACAAAGAGAACATTCCTACATTGTCAGTGACTTAGAAAACCTTCTGAAGCTGATAACTAATTTTCTTCTTTGGAAGGAAGTCAAGTCAGCTTGCATTTATTAAGTGCCTACTACATACCAGTTACTATACTTAATGCTAGAGATACCAAAAAAGTCCCTACCTTTAAGGAGTTCACAATATAATTGAGGAGACAACACACAAGCAACTACATACAAACAAGATACATCCAGGATAAATTGGGGAAGGACAGTCTCAGAAGAAAGGGGCTAAGAGGACTGGAAATGGCTCCTTGAAGAAAGTGGGACTTCAGTCAAAACAGAGATGTCTGGAGATTAGGTCAGATAAAGATGAATAATATTTGTAGAGTGCTTTTAATTGTTTAAAGTATTTTCACCTCACATTCCCATCCCTGTTTCTCACATCAGCTCTGCAGGTGGATCTTGGATGGAGCTGTCCCCAGAGAAATGGCATTGTAAGGTGAAGAAGCTCTGGGAAGAGAGTCTGAGCTATTCCACAGAGCAAGTCAATATGTTTCCATGAATCTCTTTCTTTCTCTACATGGGGGGCTCTGGGAACTCCAAAACCAATTGCCTAGATTTCACCAGGAAGGTAGAATTATTTCTTTTGATTGAGGTATTTGGCTGAGGATACAGGATACTAACCTCCCCTCCCATCCCCCACCACTTTATAGAGAACTACAGGGGGATGGTGAGGGCTTTAAATGGACAAAATGAAGTCTGGCCTCCCCAGCCATTGCTTGTTTCCTAGGGACCTTTGCTTTGAAAAAGTGAGCATTTACTAGCTCCCCAACCTTCCACACACATACACATATACTCTTTCTATTTGGTGATCCTACTTGCCCCTTCTTTATTCCTAGACCAATCTTCCATCCCTGGCCCAGAGGGGAGTATAGGCAGTTGAGGAACATAAGATTGAAGGTATATCTGGGATAATTGTTCCTTCCCCCAGGAAGCACACCTCCAAGTACTAGCAATTAGAACAAAGCTCTAGGGTAAGCTATGGACTCACCTGTGGGAGAGGTATTTGATTTATTTTGCTTGGCCCTGGAAAGTAGAACTCATAAAAATGGGTGGAAGTCATTGGGAAACCTCATTACCAATAGGGAATTTTTCTTATATTTGAACAGCATGACCCTGGTCATCACCATTATTGAGCATGTGAAAAAACCCATCCTATGCCTTAATTGTCGTTGATACTCAGCTTACTGAACAAAGGGATTTCTCTGATTATTTCTAAATAATCTTAACACCTGTGTGGGGCACATCACTTTTTTGAGGATAATCTCCCAATTCTGTATTTTGCTCTAGTGAGTCATTTTTAAAAAACCATATAAACAAATATATTCTATACTCTAAAATTAACCATTTAACTAAAAAATATGAAAATCATCTGCAAAATATCCCTCACACACATATACACATGCATACACACACACACTCCACACAAGAAAATTTAAAAAGTGACTTTTAAAAACTATACCATATTTTATCAGAATGTTATTTTACATGTAAAGTAGATTTTTAATGAACCCAGTCATTCAGCAGGGATCAGTTTATTATTAAATCAGTGTTGAGTCATATCTGAAATCAAAGCATTTATGTACTCTAGGACATTCTTTAATGAAGGGCAGAGACATGGAAATTCATCCTGGGGATAAAATGCCATTAATTTGCCTGTCCCATATACTGGCTGTCACCTCTAACCACAGTGGAACAATGGTCCCTTTTGGCTTTAATATTGTATGATGTATGATATTGTGAGCTTCTGTCACTGTCATATATTGAGTGTGGGGGTGGGATAGATGCCCCTTAAGGTCCCTTCCAACTCTACGATTCTATAATTAGCAGTGATTGCATTTCTGCAACACCATAATTTAGTTCAATTTTTAATGGTTATTGCAGTGATTTGTAGAATTTCATTAAGAAAAAGAACAGTATCAGAGGGATTCAACTTGACCTTTGCTGAAAAGGAAGTAGCAAAGATCAAGAATTTACTTTGCTGGAGAAATAAAAAGTCCAGTGCAAGAACCTGTCATGAAATACACCTTAATGGTGTAGTAGATAGAGAGTTGAATTTAGAGTCAGGAATACCTGGATTCAAATTGTGATTCAGGTACTTTCTAGCTTTGTGTGACCCTGGATAAGTTGTTTAATTTCTTTCAGCTTCATTTTTCTGATTTGTAAATTCAGGATAATAACAGCATTGACCTCATGGAAGTATTGTAGAGATCAAATGAATCACCATCATCGTCACTATTGTCATAACAGTATTTAATATTTATGTTGATTTTAAGGCTTGCAAAGGGCTTTAATATCTAATTTAATTTAATCCTCACAACAGCCCTGACGGAGGGTCTATTATTATCTCTGGTTTACAATGAAGAAGCAGAAACTGAGATAGTTTAAATGACTTGCCCAGAAGAGTAAGTTTTTTCTTAACTGAGTTTGAACTCATGCCTTCTTGACTCTGTCTAATATTCTATTTATTGTGTCACCTGACTCTATCACGATGCATATAAAGTATTTTTGCAAACCTTAAAGCATTATGTGGAATTATAATAATCATAATTAGTAGAAGTAGTATTGTCCACTCTGAGAAATTGGGTTTTGTTTATTTGCTTTCGTTGATATTAGTGTTGAGCACATTTACAGAAGGGAAGGGAAATATTAAATAAGAACAAGAGATCTGGAGAACTTCAGAAGAAAGAAACCACTCACTAGAAAAATTGATAGAAAGTAAGTAAACGAACAAATGAAATATGAATTACATGAGTTGACCCAGGAATCCCTCCCCTGTAGTGAAAAGGCTTTGTTTTGAATAACTCACACATGGCACAGCATACCTCCTTTAGAGGACAGATTGAGAAGACACATTAACCAACTGACTTTGATATGATATGGGACTGAAAATACATTCCTGGCCTGAGTCATTAACCAAGACTTAGGTGTAAAATTTGATAGTCACTTTTTAACTATCTATTTGTAACTTAGATCCTTCCTTTATGACTCATAAATCAGAGATTTTGGAGCACATTTGTATGTTTTGGTTTTGGGGTGGTGGTTTTTAGACAGGGCCTACATTTTCAATGACATAATGAGCTCCAGATGAGAAAACTCTCTTTACTAACATAGGTTGTCACTATTCTGCAATTTACAATCTTAGAGAGTTGCCTAGAGAACACTGAGAGGTTAAGGGACTTGTCCAGGTTGACTTATAGTCAACTAGTATAGTATGTGTCATAGATGGTATTTCCTGACTCCTGAGTTCTTCCCTTTCAGAGGCTCAAGTGGGAATTGCTTCATCACTAGACAGATCTACTACTGGCATTCTGAGTTTGATCCAGCTTGCTGTTTTCATCCAGGCCCCATAGAGAGCTCTCTTCCATCAATCCCTTCTGCTTCTGGTATGACATCATCTCATTTCATCCTATTACTTTCACTTTTTTCCAGTTTGATTAAGGGCTTTTCTTATGCCTAGTTGTTCTTGTCATTTGCCCTTCATTTTTAAAGAGATTAATGATATCATAGGGGGATGTCTTGACTTGTATATGAATTGGATTTACATCAGGCAGAGTTGCACAAAATTGTCGGCCTCACTTTCTCTTCCAGATCCATCAAAGTCTGGTGGAAAGACAAAAGTCAGGGCAACTAACAA
This sequence comes from Pseudochirops corinnae, assembly GCA_028646515.1. Lineage (NCBI taxonomy): Eukaryota > Metazoa > Chordata > Mammalia > Diprotodontia > Pseudocheiridae > Pseudochirops > Pseudochirops corinnae. The sequence continues at coordinate 234,781,894 of CM053587.1, read as the reverse complement.
TAACTCAGAATGTAGTGGATGACCTTGGCACCTTTGATGTCTGACCAAGCTCTAAGTTCCCTATAAGCGCCCAAATTAGCCACCTTTATGGACAATGGACCAAATTGTTCTCATCCACCCATTCCACCAGGGGGAAGTCTTCACATGCTTGGGGTAGACACTCCCCTAACTCATTGGCAGGTGGGCCTGTTGGTTACCCTCTATCTGGCTTAACCCATGTGCTGAAATGGTTTACTGCGGTGTGGCCACTGCCCATACTATAGCTTCTTGGAGCTAAAGGTAAGAGCTGGGTAAAGGTAGACACCAAAAGTGGATAAGTAGCTCTTGTACCTAGTGTAATGATCTAGAAGGGATCTTTACTGATGACCTCATCCATCCTTCTTACTTTAAACTGAGGCCCAGAGAGGGGAATACCTTAGCTAAGGTCACACAACCAATAATCAGCAACTGAGTTAAAAACCACTGAATACAACAAAGTCTTATTGAACTTCAAGCTCCAAAATATGCTCTCTTTACATAGTTTCAGTTTGGCACAGGATAGCTTGAGAAACATATCCTCATGTGATGGTGCGTGATGTGAAATTATAGTCCAGATCTGATATACAATATTTTAGACTCTGGATCCTGGTGAACATGTTTCAGAGATAGTACTTTGCTTATTTAACCTATTCAGTTGCAAAGATTCTTTGCTAAGTGACATGATTTGATAAACTACTCAGACCACATCATGACAAAATTAAGATAATATCTTGGTAATCCATTGCCTAGGGCCCTCCAGGTCTCTTGCTTTCCTCCTCTTCATAGCACAATTCAACTTTAGTTGGCTATAATGACTCTTTCTTAAAGGAGTAAACTACATCAGAAAATCCCCTTATCCTGCTAGGCTTGATTTCCAAATTCTCAGTTTGGGTAATCTTAGATTTAGTGTTTCAGCTGCAAGGACTACATTGACAATCATATTCCTTTTCCAAGAATCCCTCCTCTTTAATAGGCCAGTACTTCAATTCTACTCCAATATGGGAAATGGAAGTTATTTCTGAAATGAAACCCAAAGTTGATGGTGCCCAGAAAATCTTTTCGTTTTTCATATTAGGAAATGGGCTCAAAGAATTTAAATGACTTACTTGAGATGCCATAGCTTATTACCTTCTTAACCGATCAACCCTTTGGTAACAGTCAAAAAACATTCAGGAGCCTACTACTATGTGGTAGACACCATGCTCAACCTTTTAATGTATCCCTCTACTCCAATATCTTCCTTATACCTCAAAGTAAAAAGTATCCTGAAGTCTAGAAGTAAAAAATTCAGGAAATGTATCTGGAATCACATATTCATCATCTATTACATTCAAAGAAAGGAATTTTCTTCACCTAAGTCAATCACTGAGATAACTTCTTTCCACCAGCACTTCTAATGTCAACTCAGATTAGAATGAACTAAAAAGACAATATTCACAGAATTATGAAATTAAAGAACCTCCAAGTTGGAAGGGACATGAGATAATATCTGGGCCAACCCATAACAAAGCAAAAATCCCCTCTACATGGTATTCAACAATTGGTCATCTAGCTTTTGTTCAAAGGCTTCTATTGAGAAGGAGTGTCAACAGAATGGTTGGTTGGTTGTTTTCCTTTGTTCTTGAAGGGGACCAAAATGACACCACCATATTAGACTCAAATTTCAATGTTTCTGACTGTGGCTGTTGAGACCAATATGAGCTTGGAATGCTCTACCACAAGTTGGACACAAATAGTCCATATGAACATTTGGGGTGAAGATGTCTCTAAATTTGTGCATCTCACATTTCTTTTGGGCTATTGAAATTCTGCTTCTCTCATATAGGGCACAGCAAATTCTTTGATGAGGGCATGCCATGCTGGGCAGTCCTTTGCCAGCATCTCCCATGTCACACAATTGATTCCAATATCAGTCTTTTAATGAAAACTCTTTGTGTACAGTCAACCAACCAATTTTACACACCCCCTAATTACTATTATTCAACCCAAATCTGCCCATTTTGTCCCCAGGATATTGTGAGATTATTCACTAAATGTCCTACTGAATTCCAGGTGGTATATAGACAATATCTTCAGCATTCCCACATCCATTAGTCTAGTAATCTTATCCAATAAAAGGAAATTAGATTGATCTAGCATGGTTTGTTCTTGCCATATTGGACCTCTAAAGGTTCACAAAGCTAAAAAAAAAATCTTTTCTAGAATGTCATTGAGAATGGACTCACACTAGTCTATACTTCTTTTTGAAATTCAGGACAATATTGCCAGGATTTCTTACATCTAGAGCTGGATAGCATTTCAGAGATCATCTAACTTAATCCCATAATTTTACTGATTGGGAAACTGAGGCCAAGGGAACTTAAGTGACTTGTCCAAAATAATATGGGGGTAAGCCTCAGAGGTTGTATTTGAACCTGGGTTAGTGCTCTCTCCAGTGTATCAGAAGCACTGTGCTTCCATACGCATGTCCACAAGTTATTTTAGTGCCTGGTAAGTAAATTCCCCAGATCAAGTTTTATCTCCTTTAAGACAGTTTTTAGGTGTTCGCTTACCTTACTGTTATTTATCCCTTCAATTCCTCATGAAATAATTTTATTCTTTTCTTCCAAGTCACACCAAGTAAAAGCCTCAAAGAACTTATTACACCAAAGGAATTACAATCCAGCATTTGTGGCATTCTACAGAATCCTGCCCTTTTTTAAAATAAAAAAAAAATTAGTAATACCCTCGTCAGCATTTTTTTCATTGGAAGGTTTCTGGAATCATTTTTTCTCTATCGGTTTTCCATTATAATTTTAAAAGTGTAACATATTCCAAACATGCAAGTGAGCCATTGACTGAATTATTGATTTTCATTGTGTCATTCTACTGCCTGAGCACATAGGACAGTGCCTGTTATGGATGTTATTATCTTTGAAAGCTGTCACTCAGAAGACTGCACTGGACAGGGGCCTGGGCTCAAGTTGTCTCATCTCTTCCTCACAAAATTCACTGTAATCTGAAGATGGATTCAATTTGAATTCATCAGTGGAAACCTAGAAGACTCACACCTGCAGATGGATTCAATTTGGATTCATCAGCAGGAACCCAGAAGACTCATAGGGAAATAGAGAAGTTATGATTCTAACTCTGAAGGCTGAATCTACTCCATGGAGTGGTTGGGAATGGGGAGTGATATTGTGTCGAGTTATATTATTAGCCTCCTTTGGATAGGAACCATGTCTTGTTTTTTTCTTTGAAATCTCTGCCCAGTACTGCATGATACCTAAAATTTTTGAGCATGTGCTTGAAAAATACTTGACAAGATTATAAGAAATATATTTAACCTCCTTACTCTGTCATATTTCCCTTATGTAAGATAAAATACTCTTTTGAGTTCTAGCCATAGTGTGTTGTGATACATTATATTTGACAGTTTACATAAATACTCTCAATTATCCTTGAAAACACAATTGTGAAGCATATGGGACTAATCTATATATTGATCACTTGAGGAACATTTTTGCTCGAAAACCCAAGATGGTAATCACTACTCATCAAAACTGGAAATGTGTTTTTTCAGAATACTGCTTTCCACAGAGAGATAACATACACCTTTGCCAAGGTACCACAGTGAGTCAGAAAGTCACATATGCAAAAGTGATATGGACAAAGTTAAGGTTTGCAGACCTAGACCTAGAAGGGCCCTTAGGGGCCACTGAGTCCAACTCACTTATTTTATGTAACAGAAAAGTGAGGCCCAGGGAGCATATGTGATTTGTCTAAGGTCACGTGGTGAGTATGCATTGGAGGTAGGATTGGAACTTTAGTCTTCCAAAGCCACAACTATTTTTCTTTCCATTTCATGAAAGGGAAAAGTTAAATGCAACCAGCCAACTAGAAAAGGATTGTTAGATTCAAAATGGATGTGCAACCTGAACGTTGAAGACTGTACCATTAAAAAATGACAAGAAAAGAAATAATGTTCCTTTCATAGGAAAGGGTAAGAGATATAGTCTTAACTGAACAAGGGAAAGAGACAATTACAAAAGCTATAATGGAAGATTTTGATTACATGTTTATACACAAAATTCAGGGGCAGCTAAGTGGCACAGCGGATAGAGTATCAGGCCTGAAGTCAGGAAAATTCATCTTCCTAAGTTCAAATCTGATCTCAGACAGTTACTAGCAATGTGACCCTTGGCAATTCACTTAACGCCGTTTGCCTTAGTTTCCTTGTCTGTAAAATAAAGCTAGAAATGTCAGACCACTCCACTATCTTTGCCAAGAACACCCCAAATGGGGCAATGAAGAGTTAGACATGATTGAAATGACTGAACAATAACAATGATGATACACAAAATTCAGGCATTTAGGACAAAAAAATAAAGGAATTGGTAAAATATGGGGAAAAAAAATCTTTGTATCAAATGATAAGATAACAGTTTGGTATCCAAGATATACCTACTATTAAGAGACAAACGTATGTGTATATGAATGGATATGATTGCAAACCATTCCCCAAAAGATAAATGGTCAAAAGACATGAACAAATAATTTTTAAAAGGACAATGACAAATTATTAATAACCATAAAAATAATGCTCTAAGTCATTAATAAGAAAAATGCACATCAAAACAACCCTCACCTCACATCCAGTATATTGACAAAGATGACAAAAGATGGCAATCATCAATATTGGAGGAATTGTGGGGAGATTAGCATGTTGGTACATTGTTAGTGGAGTTGTGAATAATTCAACCATTTAAAAATCAATTTAGAATTATGAAAATAAAGTCAAGTAGCTTTTGACCCAGAGATTCAACTATTAGGCATATATACCCCAAAGAGATAGTTGATAAGAACATCCCCATGTGCAGCAAAATATTTATCACTGCATTATTAAAGGTAGCAAAGAAAAGGTTATTTCCATCAACTAGGGGCATCAACTAAACACACTGTGGTATATGAATGCAATAGCATATTACTGTGCTATAAGATATGGCAGATATGATAAATAAAGAAAAACAGGAAGAGACTTATATGAACTGATGGAGAGTGAAGCAAGCAGAAGCAAAAATAATATGCACATAATGACAGCAGTATAATTGGAAAGAACAATCATCACAAAACAATCAAAAGCAAATATTGAAAAATGTAAAAGAATAAACATATAACCCCAAAGAAGAGATATGAGAAGACATTTTCTCTCACTTCCCCCAATCCATTGTGGAGCTGAGATAGTCATGAGTGTGGACTATTGTACATATTTTCAGACTTTTCCTACGTTTTAATTAGTTTTTCTGATTATTTTTCTCTTCCTTTTTTTCCATTAGTTTTCCCTTTAAAAATACTCTTTGTTTTATAATACTGAGGGTTTATATCATGTCTACTTTATGCCAGATACTGTACTAAGTGATTTATAAATATAAAATCATTTTATTCACACAACAACTTTGGGAGGCAGATGCTATTAATCTTTGCAGTTATAGTAATTATTTACATTTATCTTAGTTGTTATCCATTTACATTATTGTATTGGTTACAGTGTTATTTACATTTTACAATTGAGGAAACTGAGGCAAATAGAGATTAAGTGACTTGCCCCAGGGTCACACAGCTGGTAAGAATTCAAGTTAGAATTTGAGTGCTCCCTGAGCACTCTATCCACTGTGTCACCCAGATGCCTATAGTATTCAGTTTCCCCATTGAATGAGATGATTCTTGGGGAGAAAGGAAGAGGAGGGGGAAAAGGGAAATCTAGGTTATGTCAAAGTGCAGGATAGCAATAAAGATTTCTTTTTCAGAAAAGAAAAGGACTGACAGGAGTGGAGATTATACTTTCCAGATCAAGTACCACCAGGAAGATAGAACAGAACTATAAAAACACCTTTTCCTAAGTCCTATTGGATTGTTCTTGGTAACTAGGTTTTGTTCAAATTCCTACCAAGACAGAATCTCTGAGTCTCCCAGTTCTCAGAAAGAACTATTTTCCACAAAGTAAAAATACCTTATCAAGACTATAAAGAAGAGAGCAAATATTATTTAAGGCCTTTCAAGCTTCTCCCACTAGAGAAAGTATCATTTTCAAATACTTGCCTCCACCTATCTTCTTCATACCTTTCTTTTCCAAACTTCAACATGTATACATAAACAAGTTAGCTGGTGGAAGGAAAATAGGTACAACTCAACAAGAAATTTAAAAATTAAAAAAAATAATAGTCCTTGCTCTTGAAAAGCTTGTGTGTGGTGGGGTGTGTGTGTGTGTGTGTGTGTGTGCAAGGGGGATAGGACATATATCCAATAAGAATGATACAAAGCAAAATGTACAAAGAGCAAAGATAAGACTAGACAAAGTCATAGAGTCATAGCATACTAGAACCAGAAGAGACTTCAGAGATCATTCTATCCCAAGACCCTTATTTCCCAGACAAAGAGACTTTGATCCATAATGCCATAAGACACACAAGGAGGAGAGATCACTTTAGCTGTCAAAGACAGCTTTGTGGAAGAAGAAGCATGATCATGGCATAAATTTGGGGCTGGAAGGAATCATATGGGTCGTCTCGATTATTGGCTTAATTTTAAAGATTAAGAAAATGAGATCCAGAGAGATTAAGTGAATCATTTAAGGTCATATGGTTTCATTTCATTTTGTTTTCCTTGCATTTTCTGATAAGTAGAGTGATCTTCTGGCTGGACAATAAACAAGAGGAGTTCTTCTTACCTTTTGTCCTGTCACTGGACTTTGATGACTCTGGAGGAGTATAAGGGTAATTCATTTAGCAAATACTTAGCCCTTATTGAGGGCTAAGTACTTCTGTGAAAGAAACAGAAGGTGTAAACTCTGTGTCCTGTTGGTGACATAACAGGAAAGGGTTGGCTGAGACAGGAAGCCAATGTGTGTGCGTGTATTTAAGAAGAGCTCTAGAGGACAGACAGTCAGAATCAAAAATATTTACTCCTGGTAGAGAGAGAAGAATTGTTCCAGCATCTGGGAGCTGGGCTGCTACTGGACTGAGAACTGAGTTGGAGTTTTCTATGAAACCAGAATCTGGTGAAGGCCGAAGTGGCTGTTGCCTCCTGGAAGACTGAAGCCTGGAAGGCTGAGATTTCTTCTGGGTCTTAGGGCCAGCAGACCTGCTGGAGGACTGAAGAAGCATCACTGGGATAAGGCTTTGTTTGTTTGTGGCTTGGTGGATCCTTGAGTTCCTGGGAACAGAAATTGTGAAGGTTTTGAGATGTGCTGGACCCTGTGAATTTCAGTGTGTAACAAGAACTGCCTGGAGGACTGGACGAGAACCTGGGAGCTGTCTGCCTCTGAATCCAAGTGACTGGTGGATTCAGGTAGGAGCTGGGACCATGGAAGGGGATCCAGGGAATCTGAGAGACCACCCCCCAGTCAAGATGAAGAAAAGGCCTCTCCTTGGATATTGAATGTATGATGAAATTGAAATTTACTAGAGACCAAGGGGTAGAGGGTTTGTGTAATTTTCTAATGATTGTATTTAGTGATTAATGATACTTAGTGACTGATTGCTAGATAAGTGAATGATTAAATTAACTTACGATTGCCCCATGAGTGGAAGACTGACTTGTATTGTGAAATGATTGAATGATTAAGTAATTTGATTATTCTTTTGTTCTTTGTTTTAAGTACTGTGACCACTTTGGTGAAAACAATGTGGCCATTCTAATGTTAAGCTGTTGTGAACACTATATTGTGATTTTCTGTGATAAGATGTAATATTGTGAATATTATACTGTACCTTGATTTTCTGAGAAAGTTTGCCTTGATTTATTATGGAATAAATGGAGTGTTCACTATACTGTGTGATCAGAACCTTAAAAGCTGTCCACAGTAGCATTCTTTTGGGAAGCTCCAATGCATGGCATTACAAGGAGTGAGACTGATTGATGATTTTGTGCAACTCTGCCAAATTTAAATCAAATTCGTACATGAGTCAAGATATCACCTTCCTGATGCCATTGGTCCTCTTTGAGAACAACATCAACAATAACAGCCCAAGATAAGGGAACAGTTAGTAAGATATCACTTAACATCACTCAATGAGTTAAACTATTGGAGCCCAATGAATTAAATATAATTCATGGCTCAGAACTCCAGATTCTGGGTTTACGCAGACTAAATTCAACTTTCTATCACTTCTACACAAATATATCACTTGGCTTTTTTTGTTCCTACCAAGGGTTCCCCCCAGGAATGCCAGAATATAGACATTATATCTAAAGACTCTTTAATCTTAAGTCTCTATCTTGTGTCTAGACCCTTCTTAATATGAGTAAAAAGCATTCTTGGGTCCTATGCAATCATTCAAGGTAATTGCTTATTGGAGTCAGGGAAACCTGCATTTGGCTCACAGAAAATGGTTGCATCTCCGTTTTCTAGTGATACCTATCTTCCATTCTAGAAATTTATACAGGCCTCCATTAGAGTATTATAGTAAAAGTGTAGGTACCCTATCAGTGGCACCTAATGTGGACCTTGAAGGAAGAGAATACTTTCATATAATCAGATATTTTAAATAATGTATTCCAGGGGTGGCTAGGTGGCACAGTGAATAGAGCACCAGCCCTGAAGTCAGGAGGACCTGAGTTCAAATCTGTCCTCAGACACTTAACACTTACTAGCCATGTGATCTTGGCAAGTCACTTAACCCCAATTGCCCTGTCCTCCCCCCTGCAAAAAAACAAAGAGTGTATTCCAGGCACAATGAAGAGAGCAGTTTTAGATTGGGGACTAGCTAGTATTTCAGCTTTGTTGAAATTTGTAAGGCATAAACTAAAGGTGAGAAGGTTGTTTAGAATTATCTAATTTCAAATGGATCTTCACTATTATATTAAAATCCTTTTAGTCATTTCAGATCAATTCCCTATAACAATATCCCATAGTTACCACTCCTAACTTTCTCTTCTCACTCAATTTCCACTCCCCACTGCTCTCACAGATGGCTTTACTTCCTACCTCACTGAGAAAAATAATATCTTTCATCATGAGTTCCTTTATTATCCACTCCAAATATGTCAAAAAGTTCTATATATATTTTCTCATATTTTCATTTGCTTTGTCCTCAAGGGACAAATAAGGTAGTACTCTTCCTTGACAAGGTTCCACTTGTGTCCTTAATCCCATTTTCTACAGGCCTTCAGAGCCTAAATGAACTCTCTCTCTCTGTCTCTGTCTCTGTCTCTCTCTGTCTCTCTGTCTCTGTCTCTCTTTCTCTCTCTCTGTCTCTGTCTCTCTCTTTCTCTCCCTCTTCCTCTGGCTTTCCTTCCCTCCCTGCTCCTCCTCTTTCTCCTCCTCTTGCTCTCCCTCTCCCCTTTGCTCTCTTCCTTTAATAAGCAGAAGCAATAGCCAAATAACCTTCTTAGAAAGGCTATCCATTCAAATTATCATCTTTCATTCTTCTTCCTAAATTTCTAGAAAGAGCAGTCTACAATCTACTCCCTTAATCACCCATTTATTCCTCAATCTCTGCAATATGTCCTGTGTATTAGGAAGTTTACTGGCAATTCTGTGATGGTTAAACTGGAAACAGAAGGGACTGGAGACAAAAAGACAACTTAGAAATCTATTCTTTTTCTTGGCCATTGGTTGGATGTGTGTGGGGAGAGAGGTGGGGCAAAAAAGGGAAAGGTTAAATACAATTCTAAGGTTTCAAACCTTGGTGACTGGGATGACAGAAATAGTGAAGCCAGAAGGAGAAACAGGTGTACTGGAGAAGAGGATGAAGGCCTTGAAACAATTAAAATATCACATTTGAGCTTCAGAGAAGAGGGAAGGACACCCCATAGGCCCACTGTGCAAAGCATTCTGTTAGATTCTACTTTTTAGTAAAAATGTGTTTGTTGTAATTGTTTTTACTTACTTATTCTCCATTATTACTATTTTAATAATGGGTTGAATTTGCCCAGGTTTTCACATCATGCAGTAAATCTCCATTCCATCAGAATGCATTTTGTTGTTGTTCAGTTGCTTCAGTAATGTCTGAGTCTTTATGACCCCATTTGGGGTTTTCTTGGCAAAGATACTGGATACTGTGGGAGTTTCCTCCTCCAGCTCATTTTACAGATGAAGAAAATGAGGCATACAGGGTTATGTCACTTGCCTAGGATCACACAGTCAGTAAAGTATCTGAGGTTGGATTTGAATTTAGGAAGATTAGGTTGCATTCAACCTCTCCCTCTCATGAATAGTACAATGGAAAGAGAAATCAATGTGACTTTGGAGGTCCTCAAAGCATATCTCTATATCATAGGCATTAGATTTCGTTGACTACAAGAGTATTTAATGTTCAGTATTTCTCAAGAAAAGTAAAGAAATGGAATCCAAAGGGTATGAAGTTGCAGAAGAACTCCAATACTAGCTCTGACTATAATCCTAACTAGCCCCAGGGATTATCATGAAGTGAACAAGCAGTGAGATCATTTGAGACAGGTGAAAACCTTCCTTTTTAATGTCATGAAAATTGAGACCAAGACTTTACATTCAATTCCTAATGGTACTGACAGCTAGGAAGAGAGGATGGAGAATCAATCCGATACATTTGTTGTCTTTGGGAGACATACACTCCATTTGGGACTATCTTCATTCCTGTGGATGGTTTTCTTGAGATGACTCATTCGAGGATCATTGGAATGAAGATGACAAGTTCATGGATCACTGAAGTCCAATCTTCCTCTTGAAGGGAGGTATATAATCATTTAGTCATATGGTGATAACTGAAACTCTTTCAAGGCATTCTCTCAAGGGAGTCTGAAAAATAGAAACAAATCCAGGCAAACTTTGATATTATGTATTTACTACAGGAAGTGTTTGGGGTTCACCTATACAAGGCTGACATTACCTACAACAGCCCTCATCCTTTTTTGTTCATAGGTAATAAGAAATTAATTTACTTGTATTTTGAAGAAGGACTATTTTAGCTGTCATTGAATCCTTTGTGGTTCTTTAAAAAAATGGAGTTATATAAATATAATATTTTTATATTGTATTAGCTATAGCTAATCCCTATAGTACTCTGAATTTGGGATCAATCTGAAAGGAAGAACTGTTAATCACTGTGATCTCTGAGGTCTCTGAAAAGAACGGTTGTATTTACTTTGGAACAATTCCATTGGTTCTCTCTTGGCAGGTGTAGACATTCTTTTGGTTATAACTATTTGTTAAATTGAATATATTCAATTGACTCATTATATTTTCAATAAAATGAAGCTAAGAAATCTAATAAGAATTCTCTTAATTGCCACAATAAATTCCATTACCTCCACTGCTTCCTTTATATCATCATTACACTGCTTAATTAACACTGTTCAATTAAGCATACATTTATTAAATACCACTTGTGTGCCAGGAACTAGACATTCTAGATACACAGACAAAAATGAAACTGCTTCTGCCCTCATGGAGTTTCCATTCTACTGTGAGGATAAGTAAATACAACATACAGACAAACACAATGCAAAGCAATTTTTTTGGGGGGGAGGGGAATCACCATACATGTATAAATGTGAACTCACTTTGCTACCATTATAGAAATTTTTTCCTCTCTTCTGTTCAGATAGAAATAATTCTGGGAATTGTAACTATCTTGCCTTTATTATTCTATCTTTAATTTTCTATGAACTATTGTAAAAATGGGTAAACAACTGTTTTTTATAGTTGAATAATAATGATTTGTTATTATCATTATTATTACCACCATTAAATATTTTTGTCATTTGCAGGATAAAACAATTTTTTAATCATTTTTAAAGCTTTGAGTTCCAAATTCTATTCTTCCCTCCTTCCTTGTCTCCCTCCCTTCCTGAGACAGTAAGCAATCAAATATATGTTACATATGTGCAATTATGTAAAATATTTAAATATTAGTCATTTTGTATAAGAAGACTCAAATAAAAGAAAAAAGAATGAGAGAAAGAAAGCGAAAAATAGTGTGCTTCAATTTGTATTCAAGCAATATTAGTACTTTCTCTTGAGGCAGAGAGTATGCTTACATTAGCCCTTTGGAGATGTCTCAGATCTGAGAATAACTAAGTCATTCACAATTTTTCATTGAACAATATTGATATTGCTTTGTACGATGTTCTTCTGGTTTGTGCTAACTTCCCTCAGCATCAGTTCATGTAAGTCTTTCCGGGGTTTTCTGAAATCATCCTGCTTGCCATTTCTTATAGCATAATAATATCCCATTACAATTAAACTAAAGCTTGGTTAGCCATTCCTCAGTTGAAGGATGTCTCTTTGATTTCCAATTTTTAGCCACCACAAAAAGAGCTGCTGTAAATATTTTTGTATAAATAGGTTTTTTTCTCCTTTTTTGGATGTCTTTGGGATATAGACAAAGCAAAGGCAGTGTTGCTGGATCAAAGAGTATACACAGTTCTATAATGCTTTGGGCATAGTTCCAAACTGCTCTCCAGAATGGTTGGATCAGTTCACAACTCCATTAATAATGCCTTAGTCTTCCAATTTTCCCACATCTTCTCCGACATTTATCATTGTCCTTTTATGTCATATTAGCCAATCTGATAGGTGGAAGGTGGTACCTCAGAATTGTTTTAATTTGCATTTCTCTATTAAATAGTGATTTATAGCATTTTTTTTTGACATGACTGTAGATAACTTTGATTTCTTGGTTTGAAAACTGCCTGTTCATATCCTTAGAGCATTTACAAATTGGAGAATGATTTGTATTCTTATAGATTTGAGTTGGTTCTCTATCTGAGAAACAAGACAAAGTTATGACTACTAATTGTTATCTTTCCTTTCATCTTGTTTCCCCCCATTTTCTCCTTTTTCCTCATCACCTGGGTTTTGCTTCTGACTACTCCCTCCCTCAATCTGCCCTCCCTTCTATCAGCCCTCCTCCCTTTTCTTTTCCCTTTCCCCTCTTACTTCCTATAGGGGAAGATAGATTTCTATTACCAATTGAGTACGTATGATATTCCTACTTTGAGTCAAATCTAATAAAATAAGATTCAAACAAGGTTCATCTCACTCCCTTCTTTCCCTCTACTGTAATAGGTCTTTGTGGCATTTCATATGATGTAATTTATCCTTTTCTACCTCCTCCTTTCCTCTTCTCCCAGTACAACCTTTTTCCTCATGTCTCAGTTACATTTTTTATCATTGCATCAAATTCAGCTTATATCTGTGTCCTCTGTCTATGTATACTCCTTCTAAATGTCATGAGAAAGATACAGTTCTCAAGAGTTACTGTTGCTTTGTAGGGATGGGGTTTTTTTTGCCTCCTTTTCCAATTTTACTTTTTAAGGAGTTGTTTTCTACAGTCAATTTTTTCTTTCCTTTCCCAAGTTATTGACTCTGTCTTACATACTTCTCATTTCTGTTCCCAGTTTTTCTCCTACTTCTCTTATTTGACTTTTAAAATTCTTCTTGAGCTTTTCCAAGAAGGCTTTTTAGGCTTGAGATCAGATCATATTTTCCTTTGAGGCTTCAGGTGTAGGAATATTGACAATGTTGTTCTCTTCTGAATTTGTGTTTTGATCTTCTCTGTCCCCAGAGAAAGAATCTATGGTCAATTTCTGCTTTTTGCTCATGATGTTTGCCTAATTCCTGGCTTTTAAAGTTGAGCTCTCTTGCTGGAGCACAAGGGGCACTGTCCCAGGCTTCTTGTGTTGGGGATCAGGAGTCTAGTTACTGATTTTCTCCAGGTCTATACACAAGCTCATGGGGTGGAGGGTGAGGGATCTGGCTGCTGGAGGATGTCTGTTCACCTTGGGTTGCACTGAATCACAGGGAGGTCTGGCCCTGTAGGACATGTATTCAACTGGAGCTGCACTAAAGCATGTGAGAGTTCAACTGCTGGAGGACATCTGCCCACCCAGAGTTGTGCTAAAGTACTAGGAAGTTTGGCTGCTGGGGGTGCTTGCCTGGTTGGAGCTATGCTGAAGCATGGGAAGGTTCAGCTGCTGAAGGATGTCTGCCCACTGGCACATGTGGTGATTCTCCAATCTTCAGTCTGACAGTTCCCCTAGCTGTGCCAAAGCACTTGGGGGTTTGGGGTTTGCCCTTGCCTGCTCCACCATCCTGGGGCTCAAGATCTTCCACTGATTTGCCGAGGTGGGGCTTACCACTGCCTTACCAGAACACATCCTGACTGGGACTGTGCTCCCCTTCTAACAGAGTGAGAGAGAGCTTTCCAGCTTAACCCCCAAGTGTCCCAGCCTAATAAAAATGCTTCACCACATTTTTTCTGCTAGCTCTGGTGTTCCAGGATTGTTCCGGGGGTCATATTTTCTGGGGTTTTAGAGGTCAATAAGGGAGAATGATAGCCATTTACTTCTTACTCCAGCATCTTAGTTCCTGTAAGTCTCTGGTTGCTGCAGGTTTTGCTTTTGAAAAACATTTTAAATTTCATATAATCAAAATGATCTATTTTACATTTTGTAAAGCTCTCTACATTTTCCTTGATCCTAAATTTTCCCTTATCCATACATCTGACAGATAAACTGCTCCATGCTCTCTTAATTTGCTTATGGTATCACCCTTTTTGTATAAATCATGTAACCATTTTGACCTTATCTTGGTCATACTTGGCAGTATGAGATATTGGTCTATATCTAGTTTCTGCCATACTGTTTTCTAGTTTTCCCAGCAGTTTTTGTCAAATAATGAATTATTGTTCTAAAAGCTGGAATCTTTAGATTTACCATATACTAATGTAATGTCAAGCAAAGGCAACTTCCAAGGTTTGGATTACCAGCATAGTAAACCCCATTTATTCAGCAAACATTCACAGAACAGAAAAAGTCAAAATACAGTGTAACTTGTTCCTTTAGCAAGTAAGTTCTCAATTCAATCCAGGTACTACTCTACCCCTAGATAGTACATTCATTTATTCAGTCAAAAAAGTCTCTTTTCAAATGGAGATTAGTCTCCAACCATAAGCAAAGTACATTTGTTTGGTCAATCACTCAAAGGCTTCCCACCCCTGAATCTCAAAAGAGGCAGGAGAGCACAAAAGGCCATCCACCCTTAAGTTACAAGGTTAAGCTCAGCGTTGAATACCCA
>CM053587.1:234736170-234766339 GCA_028646515.1 Pseudochirops corinnae | reverse complement strand
AGCAGCAGTCATCAGAACTACTTGGTACTGGCTGAGGAATAGAGTAGTGGATCAATGGAATTGATTGGGTACAAAAGACTCAGTAGTCAACAATTGTAGTAATATACTGTTTGATAAGCACAAAGACCCCAGTTTTTGGAATAAGAACTCACTATTTGACAAAAACTGCTGGGAAAACTGGAATATAGTGTGGCAGAAACTGGGCATAGACCATCATCTAATGCCATACACCAAAATCAAGTCTAAATGGGTGCATGATCTAGGTATAAAGGTTGATACTGTAAGTAATCTGGGGAAGCAAGAAATAGTTTACCTGTCAGATTTATGGAGTAGGGAAGACTTCATGACCAAAGAAGAATTAGAGATCATTATAAAATGCAAAATGGATAATCTTGATTACATTAAATTGAAAAGTTTCCATACAAAGCCAATATAACCGAGATTAAGAGGGAAGTGGGAAACTGGGAAACAATTTTTACAACTAGTGTCTCTGATAAAGTTCTCATTTCTAAAATATACAGGGAATTAAGTAAAATCTATAAGAATACAAGTCATTTCCCAATTGATAAATGGTCAAAGGATATGAACAGGCAATTTTCAGAGGTAGAAATTAAAGATATCTATAAGCGTATGAAAAAATGCTCTAAATCACTATTGATTCAAGAAATGCAAATCAAAACAACTTTGAGGTACCACTCTCACCTGTCAGATTGGCTAAGATGACAAAACAGGAAAATGACAAATGCTGGAGAGGATGTGAAAAAATTGGAACACTAATGTTATGAACTGATTGAACCACTCTGGAGAGCAATCTGGAACTATGCCCAAAGAGCTATAAATAATTGCATGCCCTTTGACCCAGTAATACTACTTCTGGGATTTTATCCCAAAGAGATCATAGAAGTGGGAGGAAGACCCATATGTACAAAAATATTTATTGCAGCTCTCTTTGTGGTAGCAAAAAACTGGAAATTAAGGGGATGCCCATCAATTGGGGAATGGCTAAACAAGTTGTGGTATATGAATGTAATGGAATACTATTGTGCTATAAGAAATGGGGAGGAGACCATCTTCATATTCACTTGGAGAGCCTTATACAAACTGATGTTAAGTGAGAAGAGCAGAACCAGGAAAAATTTGTGCAGAGTCACAGACATATTGTATGTGTGATGACCAACCTTGATAAACTGGACTCTTCTCAGCAACGCACAGTTATAAGACAACTCTACAAGTCTCAGGATGGAAGGAGATACCTACATTCAGAGAAAGATCTAGAAAGAACAGAGTTTAAATGGAGACTGAAGCAATCTACATGCTATTGTTCTTTTCCATGTTTGGATTTGTTTCTTTTTTCCCATTTTTCACTCCATTGGTTACAACCCTTCTATACAACCAGACAAATGTTCAATGTGAAAGTATTTGCAGATCCTATACTTGATTGCATGCCGCCATGGGGGGATGGGCAAGGAGGGAGGGGAGAAAATTTGAAACTCAAGGGATTGTGGAACTGAATCTTGTAAACTAAAAGCAAACAAACAAATCAATTTTTAAAAATTTTAAAAAATTAAAAAAAAATTTAAAAGCGTCTATCCCTGTCTTCAGCCCATTCTAGTCCCTGCTCTGTTCCCAGGTCTCTGTCCAGCCCTTCTCTAATTAATCACTCCTCACCTTATATTTCTGCCATAGTCTTAAATACTCGTAACTTACCAGTCTGAAAGCCTACTGTCTCTAGGCCAAGAACTTACCTTTGTCATTTAATTAACCCAATTCATCTTACTACAATTGGAGGTGAGGACTTAGAGTTGATGGAAACCCCAAATATCTGCCAAAAATCTTCATTTTTTTTAAAGGTACCTGAGGAGCCTTGAGATCAAGTTACTTATCCAAGGTCACACACTTAACAGTAGTAAAATCAAGAGCCCAAGTACGATTTCTTTCCTTCTCATAGCCAGAAATAATTTTAAAGATTCTACTTTCTTACATTTAAAAAAATTCACATTATGTAGTATTTTACGATTTATAAAGGATTTTCTTCATAATAGCCCCATGAGGTAAATGGTACAAATATTGTTCTTATTTTCCTGGTAAAGAAATGGAAGTTTAGAAAGATAAAGCAAATTATTTGGGAATCACACAACTGTTAAGGGCGTGCCTTATGAAACTAGACTGAGGCCAGGATTCTTTCCACTTTATAGCACTGAATCCTGTCTCAACTGTAGAGTACTGTGTACACACGCATTGTTCTTTTGTGTGAAAGCTCCTCATGATTCATCTTGCTTTAAAACAAATAAAGACAGCGCTAATTGCAACTATCGCTCACATTTCTCCTGGTATTTTTAATACACGTCATTTATTCTTGCTTCTTGATTACTTTTGCTCTCAGATTATTTTCTCCAGCTCTCGTCTTCAGTGCAAATTCTATTTTATTGGAGCCTTCCGTGTCTATGTGCCAGCCTATTAAAATCATGTATCTAAATGAATTACAGTTTGGCTCCCACTTGGCTTATTACCCTTCTCCAGTAAGAAATTTCCACCCCTGTCTTCATCCCATTCTTGGCTTTACTCAGGCTCTACCCTGAGCTTAGTTCTTTGCCTTTCCCCATTTCTAATTCTTCACCCCTCACTTCACATTTCCGCCATCTTCTCAAATCTCCTTAACTAAATTGTACCAACTTAACCTCACCCATTTTTTCAAGTCCTGGATCTTACCTTTAATCGAGGCAGTCACTCCAATTCATCTCTCATAGGAGCATAAGATTTAGAATGTGAAGAAACCTTGAAGACATTGTCCAAACACTTCATTTTGGAGATAAAAGAATAGCCCCTCATGGAAGACAGAGCCACAAATACAAAACAGATACAAAACATCTCATCAAAATCCAGTCCACCAAAAGCTGGGAGCCGCAACCTTAAACTAAAGTACATATTCACCTCTTGCTGATTTTGAAATGCTGAGAAACCAGTGCCTTACTTCCTCAAAATCACCTTATTTTTTGGTACATCTTCCTAAGGCAGATCTTGAGCTAGTAGCAACCTAGTTCAAATGACCTGTTTCTTTTATAATAAACTTAAGCTTATATTTGTCTCATGGAAGTAATTCCATTTGAAACAGACTTTGCTTTGTAAATGTTCTCAATATGTGCTGGTAGTTTAAACAGGACTAAATGGTCCTTTTGAGATTAGCTCACCATTTCCTTTTGAGCTATACTGTGTGGTCAATCTGCCATCTTCTTCTGTATGTCTTTGAACACATTTGTTGTTGTTCAGTTGTTTTTCAGTTGTGTCCAATTCTTTGTGACCCTACTTGGGGTTTTCCTGGCAAAGAAAATGGGGTAGTTTGCCACTTTTTCCTCCATTTTACAGATAAGGAAACTAAAGCAAACAGAGTTAAGTGACTTATCCAGAGTCACACAGCTAGAAAATGTTTGAGGCCAGATTTGAACTCACTTCTACCTCCTGGTTGCTTGTGAATTTCAGCTGAAGTCTGTCTGTAGGAAGCCTTTCCTGATTCTCCTCAATGCTAGTGTCTTCCCTGTGTCGATTCTCTGTAATTTACTCTGTATTGATCTTGTTTATACATCATTGGCTCTCACCTATTAGAATTGGAGGTCTTTGAGGACAGGGACTATTCCCCATCCCTGTTTCTTAGTATCCTCAGTGCTCATAACTGTACCCTGGTACACAGTAAGCTAGGCAGTACAAGGAATAGACTGCCAAGCCTGGTGTTGGAAAGATCCAAGTTCAAATCTGGCCTCAGACACCTACTAACTTTGTGACTGTGGGCAAGTTACTTAACCCTGTTTGCTTCAGCTTTCTCACTTGTAAAAATGAGATAGAAAAGGAAATGGCAAACCACTCTAGTATCTTTGCCAAGAAAACCCCTAAAAGGGGTCATGAGGAGTTAGCTACAGCTGAAAATACTGAACAACAAAAGTGCCGAATAAATGCTTGTTGATTTGATTTGACTTTTAGCTGTATGAGCCTAGTAAGTTAACCTTTTTGAGTCTCAGTTCCCTCGTCTGTAAAAGAAACGGCAATGTTACCTACATTTTGTAATTTACCTACATTACATTGTTGTTCTCCATCTTAAATTAATTAAAATATTAAAAGCTGTCAAAATTGTAAATGCCATGTAAATATATTATATTATAAATTTAGCACTATGCCAACAAATTATCAAAAGGATATTTTATTAAATTATACACATAAGAGAGAGGCAAGGGTACATAGTTATTTGAAAACTGTATGTGAAGTCAAGAAGACTTTGGTTCAAGGTCTATCTCTCATATATACTGGATGTTTGACCCTGGGCAAGACCCTTAACCTCTTAATGCCCCAGGTAACTCTATGAGACTAGAAATTTAAGAACAGGTGTCAATCTGCTTTGGTAGAAGGAGTTTCCTCCTTGAAATTTCCCTCCAGTGAAATCATAGATCCAGTCCAAAACCAAAACTAAAATAACAAAATTCATTTGTATTACTAATAGATCAAGAATGTCAAGTGATATAATTTGGTCTCAAACTATAGACAAAGCAATAATTATCAAAACTGTATTACATTGAATTAAAAATAGAAGAGGAAATCAGTGGAATAAACTAGATAAGCAAGACCTAGAAACAAATGTTCACAGAAATTTGGTGATCATTAAATCCATGAGTGCAATGGAATGATACTGTGCCATAAGGAATGAAATATATGAATAATTAAGCATATCATGGAAAGGCTTGTCTGAAGTGATACTAATTGAAGAAAACAGAGATAGAAATGCAAACACACTGGCTACAACTATTTAAGTAAAGAAAACACTAAGAGGCAACAAAATTTAGCTTAAATACTATGGGTAGTGATGTTACCATATTGTGAAAGTATAAATAATTCTTCCTTTTTCTTAACAGTTGGTAAATTATAAAAGTAGTAAATCCAAAGCTTGAAATGGCTGTTTTCTTGTAAGGACCTCTGTAGGAGAGCACTCGGGTCTTTGTTAGGAAATGTCTATTGGGCCCAAATAAAATGTATCAACAAAAAAGTTTATAAAGATTTAGTCTAAGTTCCATCCAATAAGCTAACTTGCTTTATTTAAGTGATTAGTTTGGAAGTCACAACATCTCTGAGGTTCAATTTTCTCAATTGTAAAAAGGTAATAATAATATTTCCATTATTTCTCTCAGAAGGTTGTTTTGAGGAAACTAATTTTTAAACTAAAGCATTACATAGATATGAACCGCTAATATTGTTTCTATTGTTAGCTACTCATCAAATCCCCAGCCTTGAAGAAAGGAACTTAATGGAAAATGAAGGGGTCGCATTAGTTAACCTTTAAGGTCCCTTCCAGCTATGATCTTATGAATTCAGTCTTCCAGAGGAGAATCCATTCCATATCAAAATCCTTTAGATTATGCCTTACAATAAGCTTCCAAGTCTTTCTAACTCAAAATTCAGTCAAAATCAAATTGTAAGCATTGTGATTTCTGATAATTTTTTTTTACCAGGAAAAATTCTTAGAGGAGTCCATTTAGTGAGCTACATATTAAAGTCAAAACTATTATTTTGTATTCCAGAAAGATAACTTAACATCCATTTATTCCTCTAAATTATGTCCTCATGTGAGCAGAATGTATATATTTTGTATGAGGACTTGTAGTCCTCATAAATAACTTCAATCTAAACGGTTTTTATTATTTTTAATAGTATTTGATTTTTCCGATTATATATGAATATAACTTTTAATGTTCATTTTTACCAAATTTTGAGTTCCAATTTTTTCTCCCTCCCTCCTCTCTCCTCTTCCTAAAACAGTGAGCAATTTGATACAGGTTATATACATGCAATCATGTAAAACATATTTCCATATTAGTCATAGTTGTGAAGAAGAAATGGACCAAAAGGAAAAAAAAAAACATGAAGAAAAGGTGAAAATAGTATTCTTCGATTTGCATTCAGAGTCCATCAGTTCTTTCTCTGGATGGGGATAGCATTTTCCCTCATAAGTCTTTTGTAATTGTCTTGGATCCTTGTATTTCTGAGAAGAGCTAAGTCATTCATAGTTGATCACACAATGTTGCTGTTACTGTAAACTCTGTTAACATTTAAGGACCACATTACAGGAACACCTTATAAAAGGATGATTCAAAAACTGAAAACAATTAGCTACCATTTGCCCAGTTGTATTGTGAATTCTTTTTAAATTTAGGTAGACACATTATTTTTAAGAGCATGGATGCTGGCTAATTAATGGATAATTCTATCCTATAACTGTTTTTGCCACATGTTAATATATAATCTTAGTGTTACCTAAAAGGAACGAGTTAGGACATGGTCTAGATGCAAAAAAAAAGCAAGCACATACACATTCTCTCAATTCCTCTCAATTCTAGTACTTTCTCTCTGTTGACTCTTTCAAATCTATATCTTGTTTGTACATAATTATTTACATGTTGTCTCCCCTATTAGGTTGTTAGCTCCTTGAAAGCAAGGACTGTCTGTACTTAGTACACTTAATGTATATTTCCAGCCCTGGTGTGGCACCTCAGGCACATCACTTAACCAACTCTCTGCTTCAATTTCTCTTTAAAAAAAAAGTTTATTCAGCATCATGATCATAACAATCACTAACGTGAACACTAAAAAAAAAAATCTGTGTTAAAACCATTTGTTGGAATCTTTTACATTTTCCAAAGAACAGAAATTAAAATAATCAGTTACACAATTAGTCAAAATAGAGTCCTAGTGGGAAATTTTTACCCATACACATGTGCACACAGACACACACACACGCACACACACACGCAGAAAGTATTGCCTACACGTAGTCTTCTCGTGGCATCTAGAACTTGTTACTACTGTGTTTGATTGGGTTCCCAAATCCATGGTAACTTGTAGTTAGTTTCCCTTTCACTTCTCTTGCTCTCCTTTCCTACTAAACTTTGTTTCCTAACAGTAACATCTTTGACCACTGCTCTAACTATGGTTTTTACTAGATCTACCATTGTCACCTTGATTCTGTAGCTTGGCAAAATATTGGCTCCCATCATAAGGACCAGAGTTCTTGCCTCCAAAGTTTCTCTTCTTCACAGTACCAAAGTCTGAAGAATAACTGTGACACTTAAGTGTGATGGTACTGTGAATGGAGCCCTGGAGGCAGGAAGACTTGAGTTCAAATTTGGCATCAGATGCTAACTGTGTGACTCTGGGCAAGTCATTTAATCTTTGTCTGCCTCAGTCTTTCTCTTTGTAAAATGGAGATAATAATAATAACAGCTACCTCCACCCAGGATTGTTTTAAAGATAAAATATCATTTGTAAAGTGCTTTGCAAACTTGAACATGCTACATAAATGCCGACTAGCTAGTAGTAGCAGCACTGACGGGTAGTAGTAGTTAGTAGCAGTAGTAGTAGTAGTAGTAGTAGTAGTAGTAGTAGTAGTAGTAGTAGTGGTGGTGGTGGTGGTGGTGGTAGTGGTTGGGTGGTGGTGGCGGTGGTGGTAACAGCAGCAGTAGCTCCAACAGCAGCAGCAACAGCAGCAGTAGCAGCAGTGGTAGTAGTAGTAGTTGTTATAGCAACAGTGGTGGTGGTGGTAGTAGTAGTGGTAGAAGTTGTCATAGTCACCAAAGTCATTTTAGCTTCCACCACCTCCAAGGATGTTTCCATCATTGCTAAATCTATTGTAGCTATCTTGCATTTCTACCATACCTTCCACCAGTATGTTTGCAACTGAAATCATTGTGACCACTAACTTCTCCACCAGGGTCAACCAAGGTTATCATTTCCAACGAAGTCTCCTCCACAGTTATCACCAATGTTCCTAGAATCACTTCATATTCTTTGATTAGAAGTACCACTAGCCATTTCAAGATTTTCCTTACTTCATATTTGTGGTCATTCACAGTATGGTATTTTTGAATGACAAGCATATCCACACGGTTAAAGTCATAGAAAAGCACAAAAGCAGAAGAACTAGGTGATGTAATGGATAGAGCACCTGCCCTGGAGTCAGGGGGACTTGAGTTCAAATTTGACCTCATATACTTACTAGCTATGTGAACCTGGGCAAGTCACTGCCTCAAAAAAAAAGAAAAAAGAAAATCACAGAAGTATAGCTTCTCTTCTTCCTGCTGTTTCAGTCATGATTTCAAACACTTCAGTCTTTCCATATAGTTCAAAGTAGTCTCCTAAGTGGTGCTCCTCAGTGTTTTCCTTAATATTACCCACAAAGATTTTTTTTTTACAGTTAAATGGGCACCTGGACTTTGAGAATCCTCTCAAGAAAGGACTTGATTTG
Source organism: Pseudochirops corinnae (assembly GCA_028646515.1). Lineage (NCBI taxonomy): Eukaryota > Metazoa > Chordata > Mammalia > Diprotodontia > Pseudocheiridae > Pseudochirops > Pseudochirops corinnae. Next base: position 234,758,061 of record CM053587.1, on the reverse strand, counting down.
GCTTAACAACACTCCCAACAGCCTTGTGAAGTCTTAAGTTCTTGGCTACACCTACCTCTTCTACATTGGCACAGGGAACAAAAACAAATCCCCAGGAATATTTGATATTTGGGTCCCTCAGTTATGACACAGCCTATGAGAGTGCCCCATTGCTTAAAATGGCCCCTTAAACTCTCATCTGTCATCTTAAAGATCAAACTTCTAATGAAGAGCTTTTTTGTGACCACTTAACTACTTTGGGAGACTGACATCAACACAGTGGTAGTGGACACTTGTCATCCTTCTTCAACAGTGTTAAGTACAGAAAAGAACTAGCTAACCAAAATATGTGTGACCCCCCCCCTTTTTTATCGATTACAACAGAAATAATGATTATACCAATCTCACAGGAATATTATGCAGATGAGGTAAAATGAGATGACAGATATGAATTACAGAATCAGTCAGTAATAAGTCAAAGATTTTAGATTAACTTAAAACCAAGCCATAAATTCTATTTTGAAATAAATAAGTTATGTGAAAAGGGATATTCAATTCAATACAATAAAAATTTAAGCACATACTTTGCAGCAGGAATTATGCTAAGTATTGGATATTATTATACTAACAGGGTCTGCCTAATTTTTTCAATTCAATTACATAATGTAATAAATGCTTGCTATTTGGAAGGCACTGTACCAGGTATTATGGAGCAGCTGGTGGTGCAATGAATAGAGCTCCAGGCTTGGAGTAAGGAAAATATAAGTTCAAATCCAGCCTCAGACACTAAACTACCTGTGTAATCCTGGGCAAATCAATTAACTCCTATTTGCCTCAGTTCCTCATATCTAAAACTGGGGTGCACTAGAGAAAGAAATGGCAAAACACCCCAGTGTCTTTGCCAAGAAAATCCCTTGACAATAGTCCACAGGGTCATACAGAGTCAGATGTGACTTAATGAATGAACAAAAACAACATCAAGTATTAAGGATGGAAAAGTGAAAAACAGTACAGCTTCTGCCCTAAAAGAGCTTGTATTCTATTAGGAGAGTTCTGACATTCACCTGATTAAGTGTGATACATAACGATGCTAAAGCCTAGATAAAGTGTTATATGAAGAGGACTGTCTGAAAAAGTGTTTAAAACCACTAATAAACAGAAAAACAAAAAATTAAGACCACTCTAAGGTATTAAACTATTGAAGGTGGTAAAAGGTTAAAAAAAATCAGTATTCAAAGAGCTGTGGAAAATGATGCATGGTTGGTGATTCTGTAATTTGGTGTGACCGTTTTGAAAATCAATGCATAATTTATCAATAAGATACAATATGCTTCATCTTCTTTGTTGTATTAGTTCCACTACTGAATTTATTCCTCAAACAATATTATAAATGGGAAAAAGAGACCTGTCTGTTCAAAACTATTGACAACAATGCTGTTTGTAATGGCAAGAAAAATGAAAACAAACAATGAATTTTGATATATAAAATTGAACAAGGAAAGTCCTAGAGCTGTAAAGACAAAAGCGTAGGAACAATAACAATAAGAACAAAACCTAGTCCTTGACACTATGGAGCTCACTTTTCCCAAAAGGATACAAGATTTTCATGTATAATAATAAAACATGAGATCATCTGAGCAGGGAGATAACACTAGGAGCTAAGGAAACCAGAAAAGGTTTCTGTTAAATGGTTTCTATTAAATTAAATTGAGTTAATCTTCGTAATAGATTATTGTTATGAGAAATGTGAAGATTCAGATAAATATGGAAAGATCAATATAGAGTGGGTAGAATGAAGAAAGGAGGTGCCAAAGAACAATATACACATTGACTACAACTATGTGAATGAGAACAATAGGGTGCTATGAAAAAAGGCAAGTTCTAGACCACAGCTATCTCCGGTACTGCCTTGTTAAGGTCTAAGTTAATGGCACATTTCTCTTTTAATAAAAGAGAACTTACAGAATATACTCCTATCAGGCATAAAACTCTTTTGTATTGTTTTTCTGGTTTTGTGGAAGTGTGTTTTATGGGTTGTTTATCATCTTGCTAAATAAACAACATTTCTCAAAAATTCACTTTACAAATTTAAAAGATAAAGAAAATTGAAGGAGGGTAGTCCAGGCATCACTTTCAGCTGTGGGGATTAGAGAAGTCTTCATAGAGAAACATTCAAGAATGAATGGGACTTTCAATGAAGAGGATTTTAGTAATATCCAACATTCATATAGTGTTTTAGAGTTTACAAAGGTGTATTTTATCTCGTTTGAGCCACACAAGACCTGAGTTCAGAACCAGCCTTAGACACTTACTAACTGTCTGATGCTAGGCAAAACGCAAACTCATTTTATCTATGTTTTGCTCAATTTCTTCATCTATAAAAAGAGGATAATAGTGCCATCTACCTCACAGGATTGCAGTGAAGATTGAATGAGAGAATAATTGTAAAGTGTTCTAGTACAGTGCCTGGCACAAAGTTAAGTACTCTATACATATTAACTTTTTATTTCTTTGTTTATTATAGGCATTTTAATCTCCATTTCTTAGTCAAGGAGACCAAAATCTAGAGAGGGTAAATGACTTACCCTCAGTCATACGGCTTTTAAGTACTGGAGCAAGATTCAAACCAAACACTTTCATAATCCTATCCAACTGTTTGTTTGTTTTTCCTGCTGCACCATGCTCATGCTGCTTCTCAAGAGGTAGAGTCTTAGAGACAATTCATTCTTGGTGTGGGATAAAGCCTACACAAAGGTACAGAGGTTGGACAACACAGGACCAGTCTTGGGGAACTTCTAGCACTATAGCTTGGCTGTAGTAGAGTATGTGAAAGAAGGGTACAAAGAAGATTGGAGCTAGATTGTTCTGAGCTTTAAATGCTGGACTAAGAAGAATGCATTTTATCTTATAAATAATATGGAGCCATTAAGGTTTCTAAACAGGAGAGGGACATGGTCAGAGCTATATTTTAGAAGCAGCTGGGTGAATGAGCATAAGAGATAGAGAACTCAAAGGCTATCTATTTGCTATCCTTCACTTTTACTACATAACCAGCATATTACCAGCTCTCCTATATCTTTGGGATGATATTCTTTACTCCACTTTTCCTGTATAATCCTCCATTATTCCTCATTAGCATAGCCCCTCACCATATTTAAAAGGATATTGTGAGAGGTATTTGTCAAATGCCTTAGCCGATGCAAGCATTATACACCTTTTGATACAGGTATACCTGAGAGAATAAGAAATGTGTTCCATTCCATCGAAGATGGAGCCATCATAGAGCACGTACATACATTCATCAACACAAAGCATTCCACCATGTTCTCTGTGCCCAAGACCTCAAGCATCTTACACCATGATTCAACACACAAGATTTTCCTAGAGACAGATGGAAAGGGAATTTAGAGACATACAGAAGAAGCTGAAAAGGAATGACTGATCCTTGAAGTGGCATATTCTCTGACAAACAGAGGTCTCACACAGCATACTCTTTCTTTCTCCCTTTCTTCCTCCCTCCTTTTAGGATAATTCATTCTGCAGCTACAGTGTAGTGGACCAACCTGTAACATAGAAAAAATTTCGTTTTTATCTGCTCATATCTATCATCTGAAGGGACACCCAATGGAGGGGAGCCTGATATCATTGTCAAAACTATACGTTGTCATCATAACTCAACTTCAGTGCCTGACTAACTGTGCTAACAACTGAAATAGGGGCATGAATATATGGCATTTCCTTCATATGCCATTCTAAGTAATCCTATCATAAAATCAGATGAAGTTAGTTTGACATAACTTGTTAGAGAACCCATGCGGTTTCATGGCAATCACCATTATCTTTTCTAAATTCTCACAAACCATGTCTTGAACATGATTCATGTTAGCCATTTTGTTCTAAGCCCATTACGCAATCTGAAGGTAAATCTCTTTGGTAGATAAACAGGTAGAAAAAGGATCTGGACTTGTGATTTCATTGTTACAAGGTAAGTATACTCCCTTGGGCAATGCAGTTTGGAATTTTCTCTGCAATTTACAGTTAAAAGAGTTGCCTAGAGCACTGAAAAATTGAGTGACTTGCCTAGAGCCTCACCTAGTATGGATCAGGGGAGTACCTGAATCCTAGTATTCCTGATTTCAATTGTAACTCTTTTCACTACATCACACCACCTCTCATGGTAAATTAAACAAAAACAAAATAGAAGTTGAGTAGTTCTACTTTCTCCCCATTTTTTAATCATCATCTTATCCCACCCCTCCCCAGTCCTCCAAAGTAGTGATCTTATCCTTCCTATGCTCCTTCTTGACATCTTGAGCTATGATGTAAAAAAAAAAACAACAAACTGAGTTAATTGCAAGCCTCGATTCATCCTAGGAATTTGATTTACATATAAAACAAATAAAGAAAAGTATTCAAAATCTTCATTGGGAAGGTTTAGTGGAGTGAAAGATGAACTATGGGTAGAAATAACCCAGGATGAAAAAACACTGAGGGAGAGCCCATGAACAATGTACCCATAAAAATATCAGGTTAGTGGTAACTAAGCACTTTCATATATGTTGTCTTATTTGATCCTCCCAATAACTGTGTGAAGTAGGTAGTACAAGTAATATTATCTATTATCCATTTTCCTGATGAGGCAATGGGAGGCTAAGGCAGGCTACATAACTTGTGCAATGTCACTGGGGCAGTTAGTGGTAGAGCTAGTGCTCAAACTGTTACATTTGAAAATTAAGGTAAACTGAGAGGTAAAGGTCAGAGCATGATTAATTTATTAATTAGGCTAGCAGTAGCTGATGAATTGGGTCTGTGGCCTTTCAAAAACCAAGAACCTCAAGGTAGGGCTCACTAGTCTTCATATGTTTCATTGGGGTGGGCACAACATGATTGGTTACCTAAAGGAGAGTGAGCTATCACCCATGTTGGGCTAGTAACCACCTGTAATGGTAATGTAATTTGACTTTGAAGGTCCCTTCGTGTTGGCAAAGGTAGCAGGAACTTAGCACTTAGTAATTGATCAAGTTTCTGTTGGGGAAATAGAAGGTATGAATTCCTGTCTCTTGTTGCTGACATAATAGGAATAGGTTGGCTGAAACAGGAAGCAGCTGATGTTGTGTGTATATAAGGAAAAGCCCCAGAAAGGGACAATCGGAATTTCTTGGGACCAGCATCTGGAGGCAGAGTAGCTCCTGGAGAGAATTGAGAATTGAGAACTGAGGGAGATCTTCTTGGAGCAGGCTCTGTGGAGGCTGAAGAGGAGCTGAGGAGGCTGAAGAGGAAAGCCTCTCCCCCCCGCCCCCCAGGCTGAAGAGAATGGTTTTGATTTTGAAAACCTGGATGGAGTGATTTTGATTCTGGGAGCCAGCTGAGACTTTTTTCTGGGTCTGAGGGCCAGCTGGAGCAGCCAAGAGACGGAGGAAGCATGACTGTGATGCTGAGACTTTGTCTGTTTGTGACTTTGTTGGGCCTTGACTTCCCAGGAGCAGAGACTGTGAGGGATTTGAGATGGACTGGACACTGTTCCTCAATATGGAACGAGAACTGCCCGGAGAACTGGACAAGGACCTGGGAGCTGTCTGTCTTTGAACCCAGGTGACAGTTTGATGAATCCAGGTAGGATCTGGGACCATGGAAGGGGATCCAGGGAATCCAAGAAACCACCCTGAGTTAAGCTGAAAGAAGACTTTACTTGGATACTGTGTACTGACTCAAAAGATTATAATTTACTAGTGACCTAGGGGTGGAGGGTCTATGTATTTTCTGATGATTAAATAGTGAATAATGAAGGATTGATTGACTAAATTATCATACTTAGCAATTGATGATTGAATAAGTAATTGATTTGTAACCTAGTATTCCCCATGTGAATGCTTGAGTTACTAAATGATTGTTTTTTGTTCAAAACTCTGTGACCACTGTAGAGGAGACTATGTGGCCATTTTCTGTGATAAGTTGTTGTGAATGCTGTATTTTGATTATCTGTGATAAGTTGTAATATTGTGAATGCTGTACCTTGATTTCTGTGAATGTTTTGCTTTAATTTGTTATGGAATAGAGTGTTCACTATACTGTGTAATGAGAACCTTAAAAGCTGCTCACAGTAGCCTTCTTCTGAAAAGCTGCTAGTGCTTACACCACCCTTTTCCAACAATTAAGGAATGTTAATTATTTTATGACACCCATCTGAAACTTGTAATTTTTGTTGGGGATCAAAATTACCTTGCTGACTCTTCGGAAGAGAAAAAAATTTCCTTATGTGCACAAGGACAGGTAAGGACAGATGACATATTTTTTAGGATATTGCCAAGTTAACTTGTAACTTTAAACTAACTCAGAGGGAAAAGTGAAAATCAGTTACATTGTCAAATCAACATAATAGAAATCAATACAAAAGAAACTATTGGTAATATTAATTTTCATATTTTCAAAATTTAGGTCTTCTGGCTTCAAATTCGGTGCTTTTTTCCCCTATTAACTATACTGCTTATTCTGGAAGAATTACAAATGGTCAAAGGCCTGAAAAAAAGACATTTGAGTGAAATGCAAATGAGGTGGAATTATTCAGTCTGGGAAAAAGATCTCTGAAGGCCAGTTCAGGAATTATATTTATGCATATGCAGATAGTGACCATAGGGACAAAACCTGTAGTTTCATTGACATATGGAACTCCTCCCTCAATTTAAGTTGATAGTTTCTCTGCAATTTATAGTCTTAGAGGCTTGTCTAGGGCATTAAAAGGTTAAATGACTTTCTCAAAATCACATAGCCAAGATGTATCAGAGGCAGAAATCAGTCAGGATGATAAAAACATTGAGGGAGAGCCCATGACCAATGTACCCATAAAATATCAATTTAGTGGTAACTAAGCACTTTCCCATATGTTGTCTTATTTGATGCTCCCAATAACCATGTAAAGTTGGTAGTACAAGTAATACTACCTATATTTGACTGATAAGGTAAGGGAAGACTAAGACAGGCTAAATTACTTGTGCAATGTCACTAACCTCTAACCCTTTGAACCCAGGTCATCTTGACTCTAAGCTCTTTCTGCACTATGCTATCCTGCCACCAAATCACTAAATACAGAGCAGAAAGAAATGAGGCAAAAATGCAGCATGAGTAATTCAGGCTAGCTAAAGAGAGTTTTCAGCAAAGTTGTTATTTACTAAAATAGGTTACTGAGAGTGGTTTCAGAGATTCATGGATGAAAAGTCTTCATATGGATAAAAAATGTGTGTAGCTACTCTTTTTATAGTGGCAAAGAACTCAAAACTAAAGGGGTACCCATCAGGTGGACAATGGATGAGTATATTATGGCATCTGAATGTGATGTTATACTATTGCCCCATAATAAATAATGAAAGGGACAATTTAAGAAAAATTAAGAAGACTTGTATCAACTGACGCAGAATGAAGTAGGATGATGACAACTATACAAGAACAACATTGGAGAGACAAAAAACTTTAACATGTAGGGTCTTGAGAGAATGGACCATGAGTGTTTGTTTGTTTCCCACTGATTCTTTAAATTTTGAGCTCCAAATTCTCTCCCTCTCTCCACTCACTCCTCTACCAATTGAGAAGGCAAGCAATATTATATCCATTATAGATGTGAAGGTATACAAAGCAAATTTCCACATTAACCTTGTTACAAAAAAAATAAGCAAGAAAAATAAAGTTAGTTTAAAAAATATACTCCAATCTGCACTTAGTTTATTAGTTCTCTCTCTGGAGCTATGTAGCATTTTTCATCATGGGTCTTTTTAAATTTTTAGAATTTTGTCTTGAATCATCATATTGACCAGAGTAGCCAAGTCTATCACAGTTGATCATTGTTACAGCATTGCTTTTACAGTGTACACTCTTTGACTGGTTCTGTTCACTTCACTCTGCATCAGTTCATATATGCCTTCCCAGGTTTTTTGGGAACCATATCTTTTCATCATTTCTTATAACACAATTGTATTCCGTCAAAATTATATCCCATCACAACTAGTTAAATGACAGACATTCTTTTAAATTTCAGTTTTCATTACTGAAAAAGAACTGCTATAAATATTTTTGTACACATGGGTCCTTTTCTTTTTTCTTTGATCTCTTTGGGATATAGACCTACTAGTGGTATTACTGGGCCAAAGGATATGCACAGTTTTTTAGCTCTTTGGTCATAGTTCCAAATTGTTTTTCAGAGTGTTTGAACCACTTCACAGCTCCACGATTTTGACCTCATCTTTGTATATGTTATGAGATTTTGGTTTATGCCTAGTTTCTGATAGACTGCTTTCCAGTTTTTCTAGCAGTTTTTGTTAAATAATTGAGTTCTTGACCCCAAAGTTTGGATCTTTGGATTTTATCACACACCAAATTAACATGGTCATTTACTATTATATATTATGTATCTATTCTAGTGATCCATTATTTTAATTCTTAGCCAGAACCAGATTGTTCTATAACAATAATATAAATACCACTTTGTATTTTAGTTTGAAATCTGATACTTTAAGCTGCCATCCTTCAGGTTTTTTTTTCATTGATTCTCTTGATATTCTTGACTTTTTGTTCTTCCAGATGAATTCTGTTATTTTTTTCTAACTTTACAAAATTATTCTTTGTTAATATGAGTCTTATGGAACTGAATAAATAAATCAATTTAGGTAGAATTGTTGTTTTATCATATTGGCTCAGCTAACCAAGAGCAATTAATATTTCTCCATTTTTTAGATTTGTCTTTATTTGTGTGAAAAGTGTTTTATAATTGTGTTCATATAGTTCCTGAGTGTGTCTTGGAAAGTAGACTTGCAGATCTATAATGTATAATAGCCATATTTTTCCCATATAAAGGATTTTTACTCACATGTGTAAGGATTTTAATTTATACTATTTCTGAATATCCGTAACACTTTGCTTTGTAACTGCATTTTTAAGGCTTCACTTCCTTATTGTTTTTCTTGTTTAAAAAGGGAATTTTTAAATTTAATTTTAACTTTGGATAGCATTTGATTAAAGTTTTTTCTCACTTATTCTGTGCTCCCTATATTTTGAGAAATTTGTTTTACTTTTAAAAGTTCCTGAGTTCCTTCAAGTTCCAACTAATCCTCTTATTTTCTAGAAGAAAACCTTTGCATTTCTCTTAAAGTTAATGTTATTCCTCTCTTGATCATCTCCATTTTACCCTGTATGTAGCTTGTTTGTAAGTAGTTGTTTGCATGTGGTCTCCTAAATTAGATTTCTAACTTTGAGGTCAGGAACTGTTTGCTTGTTTCTTTATCTTTCTTTGTTTCTCTGGCACTTAGCAAAGTGCTTGGCACATCCTAAGACACTTAATAAATGCTTGTTGGCTTAAGTTAATTTTATCTGTGATTAAGAAATTCTAAATGTATAAAAAGTGAGTTTAATGATGTTTTAAAAGCTTACAAATAGCTTTTCTCACCACATCCCTGTGAGTAGGTGGTACAAGTGTCATGCTAAGTATTTCTGTGAATCTGTGTTCCCATCAATGTAGATTCTTCCTCCAACAGTATAGCTCATAATACATCCATTCCAGCTTCTTATGCTTGGCACTCATCCATTCCTTCTTTGATATTCCCCATAAAGAATCCATTCAATATCCTGGAGGCCTTTTTAGGTCTTTTAAAATTGTTATTATTCAACATTAGCTGTTTACAAATAAAATAGATATATAGATCAGTGCCACAGAATGTACGCACAACATACAGAAAAAATTTAACACATTACCTGTATTTAAAACACAAAGACTGTACATTCATCTCTTCCACATCATGACTTTCCCCTTCATAGTTTCAATATGTCACATGTTGACATAAAAAATTAAATTGGAATTTGGGGGAGTTTTATGGAAGACACAAATGACAGTCAAAGGCCAACAGATGACACAGAAAAAGTTTAGAAATTCAGAAATGCATAAAATATATGTATGGCATTGTATAATATCAACCCAAATTTTACAATAAGACACTGCAGACATTCTATAAAAGAAAAAGAAAAAAATCAGACTTCTTCTCTGATATGAAAGGAGGGCCAAAAAACTCTATGCAGATTTTCCAGAGTGCGAGGGCACTGCATCCCTAATCTCCATGATGTAGAAGAGATAACTTTGGTTACAGAAGGAAGGATTCACTATTCAACAAAAACTACTGGGAAAACTCACTATTCAACAAAAAGTGCTGGAAAACAGGAAATAAGTCTGATAGCAATTAGGTTTAGACCACTACTTCACACTATATACCATGATAAGTTCTAAAAGGATACACGACTTAGACATAAAGGGTAATACCATAAACAAATTGCAGAAGCAAAATAGAAACTACCTTAGGACCTGTGAATAACAGAACCATTTATAACTGAAAATGGGATGGAGACATTCATTGAATGTGAAATGGACAATTTTTATTATGTAAAACTTAAAAGGTTTTGCCCATACAAAATCAATGTAGATCAAGTTGGAAGGGAAACAGTTAAGTGAAGAAAAAAATCTTTGCTGTAAGTTTTCCAATAAAGCTCTCGTTTCCAGAATATATAAGGAACTGATTCAGATTTCTAAGAGCAAGAATCATTCTCCAACTGCTAAATGATTAAACAACATGAACAGTCAGCTTTTAAGGAAGCAATCTATACTAACAAAAAAAATGTGGAAAAAGCTCCAGAAGATGAATAGAGAAATGATCATCAAAGTAGTTCTGAAATTCCCCCTAACACATAAGATTGGCAAAGTTAAGCTAAAGAAGAAGATAACTAATGTGAGAAAATAGGCACACAGTGATGTACTATTGGTGGAATGGTGAATTGGTCTGGCCAATTTCTGGAAAGCAATTGGGAACTTTGGATATTTGGGAACACCCAATTATTCATTAACCTGTATATCTCCTTTGACAACCAATATCATTATCAATTGTATGGTAAACACAAATACATGAAAAAAGAGAAAAAAAGAACCCATTACATGCAGAAATAAGCAGCTATTTTTTGTTACAGCAAAGAACTAAACCCCCATCTTTGTAATAGCAACTATTTTCTAGTGATGCAATGTAGCTAGGAATCATGGAACACCATAATCTCTAAAGGATCAAAATTGCAAGGGACCTATTATTAATTTCAATCCCACCAAATGGGCACATGACTTAGATATAAAGGCTCATACTACAAGCAAATCAGAGGAACAAGGAATAGTTTATCTGTCAGATTTATGGAGAATGGAGAAATTCAAGACCAAACAAGAGATAGAGAACATTATGAAATGCAAAATGAATAATTTTGATTATGTTAAATTGAAAAGCTTTTGCACAAACAAAGCCAATGCAACCAAGATTAGAAAGGAAGCAGAAAACTGGGAAAGAATTTTTACAACCAGTGTCTCTGATAAAGGCATCATTTCTAAAATATAGACAGAACTGAGTCAAATTTATAAGAAATTCAATCCCAAGGGATCAGGGGCCCTTCCTGGGTAAGTAACAGAGATCAGACTAGGAAAGCAATGTCAACACCTCTCCCCAGATCACACTATTTTAGAAGCTCCCAAAACTTACAAAACTCCAGAACTAACTTGAAAAATAGCAGTGCAAAAAGCCTGAAGCTTGAGATGGTACCCTTCCCTCCTCCCATGCTAGGAACTGAGCCCAACATTAGAATAAAGGTCCAAATCAAGAAATTTGGTGGAAAAACTAGCAAACAACAAAAAAGAACCTGACTATGAAAAACTGCAGTAGTGACAGGGAACATCAAGAAACAGAAAGTAGGAGGGCAAAGGGACAAGAGATAGGGAGGTTGTAAAAGGGAAGACATATTTTTAAAAAGCAGTCATTATAAGCAAAACAGACTTGTGACAAGGGACAGGATAAAAAGAGAGACAGAAAGATAAGATAGAGGGAAATGCAAAGTTAACAATCATAAGTATAAATCTGAATGTGATGAACTCACCCATAGAATGGAAACAAGTAGCAGAATGGATAAGAATCTAGAATCCAACAATCTGTTGTTTATAATATTATACGCTTGAAACAGAGAGACAGATACACAGAGTTAAAATAAGGATAGAGCAGAATCTATTATGCTTCAGTTGAAGTAAAAATACAGGGGTAGCAATTATGATCTCAGACAAAGCAAAAGCAAAAAATGGACCTAATTAAAGTAACCAGGAAAAAATAAATTTCAATACTAAACATATATGCACCAAGTTGCAAATTCTTAAAGAAAAAAATTAATTAAAGGAAATAGAAAATAAAAATACACTGGAGGCTAGGGGAAACTCAATGTTCCCCTCTCAAAGCTAGATAAATCTAAACATAAAATAAATAAGACATCAAGAAGATGAATAGAGTATTAGAAAAATTAGATATGATAGACCTCTGGCAGAAAATGAATGGGAATAGAAAGGAGTCTACCTTTTTCTCATCTGGATACTGGAATGGTTTGCCATTTCCTTCTCCAGCTCATTTTATAGATAAGGAAACTGGGTTGTGACTTCCTCCAGGTCACACAGCTAGTAAGTGTCTGAGGTCAGAATTAAAATTAGGTCTTCCTGATTTCAGACCTGGCTCTCTATCTACTGAGACACCCAGCTCCCCATTAGGTTTAGGCTGAAGCTACTTACTTTGTTAATGGAAGTATTAGAGAGACAGCCGGGGGGGAAAGATGGGAGTGTCTTGGGTGTTCTCTCTCAAAAAGTACATTCTGGTCCCAACTCTGTTGTCAGCTGACCTTGTGAACTTGGATAATTCTCAACCTTACTGAGTCTCTATTTTATCATTTCTAAGTCATTTTACTTTAAGAGGAATTCTATATGTTGGAGATACATTAAGAAGATTATACTGGGGTGAGGGATGTTTTAATATTCTCAGCATTCCTGCACTGGAGTCCTCCAATATCTCATTGCAGCAGGAAGGTAGCCTTGGGTTCTCAAAGATTGTGTCAATGGAAAGCTAGCTCTGACTGGGCTTTGGTAAAGGTCTCTTCAGCTATCATCCAAGAAGAAGTTCTGAGAGACCCATGGATCAGGCTGGCCAGCAGGTGTTGAATTTTTCTGGGGTGGGGCGGGGGGAAGGGACTTAGGATTTTGCAAAGAATGTCAATTAAAAAAGGGTTGAGATCTGCAGTGGTGAATAGGTGTGTCTGGGATATGCTTCTAAATATTTAACAACTGGCTCTTCAGAAAGAAATGATGACGTACTTTTAAACATTTAAACTATATTATTACCATTTTCTTCATCATTTTCTTATGTCTAGACAATCATCATAACAAAAAATCAAATTCTGATATGCTCGGTCATTTTTCAATCATATCTGACTCTCTGTGACCACATTTGGGGTTTTCTTGGCAGAGATACTGGAGTGGTTTACCATTCCTTTCTCCAGCTGATTTTACAGATGAGGAAACGGAGGCAAGCAGGGTTAAGTGACATGCCCACACTGCTAGTAAAAGCATCTGAGGCAAGCTTTGAACTCATAATGATGAGTCTTCCTTAGTGCAGATCCAGCACTCTATCCTCTACACCACCTAGCTGCCCTTCCTGATAGGCAGTGTTTGCCAATTTCCAAGTTGTAAATGCTCAAACTGAAAATTTAACAACCAGATTTAGAGAACAGGTACCAGCTGACTTGAAAATGTTGTATCTCACATCAGGGAAACTGTGGATACTCTAAGTATCATTATTAATAACGTTATTATAAAGGCGATGTGGTATACTTGAGGAAGTTAAAAGATTATTTGTTTTGTGGGAAAGGAGTTAGTTTGAATCACAAATTTTGAGTCATGCAGGATTATTTTTGAGGGTATTATGGTAGCTGTGGATGAGGGATAACGATTGGATCACAGATTTAGAGCTAAGAGAGAGACCTTAGATATCGTTCGGTCCAACCCTTCATTTTTCAGGTAGGGAACCTGAGGGCCACCCATTAGAAAATAAACACAATTGTGAGTGGGGATTGTTTCATTCTTTGTACTTGTATCTTTGTCTCCAAGCAGAGTACACCTTGGGAAATGAGATGACAGCAAAAGTAGATAGGTGAGGCAGGTTATTCCCATTAAGAAAGAAAGCCAGAGGAACAAGTATATGACACAGTGGAAAATAAAGAGAAATCATAAGGGATTCAATAAATTTAAATTGTTTATACTCCTACATGGGAAGACTCATTATTACAGCACTTAGAAGGAGTATACATAGACAGAGGGCATAGGTGTGAGTTGACTGTGATGAGATGATATCTAAAAAGAAATAAAAATATGGGAAGAGAAAGAGGGATACACTGGGAGAAGGAGGGAGGGAGAGGTAGAATGGGGTAAATTATTTCCCATAAAAGAGGTGCAAAAGAGCTTTTACAGTGGAGAAGAAGACAGGGGAGTGGCAGACAATGCTTGAACTTTACTTTCATCAGAATTGGCTCAAAGAAGGAAAAGGAGGATATTGATAGAAGGGAGAGCAGCTTGGAGGAGGCAGTAGTCAGAAGCAAAACGCTTTTGAGGAGGGACAGGGTGAAAGGAGAGAGAGATATAAATAAACAGGAGGAGGAAAATAGGATGGCAGGAAACAGTAAAAAAAAAAAAAAGCAAATTTCTCTGACAAAGGTCTCATTTCTCATAAATATGGGGAGGGAGAGAGAGAGAGAGAAAGAGAGAGAATTGAGTCAAATCTATAAGAATACAAGTCATTCACCTATTGATAAATGGTCAAAGGATATGAACAAGCGGTTTTCAGATGAAGAAATTAAAGATATTTATAGTCATATGAAAAATGCTCTAAATCACTATTAATTAGAGAAATGCAAATTGAAAGAACTCTGAGGTACCACTTCACTCCTATCAAACTGGCTAATATGATGGAAAAGGAAAACAACAAATATTGAAGAGAATATGGGAAAAAGGGGAACACTAAAGTACCATTAGTGGAATTGATTCAACCATTCCAAAGAGCAATTTGGAACCAGGCCCAGAGGACTATAAGATCTTTGACCCAGCAATACCACTACTTGATCTGTTTCCCAAAGAGATTTTTTTTGCTTTTTTTTTTTGTAGGGGCAATTAGGGTTAAGTGACTTGTCCAAGGTCACATGGCTAATAAGTGTTAAATGTATACGGCCAGATTTGAACTCAGGTCCTCCTGACTCCAGGGCCAATGCTGTATTCACTGTGCCTCCTAGACACTCCCAAAGAGATTTTAAAAATAAAAGGATCAATATAGACAAAATTATTTTTTGCAGCTCTTTCTAATAATGGCAAAGTATTAGAAACTGAGGGGATGTACATCATTTGGAGAATATCTAAATAGTTGTGGTATATGATTGTGATGGAATACCAATGTGGTATAAGAAATAGCTAGCAAAATGTTTTCAGAAAAACCTGGAAAGACTTACATGAACTGATTCAAAGTGAAGTGAGCAGAACCAGGAGAACATTGTACACAGTAACAACAATACTGTAAAATGAAGAACTGTGAATGACTTAGTTATTCTCAGAAATACAATGACCTAAGACAATTTCAAAAGACTTATGATGAAAAATGCTAACCATCCTCAGAAAAAGAACTGATAGATTCTAAATTCAGATCAAAGCATACCATTTTTTAACTTTATTTTTCTTGGGTTTTTTTTGGTCTGTGTTTTCTTTCACAGCATGACTAATATGGGAATATGTTTTGCAGAGCTGCACGTGTATAACCTATATCAAATTGCTTGCCTTCTAAATTATGGGGAAGGAGAGGAAGGAAGGGAGAGAATTTGAAACTCAAAATTAAAATAAACAAATTTTAAAAATTTGTTTTATGTCTAATTAGAAAAAATAAAATACTTAAAAATTAAAAAATAAAATTCTGTCTTCTATAAGAAAAAAAAGGAAAATTTGCCCTCACAGAAATGCTAAAATGATCCATCATTAGAAGAAAATATGAATATCATTGTCAAAGCCATATAATTTCAATATGGAATACATTGATATAAGTATTGTCTGTCATGTACTCCACTGTCAGAAAACCAAATTAAACCTTAAATTTTCTACTTTTGTTTTTTTTATTAAAAATGTTCTTTTGGTTTTGATACAAGTTCTTATTGTATCTGAGGATTTAGTATATTAATATAATGGAATATTATCATGCTGTGGGTGAATATGAAGAACAGGAAGTCTTAGATAAACTATTGCAGTATGAAGTAGAATCAAGGTCAGGGACTTGAATAGACCATTCATGTAGGAAGCAGGTTTGAAGTGGTAGTGATCATGGCAGCAGAAAGAGCAAGGCCAGATGAGAGGGCCAAAATTGAGGTCAGCTCTACAGGAGACAACTTATGAGAGGTTACCAAGTAAGTAAGTTGTACCAATGCTATTTTCCTGACATCTATGACTTTTTGATGGATGTGAAGACATACATTCCCTCCTCACATTGTCTTCTTAGAATCTGTCTCCTTCAAAAGCTCAGTTCAAATTCTGTTATATACATCAGGCCTTTCATATTGCCCTAGCTGCTATGGGAACACTCCCCTCCCCCCCCAATCATATTGTGTTAATATATTAATTTTGCTTGTTTCTGTACATGCCAACTCCCCCAGTAGAATGTACACTTCTTAAGGGCAGGGAGTATTTATTATTTCACATTCATAAACCTACTTCTAGCATAGTACCTGTCATATAGCTATCCTGTCCCCTCTCAGTTTTTACACTTCATGGTAGTGTCTTAATAAATACTTGTTGTTTGATTGTTTGATTGAGTAGCTCCACTGCAACTCAGAGTTGGGTTCGGTCTTAAAGTATCCTTTCTGCCTTGAGTATAATGACACATCATTGAATAGTGGAGGTGAGAATACCCAGATCTCATTCATTCTAATAGAGTAACTTTGTTGGACCAAATGGACCACCTAAATCCCTAAGAAAGTAGTTGTTATTCAGGTAAGAGTGTAAAAGAAGGATATTATCATGAATGGAAGCAAATACCTATTCAGTAATGACACCAAATGTTACTCATGCTCTAGGACATTTAGTGACTGAATGTCAGGCTCTTCTTTGGGGTTATTAATTAATTTAGAGCACAAGCTAGTGTCAAGAACATCAGATTCAAACTATACAACAAAAGGAGCAATTGAGATTGGATTAATAGGTCAAAGTCAGAAGCATGGCCATTAACATCTGGAAGGAAGCAGCGTCCATAGACAAGAGAAGACAGGAGGTCAGAGCAATGTTGCTGACACAAAATCAGTATCAGAAGGAGAAGGAGAATCATTACAATTCAAGTCCATAAACTGAAACAAGATAAAACTTGGGAGGCAGTTTCTCCTGCTTGAAATAAGTGCCTGTGGACTTCTGAGAATGGCTTCCTACAACTGATTCTAGGTTGTAGATTAATGCATATATACTGACCCGAGCCACTTTCCTAATGGCAGTCTGACACTAGTAGCACAGTATAAGATAGTCCTACCTTTAAAGTGCTTCACTGGAATCCAAGGAAATTTCCAGTGTATTGGTTCATAGAGAGGTTGAACTTGGATTCAAGATAAACCTGACTTCAAATACCGTCTCAGATATTTATTAAGTGTGAGACTATTGACCAGCTTTGGATCTCTGAATCTTAGTTTTCTCATTTGCAAAAGGAAGATGACACCTGGCTCATTATAAGAATCAAATGAGATAATGTTTGTAAGGAGTTTGGAAAACATTCGTTTAGCAATCATTTTGACTATTATAAATACCTAAATTAACTACAAAGGACATATGAAGAAAGACACTGTCTGTACCCAGAGAAAGAAAGCAGAGAATGGTGTTCACACACACACACACACACACACACACACACACACACACTTGTGTCTAATGGTAGCCATCTCTAGGGTGGGGAAGGAGAAGAAAAAAAGGAAAAATAAAGAAATTTAAATAACTATTCTATGTTCAAATTTGTACATGATGGATTTGCAGTTTCATGTGCAATCTTTTTTATTATACTATGTTATAGAAATGCTTGTTTTATTCCATTAACTAAAAAAAATTAAGAAGCTATATAAATGTCAACTATTATTATCTTATTTTCTCAAAATATGATATTTGCTTCTAATGGATAGCAACATATATGTATTTCTAATATATAAAACCCTTGTCTGGATCAACCAGATCCCAGAGAATCATAGCAATAAGTAGAACTCAGGAGATGATCTAGTCAAATACGTACCTCTTCTACCTTCCCAAGGTGTGGTCATCCACCTCTGCTTGGTGACCTCCTGCCCTGAGGAATTCACCATGACCTGAGAAATCCCATTTCACTTTTGGATTGCTCAATTATTAGGATGCTTGTCCTTATATCAAGTCTTAATCTGTTTCTTTTCAGCTTCAACCAATTATTCCTATAGTTTGTTATTTTACAATTAAACAGAAAACTAATTATTCTTATTCTTATTTTTATTATTAATTAAATAATTATTAATTATTATTTTCTCTAAGTTTTTGCTTCTCCAGTATAAACACCCACAATACTTCATCTTGATATGGCTTAGCCTCTAGACCTTTCATTTTAATGACGACTGCCTTCCTCTAGATTTTTTTCAACTTAAAGCAGTTGATGGTTTGATGGATGAGTCACTAGACCTACAGTCAGGAGGCCCTGAGTTCAGATCTGGCCTCAGATAATTCCTAATTGTGTGACACTGGTAAAGTCACTTAAATTTCTGTTTGCCTCAGTTTCCTCAACTGTAAAAATGGGGCTAATAATACCATCTACCTCCGGGTTGCTTGTGATGTTATTTGAGATATTTGCGAATGAGGTCATTGCAAAAGCACTTAGCACAGCGACTGACATATCATAGGCATTACATAAATGCTTATCCTTCTCCCCTATCTCTCCTCATGAACCCCAAGTGAAAAGGAACTTGACTCAACATCTTCATGTGAAGAAAGGTCTCTATGGCTTTCCTGTTTGGGGAACATGGACTCATTTCTGTAATTGACCTAAAAGTTTCATAGGTTGTAGAAGTAGAAAGGATTTTAAAGATCATTTACAGATGAAGAAACAGAGCTTCCATTTACCCAAGGTCCTTCAAATAGCATCTCTGAAGTGAGATTTGAACTCAGGTCATCTAACTCCAAGCCCAGTAGTCATTCCAACATGAGATTTAAAGCAGGGTATTTCAGCCATACTCTTGTCATGCTTCTCAAGTAATATGTATGAAAATATAGGTAACTGTGACTGAAGGGTCAAGGGAAGAGGGTACATCATCCACTGCTCTAGTGTTTCCCACAGGAGGAGGAAGAGGAGTATTACTCTGAATGACTCCAGTCACAGTTAACTATATTTGTGGCACCAAGCATTCAAGACAGCATCAGGAGTTTGAACAGGTCATTTGTGGGTACATTCACTTGCCCTAAGATTTGTTTTCTTTCTTAAACAACAGAAACCAGCTCTGCATTTAAAAAACTTTTTCCAGACATCAAGTTTAAATGTGTTTCTCTGTAACTTCCACCCATACTTCCTAATTCTGCCCATTGGGACCAAGTAGGACAAGACTAGCTCTTATTCCAGATGAGAACACTTCAAATATTTAAAGACAACTACTTTTACTCCTCAAATCATCTCTTGTCCAGGCTAACCATCACCCATCCCTTTAGTCAAAGCCCCTGTGGCATGAACTCAAGGCCCTTTGCCATCCTTGCTCAAATAATTAGGAACAAAGGGGTTTCTTTCCACATCTTCATGTCTTTATGAATGTCAAAAGAGACCTTGATTTATTTATGTAACATAAAGGAACATCAAGCAACTTGGTGATTCTATAATCACTTCAGATACCCCCAAATAATAATTCATACATGGACTTCCTACTTTAGTACAACAGGCAGATAAGACATGAGCATGACCCAAGGGATCAGCCAGCACTGAATAAACTTTCATTACATTCCACATAGTCTTGGATTTAGTCTTAATTATTTCCCCACAGAGAAGTCAGAAATGATAAACAGCTCATCTCCTGTCTCCAAACCCACATGAATTGGGAAAAGGGATCACGCCTGGGAAAAATAGTGAAATCAGGACTACAATAGGTCAGAGTATTTAAAATTCACATGCCAACAATTATATTTCCAGCTACTGTAGATCAAGGCATTTCTTCCAAGGGGATACTTGGTGAAGAGTAGCGATTCAGTTTTCCTTTGGGCATTAAAATTCCTCTTACCTTTTTCCAAGGATAGGGAATAGAGAATGGACCTAAAGGGATCTCTCAGATGAAGTAAGTATCTCTACCAAAATAGGCAGACACTTTCTCTGCAGTTTCTATAATCTTAGAAAGTTGCCTAGAGCACTGAGTGGTTACAGTGACTTGCACACAGATGGCATGGATCAGAAGGAGAAATTGAACCAGGTCTTCCTGATCCCAAGGCCAGCTCTCTATAGATTGTGCCACCTTGCTTCTCTCCATCTCCTATATAGGAACAAATGTCCCTTGAGCACCCTTCCAACTTCTCATCTCTTTCCATTATCCTTCTATTCCCCTTTTTCACTTCTCCAAAATTGTATAGTACAAAGATGGCTAAAGATTATTCCAGTTTCTTTTCTTTTGCTACCTCTGTTCTTTTCTGGCTGTCCCAGAAATCTTAAATTTTTGTCATATTCCTAAAGATAGTTGAGATAGTCAAGATTCCAAGTCTATAAAGACAGACACATTGCTATGGAATATGAATTGGAAGCAAAGGATAAATATTGAACAACCAAACTGCTATCTATCCATCTAGCCCTATGTATATGTCAGTTTTACAAAGGATTTATTGATTTCCCCTAATATTGAGTAAAGTTAAAACCTGTATGATACATACAGAAGTGCTAAACACAGGGATGCGTTAGTAAACATTTAACAACCAGCTCTCCAAAAAAAAGCAGAACACACTTTTAAGTTTAATATATATAATTAATATTATCTATCACCTTTAAAGTCCAGACACAATCCACAAAACAATAAATCAAGCCCTGACTTGTAGCAGTTACTGATTTCCAAGATATTAATGCTAACAATGAAAATATAAGAATTGGTTCTTATGACTCTAGCAGACCCTAGTTAAACATGAATCAGATATATCTTAGAAATGAGTCAGAGTTTTTTCAGAAACCTTCACACAATATAGGTCAGGTGGAAATAACTTGCTTATAAACAGCTGCTCCTGTTTGCCTCCAGCTCTGGGCTACTAATCACTGGGTCTGTTGCTGGGAAGAATTAAAATTCATGGACTGAATCTAAGGGATCAGATTTAATAATTTATGCATGGAATCCAGAGGTCATCACTTACAGGAAAATGAAGACATCACTTGAACCTAGATTAGAGCTATTAAACGTTTCCCATGTCCCATAGCCTAATTTGAATCTTTCATTCATGAGCTAGTTCTATTTAAATTAACATATTTCCTCAATTTTTTAGTTAGTTAATAACATGCAAAGTTCTTGATTAGAAAAACATTCTGGTAATAATATCTAATCAAATAGCTGATCTTTTACTGTAACATTTCCAATTGATGAGAACAGATAACCAAATTCCTAGAATTATATGTTAAATGCATTAACTCTCTAATCTTGTAGTTTACCCCATACTAGAAGTGATATGTATATATTCTACATTCCAAGAAGATCTTATCAGTTGCTGAAGTCTTGGACAAGAAAGCATGGTATAGTGGAAAGTGTTGGATTTAGAGTCAGATGACCTCAATATAACTCCAATCTGACATTTATTAACTCTGTGACCTTAAATAAGCCACATAGAGGATTCTATGCATCAATTTCCTCACCTGCAAATTTGGAACAGAGAGCCAATGTGATCTAGTAGTGAACAGTCTAACAAGCAGTTTTCTGTTAGTTAAGCCCTTATTACTAGCCCCCTTAGTTTTGCAAAGCAGTCTTCTGTTTGATAAGCCCTTGTTACTGGCCCCCTTAGTTTCTCAATCTAGCATACCTTGC
>CM053587.1:234718069-234735670 GCA_028646515.1 Pseudochirops corinnae | reverse complement strand
AGAATTTCTGCTCCAATTCCCCTCATTAAGCAGATGAGGAAAGAGAACTGTTGAGATTAACTGACTTGTCCTTGGTCACACAGCTGGTATGTGTCAGAAGCAGGAATTGATCCCAGGTATTCTAAATATCAATTGCCTTTCAATTGGCTTAATGAATTTAAATACAATTAAATGTTAAATAGATTTAAAAACAACTTTGTAGGAACAATTCAAATCAACAAACATTTATTAAAGTACTTACTATGTTCAAGACAAGTGTGATTAGCACCAGTACAAAGGTTATGGGGGTGGGGTGCTTAAAGCAAGGGACAAACACATGGAGCCATGAAAATCTGGTAGGTGATCAAATTCAAGAATCTAAAAAAAATGAACTTAATTGTTTGTTATAAAAAATGAGCTCCTTAAGGACAGGGGTTGCTTCATTTTTGTCTTCATATCTCCAGAACCTAGCAGTGTCTAGGCTATACAAAGCATTTAATGAACTCCTATTGATGGATTGGTCTCAAAAGTAAAATTATTCTCCACACCCCTCCCCTTATCCTTGACTAGTCCCATGTCCCTTTCTGAGTTTAACCTATCGAACTATTTGCTAAAACAGGTCAAAGCTTCTCATAAAACATGTTAAAACTCAGTGTGTAAGCCAAATCTAGAATTACACATTTTGGAATGGAGGTTTAATTCTAATTATTTATTGCCAAATATGATGTTGTCTAAAACAGGCTAAGGGAAAAATTCCACTTTAGGAATATTTAATTGTACCACTCATGTTGAATAGAGTGACTACCTTTTGGCTGAGTTTTGGTTGTTTAAAAAAGAAAACAAAACTTAAGGTGAAGGCATTAGTCAGCAGGGAATACTGACAAGGCCTCACTGAGAGCTCCAGGTTGCCATTTAGTGTGCAGTTACAAAGAAATAAATGAGAGCCTTTTATCCAAAGAACAATGATAGAACCTCCCTAAAATGAGCAATTACTCCCTTCCCACTGGAACATGCAGGCCCATTGTCTTATTAATTACATCTTACAGTTCTGATAGCAAATTCCCAAGTGTTCCACTAACTTGAATTGACGCACAAATTATATACAATGGAATACACTACAAAACAGCATTTCCTTTTGCTAATTGGGATGTGGCAAGGATTCAGGCATGTTTAGTCCTTCTTTGAAACTAAATCATGTGAGCCTCCATGATAAAGACCTTTATTTGACAACTTTATATGTGAAAAGAGAAAAATATATTGTCATGTGCAATTTAAATGGACTCGTTGCTACTGTGGATCAATATTATATCTTGACAAGGCGTCTCTAATACTATTTCTATGCCAAAAGGAAATGGCTGAATTTGTAAGATCTGATGAGGGCAGCTATTAGGGGAAAGTGATTGATTAAAGGGCTTATTGTGTGTCTACCACATTAGACACTGCATGGGACACAAAAGAAATTAAAAAAAAACATGTTCCAAATCCTCAACAAACTTAAAGTCAAGTATATGTTTATAGAACTCAAAGATGATTATTTCAAACGTCTTTTTTTAGTGGGATAATCTGGTTGGGAAACTAGTTTTAGTTTAATGAATTAGTCTCTTTAAAACCATAAAAATAATAGGAAATAAGATCATCATCCAAAATGGCATAGCATCATAAGACCAAAAGTCTGATTACTCAAAGGATCTCACAGTGGTGTTGGAAGAAAAATCAGAATCCAGAGCTCAAGTTCATTCTCATACATAGACCATACCTTTGCTAGATTATTTTTGGAGAGTTTTAATATTGCAATGTTTGCCCAGAGAACTTTTGCCCTCTGACAACCTGAGTTTTCATCCTTTTCCAAAAATTTGGGCAATATGATTTCCAGGGTATCAATCACAACTGTATATACAATGATAAAAACTCTGCATATCTTAACTTTCCATAAAAATGATTCATATGAGAACTGGGAATTCTAGTAGGCTAACTTTATGACATAGCATAATGCCAAATGGCATAAGGAATCATGCAGCAAGAAGCTTCTGCAAAAATGCGTTTTGAACAAAGCTTCCATTAGAAACAGTGTCTTGTTTTCTCAAGTTCCTTTTACAAACGTTCATCCAGATCCTTTCAACTTATTTTTCTTTTCAATCCAGTCATGAAAACTGTCTGCAGTCCAAAAGTCCAGGGCCTGAAAAAAATATGATTGATCCAAAAAGAACCCATGAACAATTACAAAATTTAATGGAAATGACAAAAAAGGGAAAAGTTGTTGAAGGCCTCACCCCCACCTTTTTTAAATTTAGAAGCAGCATAACACAATGGAAAGCACCCTGGTTCTGGAGTCAGAGGATAGAAGATTATCTGGATACAAGATCACACCTGATATTTCTACTTGAATAACTTTAATCAAATCACTTTTACCCTCCTAGGCCTCAGTTTCTCAATCTGTAGATTAAGGAGATTATATTAGATAGTCTCAGAGATCTTTACCAGCATTCTGTCTATGATCCTACCACATTTTCTTAGGATCCAGTCAGGGAGTCAGTCAGCAATAATTTATTAAGCATGTAGTACTATATTCTAGACATTGTGCTAAGTACTGGGTAAATAAAAAAGAAAGAGGCAAAAATATGGTCTCTACCTTTAAGGATCTCAAATTCTAATAAAGGAGAAAACATGCAAATATGGTACACACATATACACAATGCAAGTGGAAAGTAATGTCACCCTCATCATTCCAGGAGTACCCATGAGAAGTCGTGGTTAAGTCCCTATTTGTGTACTTTCCCCCAGAGTTGCCAGCTGAGAATCAATTTGGTCATCCAATCTTATGTAACTGTTAGAAAGGGGTATTCACTAAAGTAATACAATAAGAGCAACTGGAATAAAATATCCCTTCAAATATCTTTGATACATTCTCTTCCAAGTGCATAAAGGACCCAGGGGAAAGTGGGTTCAAGCTTAGACTAAGATTCTATACACCCAAAGGATAAGACAGAGCTCCTAATTGCTGGAAGTCTTTTCCCTTCATTTGTGGGATGCTTAAGTTTTCCTTAAGCATGATGAATCTACTTTCATCTTTCTTCTTAAGTCCTTGATGCCAGCCTATCTGGGATGCCATTTAGGAGACCTTTGGGAAAATAGGAAATGGAACATCCTCTGTACCCTTTTAATCTTTTTTTAAACATTTAATAATATTTAATTTTTTCAATTACATGTAAAGATAGTTTTCAACATTCATTTTTGTAAGATTCCAAGTTCCAAATTTTTTTCTCTCCCTTCCCTCTCCCCTCTCCAAGAGAGCAAGCAATCTGATATTGATTATACATGTATACTTATGTTAAGCATATTTCTAGAATGGTCATGTTGTGAAAGAAGAATCATAACAAAGGGGAAAAACCATGAGAAAGAAAAAAAATAGTGAAAACTATGGGCTTCAATATGCATTTAAACTCCATAGTTCTTTCTCTGGATGTTGTTTGCATTTTCTATCATGAGCCTTTTTGAATTGTCTTGGATCATTTTATTGCTAAGAAGAGCTAAGTCTATCGTAGTTAATCATTATACATAGTTGCTGTTACTGTGTACAATGTTCTCCTATTCTGCTCACTTCACTCAGCATCAGTTCATGTAAATCTTCCCAGGTTTTTCTGAAATCCACCTGTTCATCATTCCTTATAGCACAATAGTATTCCATTACATTTATACACCACAACTTGTTCAGCTATTCCCCAATTGATTGGTATCCCCTCAAATTCCAATTCTTATTCACCACAAAAAGAGCTGTTTATAAATATTTTTGTACCCTTTGAATCTTAAGAGTCCTTCTTCCATCAGAAGGGCTAAAGGGAAGGAAACCTGACAAAGTGAATGCCTCTCCAACCCCCACCCCAGCAATTCCTACACAGTGGTGGATTGCATTTGTTCTCAATTTCTAGAAAATCTACTCATTCCAGCTAAATGCATACTTATATACAGGACCTAATCAATCAGGCAATAAGCATTTATTAAGCAACTAGTATGTACCAGGCACTGTGCTAAGTGCTGGGGATACAAAGAAAGGCAAATGTCCAAAGTCAGGGCAGAATAAAATTTCACTGCCAATTGGAACAGACCATTTGTCAGGCATTATTTAACTTGAACAAATGGTTTACTAAGATCATTTTGCACAGCGGTTCTCCCACTCCTTTGGGGTCAAACGACCTTTTCACAGGAGTCTCAGGGGTCGCCTAAGACCACCAGAAAACACATATTTCTGATGGTCTTAGGAACCGAGACACTGCTCCTCTATCTGTCTCCAGGTGGGTCCGCCCATATGCAGATATGCCCACATACAAGTATTAAAGGGTCACGGCATTAGGAAGATTGAGAACCACTGGTTTGCATTTAGTCAAAAGTCTTTTGACTGTTTGAAATGTGTTCTTACTTTGTTAAGGTATCAGACTAAAATAGGGTGAGGTGATTTTGACCCTACCTTTACACTGATAATCTCTCCTTCCCCTTGGTTTTATAATTCTCTAATCATCATGTAATATACATTATAACTCTATGTAATAGCTGTCATCCCTTTACTAGATTCCAAATCCCACTAGCTCAAAGACTGTGTGTTAAATAAACTATATTTCCTCTAGTACTTTGTACAATGTTCCACATATAATAAGTTCCTTAAATTTTTTCTGTTATTACAGAAAATGAATACTGTTCTACAAAAAAAGGAATCTTCTAGAATAATAAATCAACCATGCTTAGTGGTATTATTTTTATCATGCTAAATTACATACCTGGTCGACGTAAAAATTTTCCATGGCAAAGAAGGTGACCAGAAACAGTGCTTTGAACCAATGAGACACATATCCTATCTGAGAAGAGTTCTTTCTACAGATTTTCAAGGTGATGGGGCATGATAGAGGGGGAAAGAAAAGATATATGAGGCCCACTGTAGTACAGTGCAAGAAAGCCTGGGGAGGTTTATAAGCGATGGCTGAATATAATGAATGATTCCAAATCTCTTTATACGCATACAGGACAGCTATAAATGGAAAAGGTGTCCCACTTCTGTGACTGTTATTATAAATTCTAATTGGGGGCTGTGTAGGTGAAGGGTGTAGGTAGGTAGTAGAGGGAACATTTTATGCAAAGAAAGAAGTCAGCATTCAATTTATCCAAATTGTAATTAGACGCAAGATAATGGAGACCATCATCTAAAGCTATTGAGCATCTCCTTAAAAATAAGAAGGGCCCATTTCCAATGACAGGAGTATTATGTAGCTTTACCCTTCCCTCCTCTTACTTATGGTTCTGCCTCTTCTGAAATTAAGTTCTGATTGTCTCAGTGGGTGGCTAAGGCAATATTTGTGGTAATTATGCTACTTTGAAAGAAGCCTATGAAAATAACTCTGTGCTGTTATAGTTCTCTTCACAGCCCTCCAAACACCATTAACGAGGAAGCAAAAATGCCCTAGCAATCAGAGAACCAATATAAATACTAACGCACCCCCCCTAAAAAGCAAGCACAAACAACCCATACCCATTACTTGACTAAACAAATATGTTTTCCATTTCCTTTTGCAACTGAACATGGCTTGGGGTGAGAAGATGCCAAAAAAGGTAGGAGGCAGCCACAAATAAGATCTACCAAAAGTCATCTTTAAATGGTACCACCAGTCATGTTGCAAAGAACATTTTGTAGTCATTCTGACAACTGTCTAACAGAAGGAAGGGATTGAAACATTGAAAAACATGAGCATGTGGAAAGCAAAGCCCAGACAGTATAACACTTCTGAACAGTTTCAGATCATTGAATGTCTCCATATTTTGTGTGACCACAAAAGCAATGTGGCTGAAGACCAAGTATTGTGGAAACAGTTTTAGGAAAACTAGGGCCAGCAGTTGTAAGCATGGGCAAAGCCATGTATTAAAAATATCCTGTTCACTGACTTTTCAGGGCTAGGAAATTTCTCCTTTGGGTCCATGAATTTCACAAAATTTCAGTCAAAATTCTGGAATATATCATTAAAAGATGTGTGAATGTTTAGAAAAGGAAGAGATGATCCCAACAAAACAGCTTCTTCATCCAGAAGAAGTAAAATAACCAAGGAGGTGTAAGTTGGGAGAGATGATCAGTGTAATAGGAAGAACACTGAATTTGTAATTTGGGAAATTCAGGTTTGAATTCCCATTCCATGACTTTGTACATATAGGATATTGAGTAATTGATTGAACTTCTCTGAGCTTCATTTTCCTCATCTGGACAATGAGAGGGTTGATCTCTAAGTTCCCTAAAAGTTCCAAATCTTATGATTAACAAATCATACCAATCTAACATTATTTCCTGGTTTTTTAAAACAGAATAATTAGATTGATAAAATAGACAAATGAAGTCTGTACAATTTGACTGGAAAGCTGTCAAGAATAAATAACTTTCAACTTCTGGGAGCCAATATAGTGGAGTAAACAGTAAATTGCTTTCCCTTTCCAATATTCACCTTGGAACAACCATAAAATAGCACTCCAGAATAGCAGAGCCAGAAGAAGGATGGGGTGGAGCAGTTTTTTAGTCTGGTAGACCTGAAAGACTAGCAAAAATGGTCCATCTCACTTGGGTAAAAGAGGAGCACATTCCAAAACAGAAAGCATCATAGCAAGCCAGCGGCAAAAGCTCCATCTCAGTAAACCAATGGGAGATCAGTAGCCCCAGGGTAGTGGAGCAGGCAACTGCCAGCACTAGAACCCTGTACATCGCTTAGCACAGCCAGGGACTCTGACTCAGAGAATCACCATGTGCCTCAGTGCAGCTCTGGTCAGGGAGATGTCCCTCCTTCCACACACTTCAGCACAACACAGGGCAGATGGGCATCCTACAGCTCCTAGACCTATCCATCCTTCAGTATAGCCCCAGGGAAACTCAGAAAAACCCCACACATGCCAGACACCACTACTAGGACCCCAGGTCAGCACCAGGTTAAGTTGCCAAACCCTTACACCCTCCAGCTGCCAGCACCTGAGGCCCCAGCAGGCAAAGCCAGTAACCAGGCCCCTGATCCCCAGTGCAAGAAGCTTGAGACAGTGTCCCCTCTGCTCCAGTAGGAGAACTCAATTTCAAAAGCTAAAACATAGGTAAACAAGATGAGCAAGAAGCAAAAATGAACATTAACCATGGAGAGCTTCTATGGTAATAGGAAATATCAAAACACAAATTCAGAAGAGGACAACATTGTCAATATACCTACATCTGAAACATCAAAGTGGAATATGAATGGAATATGAATCAAGCTCCGAAAGCCTTTTTGGAAGAGCTCAAGAAGGATTTTAAAAGTCGAATAAGAGAAATAGAAGAAAAAATGGGAAAATAAATGAGATGTGTGCAAGATAGAGTCAACAACTTAGAAAAGAAAGAACGAAAATTAACTGAAGGAAAAAAAACCTCCTTATAAAGTAGAATTGACCAAATGGAAAAGAATAGACAAAAATTAGCTGAAGTCAATAACTCATTAAAAATTAGAATTGGGCAAGTGGAAGCTAATGACTTTATGAGATATCAAGAATCAGTCAAAGTCAAAAGAATGAAAAAAATGGAAGAAAATGTGAAATACCTCATTGGAAAAACAATTGACCTGAAAAATAGATGCAGGAGAGCTACCTGAAAGCCATGATCAAAAAAGGGCCTGGACAGCATCTTTCAATAAATTATCAAGGAAAACTGACCTGATATCTTAGAATCAGAGGGCAAAATAGTCATTGAAAGAATCCACTGATCACTTCCTGAAAGAGATTCCAAAATGAAAACTCCAAGGAATATTGTAGCCAAATTCCAGAATTATCAGGTCAAAAAGAAAATACTGCAAGCAACCAGAAAGAAACAATTTAAATATTGTGGAATTACAGTCAGGATTATGCAGGACTTAGTAGCTTCTGCATTAAAGGATTGGAGGGCTTGGAATATGATATTCTATAAGGCAAAGGAACTTGGATTACAACCAAGAATTAACTACCCAGCAAACTGAGCATAATCCTTCAAGGAAAAAGATAGACATTCAGTGAAATAGGGGACTTTCAATCATTCCCAATAAGAAGACCATAGCTGAACAGAAATTTTGATCTTCAAATACAAGACTCAAGAGAAGCATAAAAAAGTAAATGGGAAAAAAACCATGTTGCTCAGTAAGGTTAAACTGTTTACATCCTTACATGGGAAGATGATACTTACAACTCATGGGAACTGTATCTTTATTATGGAATTTAGAATGGGTATACTTAGAGCGTTGACTTTGATGTGATGAGAAAAATAATTAAGAAATTTTTTTTAAAAAAAAAGGATCATGCTGGGAATAGAGGAAAGGGGAAGGCAGAATAGGGTAAATTACATCACATGAAGCTCATGGGCCATAGTTGACCAAGCTCTAGTCTCAGTAATTGAAATCTCTTGTTACTATTTTATTATACTTTTGTATGATATCAGGCTTTCCTAAGTTACTCATCTTTCCTCTTTCTGTCCAGGTAGTCTGTAGTATAAATCTTAAGAGTATAGGATACTCTGACTAAATAAGTAACTGTTCCTCCCTCCATTAATCCTGTCATACTTCTCCTCTCCAGTAACTTGATATCCTCAGATGATTTTGCCTTGTTAAAATACAATGCTTAAAATCGATTAAGAAGCATTTATCAAGCCCCTACTGTGTTCCAGGCAGGAGCTAAGTACTGGAGTTACAAAAAGAAAAGTGAAACAGATTTTGATCCTGTCTTTGCCTAGATGGATGAAGTGATTGTGAACTGTTTGCCCTTCATTTTCCAAAATGACCAATGACATTATGGAGTGATATCTTGATTTGCATTTGGGTTGGATTTAAGTGAGGCAGAGTTGCACAAAAGTCATCAGTCTTACTCTCTCTGCTAGAATCATCAGAGTCCAGTGACAGGACAAAAGTCAAGACACCTGACAATGCCTTGGATACAGTGGATGACCTTGGTATCTTCAATGCCTGACCCAGATCTAAGTTCTCCACAGCACCTGCTTCAGCAGCCTTTATGGCCATTGGAAAATATTATTCTCATCCACCCATTTTGCCAGGGAAAGTCTTCACATGCCTTGGGTACACATCCCCATAACTCACCAACTAGTTTGAGACCTGTTGGTTACTCTGAACCTGGGTTAGCCTTTCTGCTGAGATGGTTTACTAGGACATGGCTGCTGCACATACTACAACTTCTTGGAACCACAGGTAAGAGTTGGGTAAATCAGGTGAACACCAAAGGTGAATGAGCATCCCTGAAAAGGGCTCAGAAAACCTCACACCAGAGGTGCTGGTCCTCCTGAACACCCCATACACTCTGTTTCAATCAATAATCTATTCAGGAGAGGAAATGCAAAGCAAAAAATGCTAGGAGAGGCACAGATACAAGATGTCCTAGCTGAGTCCATACTATATGCAGAAGAGGTGATAGGGTTAGGGTAAAGAAGAAAGGCAATCCCACCTCACTTACCTCATGAGAACTGAGAGTACTACTTGCTGTACAGAAGAGGCAAAGCAAGAATTAAACTTGGAAACTTTCTTCCTCCTGAAAGTATAAGAAGTCATTGACTCTGCCGGCTCAGCCAAAAAGAGGTCAATCGTTTCATCATTTCAAATAATCCATGTCTTCCAACAATAACTATGACACGGTCAGATACAGCTAGGTAGTTTATCATTTCCTGAATGACTGAAACCAAGCTGACCAATCCTAAACATGTTCCATGGAGTAGCCCTAATTATATTCAAAATAAGGTCTTCCCCTCCCAGTCCTGTTCCTGACCTCCTAGACTTCAAAATCATGTCTTTCCTATTGTCTCATCTCGGAATTTCTCTCAGTACCATCAGGTACTTGTCATCCTAGAATATCCCACCATCCTGGGAGCGAGCTCACCATGGAACATTCTCCTTGAAGCCTCTGCTTTATAAAGATGCTTAGGTTGGTCTGCCTTCATTTCCCACCAGAAATGAGACTTTCTGAATTTCAAAATTATTATCTGAACTGAATACCTTCATCTCTCCCCTGTTCCATCCATCCTGATTTTCAGCTCCTTTTTATGTATTTTCTTCTCCCATTAGAATGTAAACTTCCTGAGGGCTGGGCTTTCTTTTTAGTTGTATTTATATTCCCAGCACTGAGCACAGTGCCTGGCACATAAAGGCTTGATAATTGCTTGTTTCCTTTCTTCCATCCCATCCAGAACTATATTCCAGTTATGGATTCTATTCAGCTAAGACTCATTGATATAACAATGTTATATTTTCCTTCTTTCATTATGACCTCCAGTTTCTCTTACTTGTTGCCTAAATTTTGGGCATTTGCCTATGGAGGTTTGAAACCATGGGTTTTTAATACTGGGTCTTTTCTTAGATTTTGTTTTGTGTGAGCTTTTAAGTATCTCAAATGCTATTCTTCTTCCTTCATTGTAGCCATTCTTTACGATGCCTAACTTGATGTGTGTATATTAATATGCATATACACATATATACCTATATTCACATAGGTATATAACAGGCATATATATAACATATGCACATATATACACTCTGAAAGATCATTTCTTAGAATTTCCTGTGCATAATTATGTATATTTGTCATCAGCTAAAATTTACCATTGAGGATCTGTATCCGTGAGATTATAGCCTTAGTGTACGAAAGGGTATCAGAGGTCATCTAGTCTAACCTCTATTCAAATTGTGAATTATGT
This sequence comes from Pseudochirops corinnae, assembly GCA_028646515.1. Taxonomy (NCBI): domain Eukaryota; kingdom Metazoa; phylum Chordata; class Mammalia; order Diprotodontia; family Pseudocheiridae; genus Pseudochirops; species Pseudochirops corinnae. Next base: position 234,724,989 of record CM053587.1, on the reverse strand, counting down.
CCCCAACATCTCTTTTAGCTTCTTTTTCAAGCCATATGGTAACAGGGAACTTACTACCTACCTCCTAAAACAGTTAATTCCACTTTGTACAGCTCTAATTGTGAGAAAATTCTTATGTCTAGCTGAAATCATCCATCCTTTTATTTCTACCCATCAGTCTTAGTTCTAGCAAGAAAAATAATTCCATTTTTACTTGAGAGCTCTATAAATATTTAAAGACAACAATCATCCCCCCACCCCCACCTTCAGCCTTCTCTCATCTAGGATAAATAGCACAGTTTCTTTGACATGATGTCTCTGTGTCCTGGTCAATATGACCAGCCTGATCAATATGACATCTAAAATGTATTGTCCAGAATTGGACACAGTACTATAGATGAGAACTGACCAACATAGACTTTAGCACAAAATATCATGTACAAATGAGATAAAGACAAAAACAAGAAAGTCTCTGCCTTCAGGGAACTTACATATTATTGATGGAATGCAACATTAACACATATAATTTTAATACAATTTGGAGAGTGAAAAGGCAAAAGGAGGAATTCAGACAAAGGGAGTCAGGATTGTTTTTAAATCAGGGACAGTGTAGCAATCATGAGAGATAGAAGGATAATCAAGGAGGATTTTACAGAGCAGGTAAAACATGAGCTGCCTCTGACAGAGAGAAATGAAAAGGATTGGTAAATTATAGCCATCAGAAATAGCTTGTATAAATAAAACACAGCAGAAAACAACCTATCAAACTTGGGGTACAACTAGTAGCCCAACTTGTCTGGAGAGTAAAAATGTGTAAAAAATAGCCTAAGATTGCCTTAACATTTTTTTTGTATCCATATAAATACTGACTCATATTGAACTTGCCCTATTACCTTCCCTGTACTATATTTATACAGTGGATTTTTTTAACCCAGATGCAGGACTTTATGTTTATCCCAGTTAAGTTGCATATAATTAGTTTTAACCTACCATTCAAAAATACTGAGAGCTTTTTTGATCCAAATCTTATCATCCAATGAACTTGGGAAAGTCTTTTGGTCATTATTCTGTTATATTTCAATAGGAAACACAGTGAATCTAACACAGCTTGGTACATTGAAATTAATATGTATGCCTTCAGCCATGAATAAGCTGATGTAGGGCAGACAAAGTTGTTTTCATTTTGAAGCCAGGCAGTTAACTCATTAAGTCCTAAGAAAGGTCAATGAAAAGAATGTTTTGCTCATTTGTACAGAAGTATCGGAAGTGGAACAAACATGATCCAATTTATCGAAGAGCACTCTAAGGCCTTTAGAAAAAAAGACTTTTTGAAGTCATAGCATTATTGTCATTATTATTATTGTCAACAAATCACCTTTTAGCCTTCTCTCTCACACCCCACACAGGGCATCTTCCTCCCTAAACTTCTCTGCTTTTTCACATCCTTATTCCTTCTGTTTATTCTTATCTTCCCCCCAGCAGATCGTGAGCTCCTTGAGGACAGAAAACGTCTTTCATTTTTGTATTTCTATCTTAGCACAAAGCCTAGTCCACAATAGGTGCTTAATAGATCTTTATTGTCTGACTAAATCTAAGTCTTGCTTCTCTGGGCTATCCTCATTTCCTTCAACTGATCCCTATGTGGTATTAATGTGAATTTCCAACTTATTAATATGCTTATTGCAATTTGATATTCATGATTAAATGCAATATTCCAGATATGTCATGACATTATGCTTCTCATAATGCTTAACAATTCAATTTGCTTTCTTGGATATCATATCGCAATGTTGATTTACATTAAGCTTGCAAACTTTTAAAACTCTCAGATCTTTTCCACATAAATTGTTTTATAGTTATGCCTCTTTATTCTAAGAGTGTAAGGTTAAGGGGGCAGGTCGGTGGTGCAGTGAATACAGCACTGGCCCTGGAGTCTGGAGGACCTGAATTCAAATCTAACTTAAGATACTTAACACTTACTAGCCTTGTGACCTTGAGCAAGTCACTTAACTACAATTGCTTTGCCTTCCCCCCCTCTAAAAAAAAAAAGACTATAAAGCTAAGATTAATAACAAATGAATGATAAATGAAAAAAAATTATCAAGCACTATGTGTCAGGAACTGTGCTAAGTGTCAGGGATATAAGTAATAATAAAGGCAGCATCTGCTTTTAAGGAGCATACATTCTAATAGGGAAAGACTCCACATAAAAGGTAATTAGAGATTGAAAGGGGTAGGAAGGTATGCATGTGGTGGTGTGGTTTGGAAATGCCCAGAAAGTGACGTGGTGACCTGTTTCCTGGCAAGATAAGGTGAAATGTTACCTATCAGAGACAGGATTCTAGGGATGGAGTCTGAGTTCTAGGGATAGAATCTAAATTTTGGTGAGAAGAGATGGAGGATGGCTAGTGTGTAAGTAGCCTCTCATCATCTCCCAGATGTCACAGTCCTTTTCAAGAACAAAGGACAAACTGCAAACACACACAACAAGCAACACAATTTGGAAATGGCCAGAAAGTGGTCATTTACTCACAATTTCCAATTTTTTGTATAATTGGAATACATAGGCATGTTTATCATGAAATCACCAAGATGCTTATCAACCTAACTAACTTAAGGTCACAAGGGAAAAAATCTAGTCCAACCTCTTCATTTTACCTATGAGGAAATTGAGTCCCAGAAAGATTAAATGAGTTAGTTGCCCATGGTGACACCATTAACAAATTGTTTAGTCAATACTATTATGCTTTAACACTAGTAACAAGTAAGCATTTGAATATTTCACTTTGTGACAGGAAAATTAAGATAACAACCAGTTTAAATTCCTGGGCTTTACAGTTATATGGTCAAAGCAATATGCTTTAGCTAGAATTAAGGTACAAAAACTTAAACTCTGAAGCTTTTAGTAGGTAGGAGTTACCTTACTGTTAAAAAAAAAAAAATACAAAGCCCAAACTTTCAAAGCTGATTTTTAAAAGTTTTGATTTTTTAATCACTATTATAATTATTATTGTTATTTTATTACTTCAGTAAATTATAGGATATTATGCAAATGATGATCATATTCATTAGTAACATACACCTGTATCCTTCTAAACTGTGCTGGCAATGATTATACAAGAGGATTTTTTAATTTTATCAAATAGTTCACCACAGGGTACCTTTGAGCCCAGATCTCCAAACTATCTCAGTTGTGTTTTAATTGACAAAAAATTTGATTTCTAACCAACCTGAACTGGCACATATCCAATGAGTAAAGTCAGTTGCAGCTGCACTCAAAATATTCAGTTGCTATGTAAGTAGATTTTATGATTAATAAACTGATATCCCTAACAGATTTTCTCAGCAGATAATCATAAAAAGATGAAGGTTTTTCCAAATGCCTAATGTAGGATCTTTCAGATTACAGCGACCAGGTCCTGTGAGCAATATTGTTACATGACACGAATGTTGACAGTCTTTTGCGGAAATCACTTATATTAACTTATACTTTTTCTTTACCCATGAACAACAACTATTTCACAAATTCCCAGACTATTCTAAGAGTTGGAAATGAGGAAAGGAGGCATTCCAGGCATGGTGGGATAGCCTTCCTAAAGGCAAGAAAGGAAATGCCAAATTTGGAGAACAGCAAGTGGACAAGTTTTGCTGGAAAGTAGAGTTTGTGAAGAAGTTTAATGATAAACAAATCTGGAAATGTATGTTGGAGTTAAACATCCAAGTGGAGAAGTTCTTGTGAAAGAAACATACTATGTCATATACTCATACATTATATTGTATGAACAAAACTACACAGATTGCAAATGTGTTTAGGTGAGACCAGATAATTTGTTTTCTAGAAAATAAGCATTTAAGACCCCAAGGAGAGGTTTCATGTCTTTTCTCACTCACAAACTCATCATAACAATTTTTCTTCTATACCACCTGGCTTTTAAAACAGCTCATTTTGCTAAAAAAAAAAAAAAAAAGTTTTCAGTTATGGTCTAATAAGATTAGAGATTGTTTTACTCTGTGCACTACTATTACACTGAGATCAGCTAAGGGACTCCTGCCAACATTGCCCAGATCTGAATTTCAGAGAATTGGAGTTGCTGGAGGAAGTATGACACAAAGAAGAGAAAAAGAAACAAAAAAAGATGCAGTTTTCCACCAATTCAAGAAGACTTAGACAGAGAAGAGGGATGAGAGCAGGTAACATATGAAAACATTCTTTCCCCTACAGCAGGAGTTTTCAACCTGAGATATATGTGCCAGATTAAGTAGGAGAAATTTGACAAGAAGGTACAGGGAATATTTCTTTTATATACATGTACAATGAATCTTAGAATTTATTTCCCTTCTCATTGAATAGGGAGTCTCGAATGATTTACTGAAAACCAGGAGGCATGAGACCTGAAAAAAAGTTGGGAATTCCTTCTCTATGTCCTTTTTAACAATTAATAGTGGGGCAGATTAAAAGAGAGGCTTTTAACTGGAGGATTTGGATCACTGAAGAGCAAATACTCAGGTCAAAGAATAAAACTTAAATGCTGTAAAGAATAAAAGACATGATGTAGCAAGAAAGCAATAATGTAAAAGGTCCTCAGAACAATAAGAAAAAGAGGCAGGAACACATTTGTGCTGTGTGTAATCTATATGACACTATTCATATTGGTAATAAACAACAAAAGAAATTTTATCAAAAGATATGAATATAATATCATTGACTTTAATAAGTACTAATAGAATGGAACTAATGACTGAAATATGACAATGAAAAGGTACACCTTGTTGAAATGAAATAGATTTAGTAAAAGGGATTAGGGAAGAGAATGTACACTTACATAGAGCTCCATTAATAACATTTGCATAAGGATAAGTAATAAAGATATAAATGACATTGTTATGCTAATATACTATGGATCACCCAGAAGGTGGAGCATATAAATGATGTTCCTCTAAAACCAATTTTAAAATCTTCACAGAAGCAAAATAAAGTAGTGATAGAGGTCTCAACTACTTGAACATCTGGAATTTTCTTTTTTCTAAAGGTGAAGAATCTTATTTACCACTCACTTGGTTTGATACTAACTTCATCTCAAATAGTAGTAGAAGCAATGAGAGGAAGTGATTCTCTCAAATTAATATAGGCCATTAAGGAAGACCTAGTGAATAAAGTGGAGGTAATGCAATTCTTTGGGGAAAAATAAATACATAATCTTAAAATTTGTCTTAGAGCCAAGGGTGAATGTACAGAACCTATTTAGAAATGTATCCTCTACTTTAAGAAAGTAGATTTTAGGTATAAGATAAGCATAATCACATACCTAGAAATTCTAAAAAGGGAGATGACTTAAAAAGGATAGGAGGTTCTAAATCTAAACAGTAAAATCCTGAGAAAATAATCTCAGAGGAAGAAAAGAGGTAAATTTATTTTTAATGAAACCTTTGCTAAACTCAGATTTGAAAGGAACTTTTAAAAACGAGAGAAAAGAACATCTAAAGGACAAATACCAAAAAAGTAGCTGCTAAAAATAGCTAATGCAAGTCTAGTTTTCATTAAAAGAAGTAAATCAATCAAGGTAATAGTCCTGTTTCACGCTACGTTGAGTACTATATTCCATTCTAGACCCCACATTTTGAGGAGTATGACTATGCTTTCTCATTTGTTTTGGGCTATGCAAAGAGTACCTCATCCACTGAATGGAAGATAATCCCTTTTACATTTCTATAGGCGCCCCCATTTCTGTTTTTATCAAAGCATGAGAGAAATTGAATTTATTGCTAGTCTATTTTCTCTGAACATGGTACCCAAACTCTGACTATGCCCAAGTGTGATAAACAGGAACATATGGAAAGCAAGTCACTAACATAGTGAAGGATTTAAAAATTTTATCCAAAGGACACTCCTTTAGCCCTTTACAATATGGATTTTCCTCTTTGCATCCTTTTTATTTTCACATCAAGTTAATTCACCAGTCAGTTATTTAGTATCTGCCCCTGTTCAAAGTTGCCTCTTAGAGTCACCTCCATTTCTCTTAATACTGCCATCCCTAAGATTAAAATTCTTAGAGTACAGGGATTATATGGGATTTGCATTGCACAGTACCTAGTATGCACAGATAGGCTATTAATGAATGGTTTGTATGAGAAAAGATCAAGAGAAATTCCTGAAATGTTTCTCATTTTTTATACTACTCACCTTCCACTGACAGAAATCCTACCTCTTGTCATGAAGCAAGTTTTGCTCAGCTAACCACCCCAGTGAAAATGTTTTCCCCCTACTCTAGACCCCTGTTCTCCTTTTTGGAAGCCTCCTTCATTTATCATACAAGATCTTGTGTTGTAAACTCCATGCTTCCCCCTTCTGTAGAACTGATTCTGGGTTTGAATAGGATGTCAGCAGAGTATAGAACCTGGTAGGTCTTACTAAATTAGAAATGCTTTGAGCACAGGTCCAGGGAACTATCTACATGCCTGCTGTCTGAAGGCCAGCCTAGATGAATTCAGAGAGGCTCATCAACAGTTTGGCCATAAAGTGACAGAATTTTTGGTTGCAGAATCTCTGAAAAGATCATCTATGAAGGGACAAATGGGTTGCAATTTGCACTGGTAAAGGGAGTATCTATATAGATGAAATTACAGACTCTTGAAGCTATTCTGGTTATCTCTTTCATGCCTATAGTTTCTACCTCCCCAGTTCATGATCTATAAACTCCTCATAGGTCAGCTAGTTGGTACAGTGGATAGAACATTGGTCCTATAGTCAGGAAGACCTGAGTTCAAATACAGCCTCAGACACTAACTAGCTATGTCACCCTGTTTGCCTCTTTTTTTCATCAGCAAAATGAACTGGAGAATATGTACAAAAATATTTATTGCAGCTCTCTTTGTGGTTGCAAAAAACTGGAAATATAGGGGATGCCCATCAATTGGGGAATAGCTGAACAAGCTATGGTATA
>CM053587.1:234699711-234717569 GCA_028646515.1 Pseudochirops corinnae | reverse complement strand
ATATAAAACCAAACTTAAAGTCTTTTCATGATATTATGTATGAGGTAACAACTAACCATCATAAAACTGTTACTAAGCATCCAATGTTGAAAAAAGGTCATATTCCTAATCAATCAATAATTATTAAGCATTTATTTAACAATTACTATGTTCCAAACAACATGTGAATCAACTTAACCATTACAGTGGCAAGGTTTCAGTAGAATGAATGTAAGTTCCTTGAGGGCAGGGAGTGCTTTTCATTTTCTATCTATTCTCTTTTGCATATGGTAGAGATAGGAATGGGGAGCAAAACTGTGATTTCATTCATATAATTAACCCCCAAGGAAGAAACTCCTACTAATGTAGATTGTCACCTTCACGGCAATTTATGATCTTACTTGCCTAGAGCACTGAGAAGTTACATGAAGTTGTCAGAGGTTATAAAGCCAGCATGTGCCAGAATCAGGACCTGAACCCAGGTCTTCCTGGGTCGAAATTCAACCCTCTGTCCACTCTGTCATGTTGCCTCTAACTTAAACATGGTAGGCACTTGATGAATGCATGTCAGGTTACATTATACTCTTCCAAAAAGCCAGCCTTGATTATGCCAAACTGAACTCTCCCTTACATACTCTGTAGTCAAGTAGTAATTACATATAATCTCTGTTCCACAGCATCATGCATTTTTTATTTATATCTTGCCTTGTGGCTGTTCTCTGGTTAATTTTTGTATGTATTCCTTGTTTCTCCAATTAGACCACAAACGCCTATAAGATGAGCACCATACCTTCTGCCATTTTTATTGAAGTTTGTGCTATATATGTGGTACCAAGCTAACAAATGATTATTAAATATATGCAGGAATGAATGAATGAATGAAAGATAGGGTTACTCAGAGTCCCTGTTCTACTGACTCCCTGTTCTACTGACTCATGTATGATCCATGTGCATTCCCTGCAAGTTTTCTTTATTGCCTCATGTGCTTGGAACAGACTGTGGACCATGAAGCCAAGCACATCTGTTTTTGAATCCTCCTCAAGTCCCCCTTTTTCCAAGGAAGTTGTTCCAAAGAGAAATCTGAATTTGGATTTTTCTCATTAGCCCCCAAACAACATACGGCATGTGCCTTTATGTTTTCCTTTGTTTGGGAAAGAATTAAGTTAGCCTTTTTTCTAACTTCTGATGATTCAGGGGGTCATTGCTTCAGTTTGTAGACTACGTCCTCAGATTCTGCCCTTGCTTCCTTTGGCTGCCTGCCTGACTTTGGGGTACCTTATTACTTGTTACTAGCAGAAGCAGACCAGCAAAGTCAGGAGAAGAGAGATTCAAATTCTCTGGTTTCTCTGTGTTCATCAAATCCATAATTTAGTTGTAGAGAAGGTAAAACATACCAGCTGACCTGATGCTTTGCCATTTTCAGTGGATTTTTATTATCTCTGTTTTCTCTGTCCTCAATTACCAGAAATGATTGAAATTTGAAATTTTGGTTCTCTTTTCCCCCTCAGACAGATAGATTCCCATGTCCCCCAGCTCATCTAAGCCTGGGTTACATTTTGAAACTTTTAATTACATGGGCCTAATAGAAACCACTTCACCATATCTGTCCATGAAATGGAGTCAACCATCAATCTAGCTGGCTCTTTAAGTACAAGCAATTCTGTTAGAAAAGAAGCTATTACAAAGCTCTCCCAGGACCATTTATGTTTAAGAGCACTACAGATTAGAACATGATAGGTTCCTGAGAAATGAGAGCTGAAAGTCCATCATTATTTCAGTTATTTCAACCCCTTTGCAGTAGGTCACATATTATTTTTCTTTTCAGATAGGTACACTTTTGCCAAAAGGAAAACTCTCTGGTAAGGTGTGCCTTCCTATTAAATTGATGTCTGCTGGTACTGTAACATTCCAGGCTGTCAGCTTTTCCTTTTCAAATTCCTGATTTCGGCAGTTTATAATATATATATATATATATATATATATATATATATATATATATATATACATGAATGCATATATATAACATATATGATATAATATAATATATATTCACATGGGGGAATAACCTGATGAGAAAATCAACTTGATTCTGTGGATAACAAAAACAGAAAGCACACACCCATGCTGGCCTTCTAGAAGAGGAGAGAAGAGGGTAGAGAGGCCAGGGAAATGGTGCCAGTGGTTCAAATGGAATTATCTGATAACTGGAAAGATTTTATTTAGGTTGTATTTTCATAACATAGATTAGTTATTATTTTACTGCAAATGATCACTATACTCCCAATGTCAAAGAATTGTTATAAAAAAAAAAACAAACACTGTGAAATCCTCAGAAAAGTATGGATATGTAAGTTGTTATTTATTTATTTGCTTTTTTTGGAGGAGGAAGGCAGGGCAATTGGAGTTAAGTGACTTACCCAAGGTCACATGGCTAGTGTTAAGCATCTGAGGTCACATTTGAACTCAAGTCCTCCTGACTCCTGGGCTGGTGCTTTACTCACTGTGCCACTAAGCTGCCCCACAGTTGTTGATTATTTTCACAAATGCTTTGGGTAATACTTAAGTGTATGTGTGTGTGTGTGTGTGTGTGTGTGTGTGTGTGTGTGTGTGTGCAACTGACTCATATAATGGATAGACTGTGGGACTTGGAGTCAGGAAGTCGTGAGTTCAGTCTGGTCTCAGACATTTACCAGCTGCGTGACCCTGTGCAAGTCACTTAACTCACTTAACTTTTGTCAAGTGCAGTTTCCTCATCTGTCAAATGAGGCTAATAAGAGTAACTATTCCATGGGTTGTTACATTCCTGGGATTATCAGATTAGATGATGTCAATCACTCAATCATTTATTAAGTACCTACTATATGCTGGGCACTCTGCTAGGCACTGGGGATATAAAAAGAGGCAAGAGATTTCAGAGTTTCAGCCCTCAAGGAACTCACAATACAATGGGGGAGACAACATGCAAACTAATATGCACAAAAGGAAACTATGCCACTTTGAAAATCTTAAAAGAATTATGTAAAATTAGCTAGCATTGGGACAGCTAGGGAGCGCAGTGAATAGAGCACCAGCCCTGGAGTCAGGAGTACCTGAGTCCAAATCTGGCCTCAGACACTTAACACTTACTAGCTGTGTGACCTTGGGCAAGTCACTTAACCCCAATTGCTCTGCCTTAACCCCTCCAAAAAAAGTAAAAAATAAATAAATTAGCTAGCATTGCTACTATTACATATATATATATACATATATGTATGAATATACATACACACATATGTGGAATGAAGATTATAATATTGTTAAGGTTTGTTCATATGACCTTCTATTACCTCTAAATGCCTCAGTCTGGCATTGAAACTTTCCACATTCTGGTTTTAACCCATTTTTGCACATTTATTTCCAATTTCTCCTCTCCTCTCTGTTTTTTCCAGACTAATTAATCTTTTTGCTTTTCCCTAAATTTGGCATTCCATTTCCTGCCTCTGTGTCTTTGTAGAGTCTAATCCATCTCTGGAATTCACTTCACTCTTCATCATAGCCTCTTAGAATACCTAACTTACCTCCAAGGTCCAACTCAGATGCTGCTTCCTACATGGCGCCTTTTGTGAGCACTCTTCCTATTATGTGTGGTATGTGTGCACTTGTCAAGTGCCCAGCTCACCTTTTGCCCTTACTTCCCCGGGAGAATTGGAAATCCTTAAAGGCTGGGACTATTTTGTTGTGTTTCTCTTTTTACTCTTAGTGCCCAGGAAAGTACCTTGCACACAATAGGGGCTAAATAAATATTTGCCAAGTTGAATTGAATGTAGTTCTATATTAGTAGGTTCACTGAAGGTTTCACCTTAAAGGGTTTTCTCAGGCCATTTTCCCCATTTGTTTGGACCACTCACTTTTCCATTTAATGTTGAAAGCCATCTGTCTATCAAAGGAAATTTATTCTGCAGTCTCTGATTCATTGCCACCCAGCTTCATCAAAATATTATTTTGGTAGGACTTTTGATGACTGACTAACAGAGGAACCAAAACATGAATTCCAGGAGGGTAAAAAAATATCAAACTCACAGAAGATAAGAAATAACAAAGACTTCAGTGAACATCATTATAGTTCTTTCACCATCAGAAACCCATTTAGTTGAGGATAAAGCACTCTGGCTGTGATTCTGTCTTGGTTTTTGAAGGAAGAGCCAGGCTGAAACGGCTCTTTAAATGGATCTCTTTGAACTGGGGAAAAACAACCCCCAATCAATCTGCCTGGTATGGTTAGTGATTTGGGGGAGGAATGTTGGGGAGAGGGGAGCATTAGGCAGGAGACAAAGATATTTTCCCTAATTAAGAGAAGAAAAAAGGAAAGAGAAATAAGAGGAGTTATAAATGACCAGAGAATTGGGGATAAAACAAACTTGGCTTCAAAAGGCATAGTTACCTTAAAAATTCAAAAAAGATATAAAAGTTGTTAGAGGAAATGGCATTTAAAACAGATTGAGAATTAAATTACTATAAAATCGTATTCCAAAGAGAGCAAAATTTAAAAAGTAAAGATATATGCGATATATTCATATCTTGGGGTTGGCACGATCAACTGACAGCGTATAGACCAGGATTAATTCTTACTGCCATGCTATTAAGTAAGAACTGTTGTCCTCATTTTCCAGATAAGTAAAATAAGAACCATAGAGGTTAAATATTAAGCCCAAGGTCCCAGAGCAAGCTAGTGGCAGAGTCTAACCTAGGATATCAAAAGCATTGATTCCCAAGATGGTCGTGTTCCATTGCATCAGCTCTGGTCCAAAGAAGAGTCTGCAGTGGCTTTGAAATAGGGTATCTCCTAGGCTCTGAAGTCATTGGATATTTTATTGACTGGTTCCCCAGCTCCAATCCTGCCTAATTGTCCTTGTCCTGTTCCCTACTCTAGTCTTTGTCTCCAGGTCTTGTATGGAAATGTGAATCTAATCCCATATTGGGATTGACCTTGAATTTATTTTGGTCTTCATGTACAGGAAGACTCACAATTTATAGCTATATGACCTTTGTCTCTCCCCCAGAGGGCCTTAATAGGCAAAGAAGTGACCCTAGACCTGGAGTCAGGAAGTCCCTGAGTTCAAATCCAGTCTCAGACAGTTACTAGCAGTGTGACCCTAGGCAAGTCACTTAACCTTTGTCTTCCTCAGTTTCTTCATCTATAAAATGAAAATAGTAATAGTGCCTATCCCCCAGGGTTGTTGTAAGAATTTCAAACCTTAAAGCACTGTATAAACTCTAACAATTATTCAATTTAAAAAATAGAAGGGAACATTTCATCAAGTCTGATTTCCTTTCATGAAACAGTGAGTGCACTTCAAGAAATGCAACAAGGACCAAGTGTTTGCTTCAGGGATAGGAAAGTGGGGTGTGTGTGTGTGTGTGTGTGTGTGTGTGTGTGTGTGTGTGTGTGTGAATTTAATCAAACCCATGATTCCACCAACATAAAGCATTCCCTATGAGGAACCCATTCTACCAGTATACAATCACACATACTCTACAACTTAGAGTCTTAGGAAGCTAGGATACTTAGGAGAAAATTGATTTGTCGAGTGTTGCAAAGCCAGCATGTGTCCAAGCTAGGACTGAATCCAGGTCTTCCAGACTTTGAGGCTGGCTCTCTATTCAGCATCTTACACTGTCTGCACCTCCATCATCTCTATATAATACAGAAATGTATTATATTTCTATCTCTATATAATCTCTATATAATACAGAAATGCATATATATATGCATATATATATACATAAGTATATTATATCTGTCTATGTCTATGTGTATATGATACATTTATGTCCACAGCCTTTGCTTCCCAACAATAGGTAGCTGCTAACAGGAATGAAACTTCATCAAGTACAGGGGAAAAACTTAAAAACATTTGAAAAGGAAAACAATTCGCCTCCCTCTTCTGCCTTCGTCTTTTTCAAAAGAAGGAGAAATGAACCCAAACAGACTGTCTATTAGTGACTGAGAAGAAGGAGGATAATGTGAACAATGATATTCCCAATATGGGATTAGGAATGACTTAAAGGACCTCTTAAACTCAAGCATCTCATATAAAAGTTCTTTTTGACTCAGTTCACAGTCACCTAATATGAGCAGCAGAAGAAGGCCTGAGTCAGCCATGCTGGGATACAAACCCTCCATTCAGCAATCAGGCAATTACAAACAAAACAAAATTCATGTCTCTACCACTTGCTGTCTGTTGGGCTGAGCCTTCACTCATGTTCTTATTAAAATCAAGATTGGTCCTCAGGGTAGAGGGGCAGCATGTGGATCTCTGATTCAGCACAATGCTGAAGGTTCATTGTTTCACAGACCCATAACCCTACATAAACATCTCTTCTCCAAGATCTTAAAGGGCTGGCTGATTGTGTTTTTGTGGGCAGAGAATGGCATGGTCCCCAGCACAGCCTCTGGGTGGCACCTCTATATAACATTAGATGATCAAAGATGGCCTTTTTGCCTTTTCTTCTGCTCCCCAACTCAACCCCAAAGTTTTCCTCTAGCTAGAGGGAAAAAACACAAATCAATTTCAAGCACATCATGAGAAAAACATGGATAGATTTACACAAAATAATGAAGAGTGAAAAGAGCAGAACCAAGAAAATGTTGTTTACGGTAACAGTAATATTGTTTAAAGAGCAACTTTGAGAAAATAAGTCATCTTGACTATAGTAAAGGCCAAAATTAACCACAAAGGGCATATGAAGAAAGATGCTGTATGCATCCAGAGAAAGAACTGATAAATAGAATTATGTATAGAATGATTTCACACATGTACACACAGATGTATTTATATATGTATCTGTGTCTAATGGTAGCCATCTCTAGGGCAGGGGAGGGAAGGAAAGAAGAAAAAAGGGAAAGAAGAAATTTATAAGATAACTTTATTCTGTGTTAAAAGGAATAGTAAATTGTACATAATAGACTTGAAGTTTCATGTGCAATCATCTTTTTAAAAAATTATACTGTTATGGAAATGCTTGTTATATTCCATAAATTGAAAATAAAATGAGTGAATTTTTTTTTAATTTAAAAAGAAATCAATGTCCATCTAATAACATAGATGTAGTTTTAGTCCTCTGCCCTTCTCTCAAATTTCAAGTGTCACATCCATTTCGAGTTTCTTACTTCAGAATACTATGCCCTCCTAGGAAAAAAGAAAATGAGGTCATGCAGCCCCAGTCTTTGCTATACTGATCAGACGCCCCAGACAGCAAGTGGTAGAGACATGAATTTTGTTTTGTTTGTAATTGCCTGATTGCTGAATGGAGGGTTTGTATCCCAGCATGGCTGACTCAGGCCTTCTTCTGCTGCTCATATTAGGTGACTGTGAACTGAGTCAAAAAGAACTTTTATATGAGATGCTTGAGTTTAAGAGGTCCTTTAAGTCATTCCTAATCCCATATTGGGAATATTATTGTTCACATTATCCTCCTTCTTCTCAGTCACTAATAGACAGTCTGTTTGGGTTCATTTCTCCTTCTTTTGAAAAAGACGAAGGCAGAAGAGGGAGGCGAATTTCCCAGGTTCCTCCCCTTTCCTTTGATCTTTCAGCACTATTCTTCTCTCTTCCTACTACACCCCAAACTTCTTCAGAGATTCCATTCTAATAGGGAAATACAGCACATAAAAGGGTTCTTTAAAACATGTGGGGGCTAGGAGGTAGAAAACGCACCAATCAGAAGGCCACTGGGCAGAGGCATCTCCAGTGGGAGAAGGCTGTGGCAGGGAGGTGAAAAAGTCAGTTGGTGAGTCAATAAACTTCTATAAAATATCTACTATGTGTCAAGCATTGTGATAAGCACTGTATCAGTCCAGTCTATCATTGGGCCCTGCTGCTCTCCACAGCTAAAAGAAGAAGCAAAGGCACAGAATAGCAGGGTAAGTGGTAAGGTCATGAGGGATCATCTGAATTTTCAGTGATAAATAGATAAGGAAGAAACTGACAAGTTCTAAGTATGTTATGGGGAACCCATGGTACCCTACGCAGTCTTCTGTTTAGTCAGTCTTGGCCCCCACTTGGGTCACGCTCACGGCGCCCCTGGCTCCATTTCTCATTCTTTGGATTTATTCCACCTCCTTGCTAGCAGCCTCCTCACCCAGGAGATGCCTCAGCCCCATGATCTTCTCTCCCGAATGCTACATTTCCTACCCCCCCACACACTTCCCATCAGTTTTTAACATCCTGTCTTTCCCTATTGGAATGTAATCTCATTGAAATTAGAGACTGTCTTATTTACTTATATTTGTCTCAGTGCTTAGCCTAGCAATTGGCACAAATGCAACATTTAATAAGCGCCCTAGGTATCTATGTAAGTATCAGCGGGCTTATCCCATTGTAACACCCTGCCCTCCTCAAGGTGCTCCCCAACTTGGATATTGTGTACTTTGGGGACACAGCCTTGTACTACTTCAGATCATAGATTTGGAGCCCCAAAGAACCTCAGGGAAATTGTGTTTAACTCAAATAGAAGGGAGGGGCTGCTAACCCATAGCAAGGACCCCTGCAGTCATGTATTGACTTAGAAAATCACATTAGCATTATTAGCATTATCTTAGTTTTATTTTATTTTTCTTTGTTTTGTTCAATAATACTCAATTGCATTTTAATCTGGCACTAGGCATTCAGGAGTGTCGGGCCCCCAGTGTGATTTGGGCTCTGTGTTTGACACCTCTGCCTTAGAACATGTGGTCAACATGCTTATTTTATAGATCTCAGGATCACATATTTAGAGTTGGGAGGGACCTTAGAGACGTTAACTCCTTCATTTTACAAATGAAGAAATCAAGGCTCAGAAAGGTTAAATAACTCACCTCAGAGGACGTGGGTTAACTCCTGGCTCTTCCACTTAAATGAAAGGGAACAGTACAGGTAGAATTTATCCCATGCCTACTTCACAGCAAGCACTGGCCTAAGTGCTTTACAAGTATTATCTCATTTGATCCTCACAACAACCCTGAGAGATAAGTACAATTATGATCATCATTTTACAATTGAGGAAACTGAGGCAGACAAAGGTTAAGTACCTTCCCCAGAGCCAAACAGCTAAATAAATGTCTGAGGCAGGATTGGAACTCACACCTTGAGGCTGACAATGCACTTTTCTCATAAGCATCATTATCCCTATTTTCCAGATAAAATGCTTACACTCATGATCCCACCCTTATTAGCTGTATGACATCCTAGGCAAGTCACTCAACTTCTTAGTGCTTCAGGTTTTGGGATAATAATATTCCACTTGGATGGAAAAACCAGAAATTTAACTCAGGTCTTATGGGAAGCTAGGTGGTACGTGGATAGAGTTCTAGGCCTGGAGTTAGGAAGACTCATCTTCTTAAGTTTAAATCTGGCTTCAGATACTTACTAACTGTGTGACCCTGGGTAAGTCACTTTACCTTGTTTGTTTCAGTTTCCTCATCTTTAAAATGAGCTGGAGAATGAAATGGCAGATCCTTCCAGTGTCTTTGCCAAGAAAACCCAAATGTGCTCACAAAGAACCAGACACAAATGCAAAACAACTAAACAACAGCTCCTGACTCTAAATCCAGTGCTTTGAACTCCTTAGTCATTTTGTCAGTCAGCAAGCATTTATTAAGCACTTACTATTTGCCAGGCATTATGATAAGCACTGGGAAAAAACAAAAGAAGACAAAAACAAACAAAGAAACCCAACATGGTCCCTGGCCTCTAGGAGCTCACATTCTAACGAGGGAGACAATATGCAAATACCTACAGACATAGAAGACAGAAACAAAGTCAATGCAGCTAACTGTAGCATCTACCTGACAGGGCGGCTGTGAGAATCAGAGGAGATAACACACGTGCAGCTCTGTGCAGCCCTTAAAGTGCCAAATAAGTGCTAGCTATCGTGGTTGTTATTATTATTAAATAAGAGGTAATCTCAGGGAGAAAGCATTAGCAACTGTGGGTTGGAGGGGGAGGAGTTGGTGAGGAGGACCAAGAAATGCCTCTTGTAGAAGGTGGGATATGAGCTGAGTCTTCCGATTCTTGGTCAACTGTTGGAGCTGGGTCTGAGAATTATTGGTATATATTTGAAAGAATGAATGGTGGTCCTAAACTAGGAGAATCCAGAGTTAGAGTCTTTGCTCATACTTATTAACTGTGTGATACCCTGGGCAAGTCACCTAACCCCTATCTGCCTCAGTTTCCTCAATTGTGAAAATTGGAATAGTAACCATAACTACCTACAGGGCTGTTGTAAGGATCAAATGAGATAATATTTGTAAAGCACTTAGCACATGCTTGGCACATAGTAGGCACTCTATAAACGTTTGTTCCTTTCCCTTTCTCCATCGTCATTGCTATGATGCACATCCATGATTCTGTCCTACTTTTTAAATAATTTTGCCTCGGGGGAGCATCATTGATGATGATGAAGCATCATATTCTACTGGTGTCATAGAAGGTGTACGAGATGCTAATGTGTTGCCAAGAAGCATCAACCACAAATTGTGAAGTAATGAAAAGAGGTCTGGATTAGAAGTAGGGACCTAGATTTTAATCCTAGTTTTGCCACTTACTAATAATGTGATACTAGGCTAGTGATGATGCATGTCTGGACCTCTGTAGAAATGATAATAAATGCAACCACCTTATACGGTTGTTTCCAGAATCAAATGAGCTAAGTTATGGAATGTGCTTGGTGCACTATTAAGTACTTTTTAAATGTCTGCACTCATTAGTGCTGCTAGCCTGTATTTTCTTCAAACCTGGATGCTTCTTTATTCACATTTTTACATTAGTCTTTTGCTTTTTGATGTCAGAAGCCTGAATATGAAAGCTTCTTCAATCATGTGTAGCCAATTTTTATATCAAACAGTGGGATACTTGCCTACCTGTGCATCAAATATTAGAATTAAATGACCTATTTTTAATACTTGAGCCCATTAATGAGGGATGTTTCCTGTGTGTATTACAACCTGTCAGTCTCTTTGGTGCTTCTTGACATTTAATGAATCAAGGAAACTGAAATTTTTAATTGTGAGCCTCTCCTGGGGACAACAGACAGCTGCTGGAGAAGTGTATCACTAAAGTGCTCACTGAACTGGGGATGGGGGCTAAACAGAAAATTTTCGGTGCCTGAGAAAATGTTGCTTTCATAAAAAGTGACACTTCTCATTCCTTTTGGAAAAATCCTGACAAATATGCTTTAAGTGACTTCTCAGATACTTGAAAAATAAAAGTTATGCACTTAAGGGGGCTACTTTTTTACAGATCTTGCTATTGTCTGTTATGATTCTTACTCAAAACATTAGTAGAAGATATAAACTAGAAACATACCATCCAAAGGCAAAAAGCCTTCAGCTGGGAGTCCAAGAATCTGGACTTTCATCAATCTGGACCAAGCTGGGTCTATACTCTAGAGGTACAGAAAGGTCCTCATCATTGAGACAATTCCCTTACTAGTTTAGCCAAGGTGGCTGAAAATTTCATCATTAGGCTCTGTTCCTCAGGGTAAAGCAATTCTAGCTCCTGTTAAAATGGAAATATGTTATCTGAGAGGAGTAATACCTAAACACAGGTTAGTACAGCTGAAAGGCAACTAAACTTTAAGTGCTGAATGAAGGTTACTGGGACTTTAATTCTAGCCCTGGCTCTACTACTTACTACTTCGAAAAAATTCCTTAATTTCTTTGGACCACAGTTGCCTTATCTATAAAATGAAGGAGTTAGACTAATTTGGAGAACTTTAAGTTCCCTCCTAGATCTACATCTATGATCCTACAAGTTCTTCCAGTAGAAACTCAATTTTCCTGAGGACATGGATTATTTCCTTTCCTTTCTTTAATTTCTTCTTGTTCTTGTCCTTGTCCTTGTCTTGTTCTTGTTCTTGTTCTTGTTCTTCTTCTTCTTGTTCTTCTTCTTCTTCTTCTTTTTCTTCTTCTTCTTCTTCATCTTCTTCTTCATCTTCTCCTTTTTCCTTTTCTTTGTCTTGTTCATCTTATTTGTCTTCATCTTTTCTTCTCTCTCTATCTCTCTGTCTCCATTTCTCTCTGTCTTTGTCTTTTTGAGAATCTAGTACAGTTTAGCACATAGTAGACACTTAACAAATGCTTATTAAATTGATTGGAATTAAATTAACCTATTATCAACTAGTAGTTGCAAGCTACCAGGAGTTAGGCATGAAAGGCACAAAACTTACCTGATCGGGTTTATTTATGTGGATGTGTCCAGTAGGTACAGAACCATTCCCATGCACTCAGTTACTCTGAAAAGTCAGTAAGCACATCAAACCTTTGGCAAGGCAGAAAATTGATTGAGCTTTGTCTTCTTTCCTCAGTATCTTTTGCCTTCAGGACATGAATAACCATAACAAGAAAGGACAAAGCTGAACCCAAGTGATTTGGTTTAATTTGGGTATCTTCTCTCACCTTCAACAAATGATTTTAGTGCCTAAGTTCCCTTCTTTCTCTCTTCTGTATTTGTGATTCTCCTCCATTTGTCAACAATCCCTAAATAGTGTGTCATTCTCCTTTTTAGATGGCACCATTGTGTGTAATAATATACTAGTCTCCAGAAAAGAAAGGCACTACCTAATGGAAGCTAATTAGAGGCTACGATGCACTGTATTCATTTAAATTTGAGAAGTGATTTCCATCATAGATGTTCTGTTTCTGCTTCACTGAAGCTTTCCTCTGCTGTCTCGTCTAAACTTGAAAAAAGTGCCTATGCCCTCTAAATATATCTCAGAGGAGTTCAGGATTTGACAAGTCCAACCAAGGCAGAAAAGTTTCTAGTCCGGGCCAGAGGTAGATGTTTTGTCATCTGAGTACCATTCTTCCTAAGTTCAGTGAGGTTCATCACCTAAAGATTATCCACCAGAAGATGAATTTTGGTTTGGTTCTGGTTTTTTCCTGTCATATAAATTCCCAAAGACCATATACTGAGGTGTAGAGAGTTTGTGATCCAAATCGGGGAAGGAAGTCTCAACAGTGATAAATCATAAAACATTGAAGTATTGAAATGTGCTCTGTGTCTAAAGATTGGTACACTTTTGGTTTCCCTTCAATGTAGGATCCTTGAAAGACATACTGTCAGTGAAATTCCCTTCAAAACCATAGCCCACAAGACTATCATTGTTTCTTTTACCAGAGCAACTAGAGAATATCTGAATTCCAAAAAAATATATGTAATTTAATAGCCTAATATAAGAAAGCAAGTGATGTTCTTCCAATACACAGGGATGTACTCTTCTTCAGGTTACTACTCCACAAGTAGGAGAAAGAGGTCAAAAGTAGAAGAGATACATGTCGTCAACTTGACTTAGGTGGGAAAGGATATAAATGTTGAGAAATTCATTCAGCCAGGAAGCACACAAAGCCAGGGCATCTTACACTTCTAGCTTGGCCACCCTGCTGGAATATTTCTTTTCTTTTAATGCTACAACTTCCCTGTGAAGCGGCTGCTGGTTTGATGAAATCATTGGCTGTAAGCTACTTTCTCTACTGCTACACATTTTTGTGTCCTCTATTAGTCTAATTTCTCTGCTGTACTGTTACCTGAGGGAGTTTGGCCTGAGCTGCTCTTCGTACATTCCCTGCAGATGCCAGCTGCTTTTTCAAAGCCTTATCATGTGGCCTTTCCAGCGTAGCAACCTATCAGACCTTCTAGTTCATGGTCCCAGAGACTAACTCAGTTCTTTTGTGATGCAAATGACTAGTTTATTTCTTAGGCATTAAGTTTTGTTTTTCCACTGTTTTTTCTCTGGGCTTACACTCTACTGTTTCAATTTAGTTAACTCTGAGTTAAAATGAAAAGCCCTCTCAGCACTCAAAATTCCCATTATAATTCACCCATATCACCCACCATAAGCTTCATTTAGCAAGGTTAGAGGGACATGGTAACTTTTATTCCACCTTCCTATCAACAGCAAACTTTAGCGTACATTAGGACGTACATTTGCCTCTTGTTTTACAAATATCTGCTCCTGCACAAATGATCTCATTCCATATCCATCTCCTCGGAAAGATTTCCCTTCTGACTAAATAAGGTTAAACTGTTTTACATTCCTATATGGAAAGATGATATATGTAACTCCTAAGAACTTACTCATGGGGACAGTTAGAAGGACTCTACATAGACAGAAGACAAGATAGTTAAATATATTGGGATGATATCAAAAAAAAAAAAATGAAGGTTGCAAGAGGAATGTGCTGGGAGAAAGGGAAAGACAAAAGAAGAATGGGGAAGATAGAAGAACATATGTGTATGTATGTGTCTTTGTATGTATATATGTAGGGAAGGAGGGAATATAGAAATCTCTTACCTAATAAAGAGGTACGAGTAAAAGAGAGATAAGAAAAAAGGTGAGGCAGTGATAAAAAGGAGGGTCAATTAAGGAAGATGGTGGTCAGAAGCAAAATAGGCTTTTGAGGAAGAAAAGGGTGAAAAAAGAGAGGCAAGGATAAACAGAAGAAAATAGAACGGAGAGAAATGCACAGTTAGTAATCATAGCTATGAATGTGAATAGAATGAACTTACCCATAAAAGAGAAGCAGATAGCATAACTTATGAGAAACCAAAATCTACTAATATGTTGTTTACAAGAAATACACTTGAAACATACTGAGTTAAAATAAAGTGCTGGAGCAGAGTTTATTATGATTCAGCTGAAGTAAAAAAGGCTGGGGGTAACAATCATGATCTTAGACAAAGCAAAACAAAAATAGACTAAAAGAGATAAGTAAGGAAACTACATTGTACTAAAAGGCACCACAAACAATGAAGAAATATCAATGTGCACTAGCCAGTATAGCATCTTAATGCATAAAAGTTGTATGAGTTACAGGAGGAGATAGTAAGTAAAAATATACTAGTGGGAGAACCTCAAGTTTTCTCTCTCAGAGCTAGAAAAAAAAAATCTCAGCATATAATAAAAAAGAAAAAAGTTAAGAAAGTGAATAGAATTTTTAAAAAGTTAGACACGATAGACCTCTAGAGAAAATTGAATGGGAATAAAAAAGAACATATCTTTTTCTCTGTTGTTCATGGCACCTTCATAAAACATGGTCATGCATTAGGCATAAAAACCTCACAACCAAATTCAAAAAAGCAGAAATATTTAATGCACCCTTTTCAAACCATCAGGCTATGAAAATTACATTCAGCAAAGGGCCATGGAAGCTTAGATTAAAAATTAATTGGAAACTAAACAACCCAATCCTAAAGAATGAGTGTATCAAAAAACAAATAGTAGAAACAATCAATAACCTCATTTAAGATAATGACAACAATGAAACAATATGCCAAAAAGTGTGGAATGAAGTCAAAGCATTTCTTAGGTGCAATTTGATATCTCTAAATGTATATATCAATAAAAGAGAGAAACAGCAGATCAATGTAATTTTATAAAACTAGAAAAAAAAATCTCCAATTAAATGACAAAATGGAAATCCTGAAAATAGAGATTCATAAAATTGAAGGTAAAAAAAAAATCATTGGACTAATAAATAAAACTAAGAGGTGATTTTTAAGGGGGGGAAAGATCAATAAACTAGATAAACCATTGGTTAATTTGATTTTTAAAAAGGAAAGACCAGTATAAATGACCAGTATAAAAAATGAAAAAAGTGAATGCACCACCAATGAAGATGAAATTAAAGCAATTACTAGGAGTTATTTTGCCCAATTGTATCCCAGTAAAATTGATATGCAAATGAATGAATATTTATCCCAGCAAAATGGATGAATATTTTCAAAAATACAAATTGACTAGATTAACAGAAGAGCTAATAGAATACTTAAACAACCCCATCTTAGAAAAAGAAATTGAACAAGCCATAATCTTCTTAAGAAAAAAAAAATCCCAAGGACCAGAAATATTTACAAGTGAATTTTAACAAACATTTAAGAAATAATTAATCTTAATACTACATAAACTACTTGAAAAAGTAATGTCCTACCAATAGAAAATATCCTGCCAAATTCTTTTTATGACACAAATACAGTTTTAATACCTTAACCAGAAAAAGCAAAAACAGAGAAAGAAAACTAAAGTCCGGTTAGCCTACTGAATCTTAATGCAAAATTTTAAAATAAAATACAAGTGAAGAGATTATAGCAATATATCACAAAGATCATATGATCAGGTGGAACTTTTACCAGGAATGCAGGACTGGTTCAATTAGGAAAACTATCAGCATAATTGACCATATCCATAATAAGAACAATAAAAATAAAATTATTTTATCAATAAATGCAGAAAAAGAGTTGAGAAAATGCAACACTCATTTCTATTAAAAATACTAGAAAGCATAGGAAAAATGGAGTCTTCTTTTAAATGATAGCTAGTATCCAACTAAAACCAAAAGCAAGCATTATATGTAAGGGAGTAAGCTAGAAGTTTTCCAATAAGATCAGGTGTGAAGCAAGTATGTCTCTTATCACTACTATTATTTAATATTTCGTTAGAAATGCTAGTATAGCAATAAGACAAAAAAAGTAATTGAAGGAATAAAAACAGGCAATAAGGAACCAAAACTATCACTCTTTGCTGAAGGTTTGATACTATACTTAGAGAACTCTAGAGAATCAACTGAAAAACTATTGAAACAATTAATAACTTTAGCAAAGTTGTAGGATATAAATAAATCCACATAATTAATCAGCATTACTGTATATTACCAACAAAACCTAGCAGGAAGAGAGAGAAAAAGAAATTCAATTGAAAAAAATTGCAAACATTATAAAATACTTGGGGGGTCTGCCTGCTAAGACAAACCGAGGGACTATATGAACACAATTATAAAACACTTTTCACACAAAATAAAGACAGACCTAACAATTGAAGAAACATTAATTGCTCATGGGTAGACTTAGACAATAAAATAAAATTACAATTCTTGGGGGCAGAGTCAAGATGGTGGCATTGAAGCACAGAATTCCAAGAGCTGTCCCCATAACCACCTCAAATACCTATAAAATATGACTCTAAACAAATTTTAGAACTCCAGAACCCACAACATCACAGAGAAACAAAGCTCCCACTGAAGGAAGCTCAGCAGAAGGATGAAAAAGGTTCATTGCAGCATGCTGGGAGCTGAGACCAGCCCCTCATGAACCCCTGGCTGTAGCCCCAGCGTGGCCAGGACAAACCATGGCTGGAGCTTTCAGGAGAGTGGATCACCAGCAGCTGTGGTGGTTTCCAGAATTATCAACCCATAAGGAGAAAGGGAAAGGTCAGTGGAATTTGGTTAAATTTGGGGGAGAGGGTCTAGTCGTCTGCCTCCAGAGCTGGAAGTGGTCTGAAGTGGCAGCCCTGCAGCTGCCTCCATGTGGCTGCTTCAGAGCTCCCGGCCTGCAGATTTTAGGGGGGCCAAGCGATCATTCAGAGGCTAAGAGCTCTTGCCTCGACCTGCCTGGATTGGGATAGCAGTCTTGGGTGATGGTCCTGAGATGCATGATCAGAGAGCCAAAGCTGGTGGGGGCTGCAGAGACAGCGGCCTCCTAATAGCTCCAGCATCTGCAAAAACCCCAGTGATTTGGGACAAAGCTCTCCCTTCTGAAGGCAGAGTTCTACAGAGCCCAAAAGTCAAGTAATTGACTGGAACATGAGCAGGCAAAGGAAGCAAAGCACGCACAGCAATCCTACTTTAGATTTCTTTTTGGGGGACAAAAAGGATCAAAGCATAGAACGGGAGGAAGATAACACAGTCAGAACTCTTGCACCAAAAGCTTCCAAGAAAAATGGAAAGTAGTTACAGGCCATAGAGGAGCTTAAGAAGGATTTTGAAAACCAAATAAGAGAAGTGGAGGAAAAATTGGGAAGAGAAATGAGAATGATGCAAGAAAATCATGAAAAGAGAGTCAACAATCTCACTGAAGAAAATAACACCT
>CM053587.1:234681229-234699211 GCA_028646515.1 Pseudochirops corinnae | reverse complement strand
TCAATTCAAAATATTTAAATAAGATCCTATCCAGCAGACTACAGTAATTCATCCAAGAAATCACTCATTATGACCAAGTTGGATTCATACAAGGGATACAAGGGTGGCTCAGTATAAGGGAAACAATCTACCTAATTCGTCTACTAAAAATAAAAATATCCAAAACCTAATTCATCTACTAAAAATAAAAATATCCAAAGTCATACGATTATCTCAATGGATACAGAAAGCGCCTTTGACAAAGTAGAACATTAATGTATGAAAAAAGCCTTACAAAGTATTGTAACAGAGGTATTTTTATATCATAAAAAATCTATCTAAAACTGAAAGGAAGCATGATATGAAATGCATATACACTAGAAGCTTTCTCAATAAATACAGGAGTAAAGCAAAGATGTCACTCTTTCCACTAATTTTTATTTAATTGTGAAAATGCTAGCAATAGCTATAATACAAAAGAAAGAAATTAAAGGCATACAAATATATGAAGATGAGATACAATTATCCCTATTTGTTGATGAAATGATGTTTTACTTAGAAAATTCTAAGGAATCAGCAAAGATACTAATTGAAAAAATAACTTCAACAAAGTCACAGAGTACAAAATAAATCCTCAAAAAATCAATAGCATTTCTATATAATAATTTTTTTTAATCTAAGAGATAATACCTGAAAGGGAAATTCCATTCCAAGTAACTATAAAATGCACAAAATGTTTGTTGCTCAATCTATCAAAACATGTAAAATATTTGCATAGATTTGACTGAAAAGTTTTCCTTAAGGATAGGAGGAAACATAATTACCAATCAGCACAACAGATACAATTCAACAAACATTGAATAATTATATGCAAGATGCTGAAGATACAGAAAGTCTAAAATCTGGATTCAATAAATCAATCAATATACATTTATTAAGCACCAACTGTATCAAGCACTGTACTTACAGCATTAGGTGTATAAATATAAAAGTGAGATAGCCTCTAACTTCATGAAGCCTACTTCTATTAGAGAGACACAATTTGTTCCTAGGTAAGTAAATGCAGGACATTTTGATGGAGATAATACTTGACCTGAGCCTTGAAGGGACATAGGGGTTCTAAGAGGAAGAGGTGAAGAGGGATTATACTCCAGCCATGTAAGAGAGCTTGTGTAAAGGTAAAATGGTGGGAGATGGAATGTCACATATGGACAACAGCTAGTGAGCCAGTATGTATGGAATATTGAATGTGTGGAAGGAATAAGGCTGAAAAGGTAGGCATTAGCCAGATTTTGGAATTCTTTAAATTCCAAACAGAAGAGCTTATATTTATTTAGGCAGCTAGGTGAATCAGTAAATAGAGTTATGGGCCTGTAGTCAGGAAGGCCTGAGTTCAAATTTGGATTCAGATACTTACTAGCTGTGCAAACCTGGGCAAGTCACTTACCTAGTGCCTACCTCAGTTTCCTCAACTGTGAAAAGAGGACAACAATAACCCTCTCACAGAGTTGTTGGGAGGTTAACATTACTTCTAATTTGTAAAACTCTTAGCATAGTTCCTGGCGCACAGTGGGCAGAGAAATGCTTGTTCCCTTCCCCTCTTCCCCTCAAGGCTAGAGGGATCCAATGAAGATTCTAGAGCAGAGAAATGACACAGTCAGATCGGCACTGTAGGAACAGCAATATCACAAAGAGAACAAATTAGGAGACTATCACAATAGTTTAGGCAAGAGGTGATGAGAGACCACATTGAGTGATTACGGTGTAAGTAGAGAATGGAATATGTGTGGAAGATATTAAGGAAGTAGACCTAATAAAAACTGGTAACTAGCTATATGTAGAGGGATTTTTATCTTCTATCTGAAAATCATCCAGCTAGAGTCAGAAGGGACTTCGAGAACATCTAGGACATCTGTCTTATAGATGAGGAAGCTGAGATTCTGATAAGTTAAATGACTTACCAAAGGTCACCCTGGTTGCCAGTGACCAAAGCAGAATTAGAACTCAAATCCTATCACACCAAGTTAGTGACATTCTAAGGCAATCAGAAATTGCCTCCTATGCATCAACGACTGTCTCTGACAAGTACTGGGGACAAGGACAAATATGAAATTACCTACCATCAAAGAACTTATATTCTATCAAGAGAGTGGAAACAACATTGTTGTTCAATCATTTTTCAGTCATATCTGACTCTTTATGACCCTATTTGGGGTTTTCTTTGCAGAGATACTTGAGTAGTTTGCTATTTTCTTCTCCAGCTCATGGACAGATGAGGAAATTGAGGCAAACAAGGTTAAGTGAATTGACCGGGATTACACAGTTAGTGTCTGAAGCTGGATTTGAAACTCAGGTCTTGGAACCAGCAGTCTATCCACCGTGCCACCTAGCTGCCTCATATCAACCTATGTAAAATATGCAAAAAGACAAAAATGAATTTAAGGAATGAAGAAGGAGAACTAGCAGTTGAAGGAATCAGAAAAAAAGTTCATGTAGAATGTGGCATTTGAAATGAGCACTGAAGTAAAACAGGCATTCCAAAAGTTGGGGGTGAGGAGGGAGTGTATTCCAAGCATGGGAGATGCATGTACAAAGGTATGGAGATGGGAAATGGGACATCATGAGTGAGGAAAAGTCACTGTATAGAGCACTGAAGGCGAGTAAATGTGTCACAAGCCTGGCAAGGTAGGTTAGAGCCAGACTGTATAAGACTCCACTGTATGATGGCAGACAGAGTCATTTCTTCTACACAATGCTGTGGAAAATACAGACTGTGATAGTATCAGTGTTACTATGAATAAGGGTGATGACACTTGCTACCACCACACTTGTGGATTTCTTGGACTGTTTAAGCAGATTGGCTTGTAATCACCTTGGGAGCACTTCACATCTCTCTTCTCAAACTTTCAATTATGTCAGCTCATTCTGGGAACCTTCAAAAAAGAAGATGAGGAAGGGTCAAGAAAGAAAGAGGAAATTCCTACAGCAACCCTCCTGCCTACATCCACCAGATAGCCTTGTTTTACCTTAGGCACATCTTTAGGGCTTGATTTCTTGGGTTTTTGTTCATCCCTCAACATTTCCATTATTGTTATTGGTGAGGAGGTTACAATCACGGCAACAGGATATTTGCATCCTCTCCCCCAACTCTACTATTTGGCCAAGACAATAGGTGCCCACTGCAGAAGGATAAAGGCAGGGATGAAAAGGGAGGGGGAATTCAGAACTAATGAGGAATTAAAGTCATACAGTAATTTTTATGCCAACTTTTCACCCAAATGTATAGGAAAATCCCTCTTGGGATGCTGTCTTAAATGAAATCGGAACAGCATTTGGAGTTTCCCATTGCCAGTTGTAATTTGGCTGCTGATATTTTATTATGACTTACTTTAGCAACTGAAATTCCAAGTTTCTGGAGCAGTAAGATAAGCAAGGGATGAAGCCTGGGCGACTCAGGCTTATCTTTGGTATCGCATAGTCATTTTACAGAAGACTGAACTCCTCAAGAAGAAATATTTCTCTTATTAGTGAACCTGAAAGTTTTCCTTCCTGGCATTATCAGCTCAGATGGTGTGAGAGGAAGTTAGCAACATACTCTAGCTAGAAATTTTCTTGCTTTTCATCAGCTGAGGTCACATCTGCAGAGAGTTTTTATTTCTCTTCTTAGGAGCTCTCCCCAGTATTAGGCTATATATGCACCCTGCTTAAATGAATCAAATTATTGGGTAAGACAAGCAGGATGCATAGCCAGATGGATGGCGTATGGCCATGTTGAATGGACGCCAGAATGAGTTTCATCAAGGTGTCAGTTTATGGAGGCTTATCTTGTTTTGGTTTGGTTTGCTTTGAGGAAAGGCAAGATTAATGTGTATTTCTTGAAGAACTTTGTATTCTCTAGATAATACCTCAGCTTTATAATTTTTAATATTTCATTATTTCCTTTCATAGAAAAATTAACAGCATAACCTTTATTCTGACTATTAATAATACTAAAATTCTTAGGTAATTCAAAGGAAAAAGTCATGTAATTTGGTATCAGATTTACAACTTAATAATTCTGATATAGTCCAAAGTCATATATGGAAAAGGTCATTTCATCAAAAGAATTATTTGAAATTCTGTATCCTTGCTTAATTTGCAGAAAAGCAAATATATTTTCGCCCTGAATTACTTAGATAATTGTCTAAATTTTCCATTTCATATTGGTTACAAGGGCCTTGGCCTAACAATACAAGTAAATTAGTGATTTCATTAATTGCCTGTTCTATTGCTTAACTATGACTAGAAGATAAGCACTTTTGGAGGTGGTAGTTTTTGTATGGCATCTTCTTGACAGATATTTCCAGAATATACATGAGAAAATGTCAGCGAAGAAATGATAAATATTAATAAGATTATGTTTTGGGAATTTTCTATTTAAAATACCCAATTTAAAGTATAATAGTGTAAATGTTCTATTTAAAATACCAAAGTCTTTATAGGACTGAAATGTTTAAAAATATATGTATAAATATACATATATTAATACATCTACATGTGTGTATACATATATATGTATACATAAACATATACACATGTATGTATATAATGTACATACACGTGTGTATATATACATAAATCTCCAGTCCCATTCTCTCTTCTAAGCTCAAAACTCACTTCTCTAAAAACTTACTTTCTCCTTTCCCTAAATCCCAAATTTCTATTTGTGTTAACACTATTTTCCCAGTCTTAAGAAATACCCCAAATCTCAGAATTATCTTTAATGTCCCCCTCTTCTCTAACTTAGCATCATTTGCCAAATCTTCATCCATTACTTCCTCTCGCGTTCATTCCCTTCTTTCCATTCTCACTACCACCACCTCGTTTCAAGTCTCATCTGGACAACTGTACCCCACTGGGAGGGAGTCTGGCTGGAGGGTTATTGCAATTGGTTATTATTGCAATTGACCAGATGAGACCCAAAATAAGGCAAGCAGAAGTTTCACAGGACTTACGGCATATCAAATTAGAATCTAGAGCATAATGCTGCTTTTATGTAAGTGTGCCTCTTTCACAAGGAGTGTTTTCTAGGTATTAAACCTAAGAAGCCCATTTCCCAGTTTTGAAATTTATAACAATTGCCTAATTGTTGCTTACTCTGCTTTGCATTCTGTGCCTGATTTTACATAACAGTCTTGATGCATGCTGTCATGTCTGAATATAATGACTGGTATTTGCTCCATGCAAATTCTTACCTCAAGGATGACAAGCTTATGTTCCCTTTATCTCTCAGCTCTCAAGGGCTTTCTTCCTCCCCCGCGAGGCCCCCCCCCCCCCCCCCCCGCCCCAGTCCTAGCAACTTCACAAGAGTGTTAGAAGCATGTCTTGTAGTTAACATTTCCTTTGCTAAGTTAACTGTTACTGGTGTAGAAAAGTAGCCTTTATTTATTTCAGCACATGTGCTTTTAGTATTTACCTGATCAAGGCACAATATCCTTTATTATTCAGGCACTGATTATAAAATCTATGGACTGTATATCAGAACTATGTTTCTCTTCTCCCATCTGAGGGGTGGAGTTAGTGCCAGAAGTGGAGAAGAAGCAAAGAAGCAAGGACAGAAAGTGAAAATAAATCACTTCATCTATTTCCTTAGTAATTTGATTAATAAGATCGATTAGGATGCAAAGCAGAGATTCACTACCGTTAGGTTTGATTTGTCATTCAGTTGTTTCCGTCGTATCTGACTCTTTGTGACCTCATATAGGTTTTTTTCTTAGCAAAGATACTGAAATATTTAGACATTTTCTTCTCCATCAAGGAACTGAGGCAAACAGGATGAAGTGACCAGCCCCGGGTCACACAGCTAGTAAGTGTCTGAGGCCCAATTTGAACTCAGGATGATGAGTCTTCCTGACTTCAGACCCAGAACACAATCCACTATACCACCTATCTGTCACAAGGTTTTATAATATCAGTCATTTTTAAATATGATCATGCGCCTATCCTCACCATCTCCCTTCTTCCTTAACTCTAATGTCCTGGATAATAGAGATGATCATATTATTAAAAATTTGACATGCTAATACATAAAAACATATTTTCAGTTAACTAGGTCTTGTCCTCTACTGGGAGGTTATACCCTGTAGGAATATAATCACATCTGATTACAGAATGGTTTTAGTAGATTGTCTTAAAATAAGCTAAGGAAAAAAACCAAAAAGCACCATAATTCCAAGGGCAAACCAGAAGGGATACAAAAGAAAAATAAGTAAATGTTAAACGAACAAAAATTCTGAAAGGTTAAATAGACTTAAAAACAATTCCATTATAAGTTTACAACTGAAACCATCACACATTTCCTACAATTATAAAAATCTGGCATGTGGCTACACCAAAACTACATGAGCAATAGAACACTTTATCACATAAATCAGGCACAAGAAAAGTAGTCCTAAGAATCTGAAAATATAATTGGTTAGAATTATCATTCCTAAAATGTAAAGAAATAATTATTAATATAATTATCTAACTTTGCATAATTTTTAAAAATTTGAAAAAAATTGCAGAGCTTGAATGTGAATGTGAGTACTTTTAACATACATATACATGTTAAACATTAAATAACGTTCCCCAATACATATGCCATACTCAGATTCCCTGTGGTAACCTGGTACCTTGAAAGATCTATTGCTTCACATGTGTGGCTATGTTCTCCACTGATGAAAATGATTTACTTATCTATGTTTTCTCATGAATCTTCTACAAAGGGTCTAATCAGTGAAATGGAAGTCTTCTTATTTTTTTATTGTCTGAGGAGTACAGTTGGGGCCACTTCTAATTCTAATCAAATGACCAGCCTAACTCCTCAATAACTTAGGTCTCAGTGCCATTTCTTTTATGAAAAATCATGATTCATAACATGAGATAGTTTTTGTGTGTATATGTAAATATAGATGCATATGTATATTATTCCCATTATGTATGCATATTATTATGTATATAATTTCCATTGGAAATCAAGTTGTTTAAGGATTGTCTGTCAAATAGGGTCTCTAGGAGAAAACTGGTGTTAAAGAGGAAGTCTAGAGGCTTTTGTGCATGATCAGAGATCTAACAGGGCTCGCTATTAGGACTTTCTTTGAAAAGCAAGGCCAATATTCAGAGGACAAAAAATGCTATCAATCATTTAAGTATTTACTAATTAATCAGAGAGAGTTTACAAAGCCCCTACTATGTGACAAGCACTGTGCCAGCTGATGAGCATCCAGAAATAACAAAATAAATAATATCTATTCACGAGGAGTTTACATTCCAGTTGGAAAAACAAATGCATTTATAACAGAGACAGTAAATGTGTATGAAGTGTAATAGCAAATCTACACAAAGCAATTAAGTACGAGGTAGCTTGGGAGGGTGGGTACCACCACCTGAGGTAATCAGGAAGAACTTCAGGCAGAAGAGGATGCCTGATCTTCGTCTTAAAGGAATAGAGAGGGACTCTCTGAGAGGGGAAGTGGGTACATTCCAGACACTGAGGTCAAAGTCAGCGGAAAGACATGGAGATAAGAGACAGGAGTGTCCTTTCTGAGAGAAAAAGAGTCCAGTTTGTCAAGACAGCAAAGTGAAGGAGGGGGAGTAAGTAATATGTCCACCGAGGTTAGGAAAAGAGGTTGGGTCCAGGTCGTAGACGGTGTTAAAAGCTAAAGAAAGGAGTTTTTATTTTATCCTAGAGGCCATTGGAGTTGGTTGAGTAGAGAAATAACATGGTCAAATCTGCAGATACTGGGGATAGAAATACAAAGAATGAAGCAAACTTTATACTCTAACATTTTAAAGAAGATAAATTAAGTAGATATATAGGTCATAGAGGGTGTTAAAAGCCAAAGAAAGGAGTTTAGAGGCAACGGGAGACCACTGGAGTTGGTTGAGTAGAGGAGTAACATTAGATCTGCGGGTGCTGGGGATACAAAGAAATACAAAGAATGAAATCACTTTACTTACTATTACATTTAAATAGAAGACAAATTAAGTACATAGATAAAAAGAGAATCACTGCAAATAATTAAATACAAAGCAGTTAGTGAGAGGGGCAGCTAGGTGATGCAGTGGATAGTCTAGGTCTGGAGGTGAAGAGACTCATCTTCTTGAGTCCAAATCCGATCAGCAGTGTAACCCTGGGCAAGTCACTTAACCTCGTTGGCCTCAGTTTCTTCACGTGCAAAATGAGCTGGAGAAGGAAATGGCAAATCAGCCTCCTTGCCAAGAAAACCCTAGGTGGGTCATGAAGAGTAAGATGCAACTGAAAAGTGACTGAACAAAAACAGTTAGTGAGAGAAGACATCAGTATTTGGAGAAGAGGATAAGGAAGTGCTCTTAGAAAGTGGCGCTTGAGCTAATTCTTTTTTTCTTTATTTTTTAAATTAAGTATTTTATTTTTCCCCAGTTACATGTAAAAACAATTTTTAACATTCATTTTTAAAACTTTGAGTTCCAAATTCTCTCTTTTCCTCCTCTCTCTACCCCCTCCCCCATTGAGAAGGCAAGCAATTCAAAATAGGTTATTCATTTGTAGGAAAGCAAGACATTTCCATAATCGTCATGCTGTGAAAGAAAAAATAAACCAAAAAAACTTTTAAAAAAGAAAGTTTAAAAAGCATGCTTCAACCTGTATTCAGTCACCATCAGTTGTTAGTCTGGGCATGGATAGGATCTTTCATCATAAGTCCTTCAAAGTTGTCTTGGATTGTCATATTGCTGAGAATAGCTATACCATTCATAGCTGCTCGTCTTACAATATTGCTGTTACATTGTACACAGTACACTTCACTTTGCATAAGCCCATGCAAGTCTTTCCAGGCTTTTCCAAGAGCATCCCCCTCATCACCTCCTATAGCACAATAGCATTCTATCAATTGATTTGTTCAGCCATTCCCCAACTGATGGGCATTCCCTCAATTTCTTCCTTTTTGACCCCAGAAAAGAGTTGCTATAAATATCTTTGTACATATAGGTCCCTTTCCACTTTGTTTTTTTTTATCTCTTTTGGGATACAGACTTAGCAGTGGCACTGCTAGGTCAAAAGGTATGTAGAGTTTTATAGCCCTTTGGACATAGTTCCAAATTGCTCTACAGAATAGTTGAATCAGTTCACAACTCTACCAACAGTACTTTAATGTCTCTTTTTTCCCACATCCTCTTCAACTTTTGTCATTTAGTCCTTCTGTCCTGTTAGCCAATCTAATAGGTATGAGGTAGTGCCTCACATTTGTTTTAATGTGCATTTCTCCAATCAATAGTATTTTTCCAATAAAACTACAGATAGCTTTGATTACTTCA
This sequence comes from Pseudochirops corinnae, assembly GCA_028646515.1. NCBI lineage: Eukaryota > Metazoa > Chordata > Mammalia > Diprotodontia > Pseudocheiridae > Pseudochirops > Pseudochirops corinnae. Next base: position 234,689,917 of record CM053587.1, on the reverse strand, counting down.
TCTGAAAATTGATCATGTCTTTTGATCATTTATCAGTTAGGGAATGACTCGTATTTTTATAAATTTTATTCAGTTCCCTGTATGTTTGAGAAATGAGGCCTTTATCAGAGAAACTAGCTTCAAAAGTTTTTTCACAGTTATTGTTGCTAACTGTATTTCCCTCCATCCTATTCCCCCTCCCTGGGTTATTCTATTGTCTAGCCTTTTACCCTGTCCCTTCCCAAAAGTGTTTTGCTTCTGACTACCCCATTTCCCAATCTGCTCTCCCTTGTATCATCACCATCTTCTTCTCTTATCCTCTTCCCTTCCTACTTTCCTATAGGGTAAGATAGATTTCTATGCTTAATTGAATGTGTATATTATTCCCCCTTTGAGCCAGTTCTAATGAGAATAAGGTTCATTCACTCCTCTTCAACTCACCCCTCTTCTCCTCCACTATATAAGTTTCTTGCCTGTTTTATATGAGGTAAGTTACCCAACTCTACCTCTCCCTTTCTCTTTCAGCTGGTACATTCTTCTGTCATCCCTTAATTTTATTTTTCAGATGTCATCCCTTCATATTCAACTCACATCTGTGTCGTCTTTCTATACACACACACACACACACACACACACACACACACATTTCTTTTAAGTACCCTAATACTGAGAAAGGTCTTTTGAGTTGTAAATATCATCTTCCCATGTAGGAATGTAAACAGTTTAACCTTATTCAGTCCCTTATGAATTCCCTTTCCCATTTACCTTTTTATGCTTCTTTTGATTCTTGTATTTCAAAGTCAAATTTTCTATTCAACTCTGGTCTTTTCATCAAGAATGCTTGAAAGTCCTCTGTCTCATTGAAAATCCCTTTTTTCCCCTGAAGGATTATACTCAGTTTTGCTGGGTAGATGATTTTTGGTTGTAATCCTAGCTCATTTGCCCTCTGGAATATTATATTCCAAGCCCTTTGTTCTTTTAATGTAAAAACTGCTAGATCTTGTGTTAGCCTGACTGTGGCTCCAGAATACTTGAATTGCTCCTTTTTGTCTGTTTGCAATATTTTCTCCTTGATCTGGGAGTTCTGTAATTTGAATATAATATTCCTGAGAGTTTTCATTTGGGAATGTCTTTCAGGAAGTGATCAGTGGATTCTTTCAATTTCTATATTACGCTCTGGTTCTAGAATATTAGAGCAGTTTTCCTTGATAATTTCTTGAAAGATGATGTCTAAGCTCTTTTTGTATCATGGCTCTCAGGTAGTCCAATAACTTTTAAATTATCTCTTCTGGGTCTATTTTCCAGGTCAGTGGTTTTTCCAAAGAGATATTTCACATTGTCTTCTATTTTTCATTCTTTTGATTTTGTTTTATTATTTCTTGATTTCTCAAGTCATTTGCTTCCATTTGCTCAATTCTAACTTTTAAGGAATTATTTTCTTCAGTGACTTTTTGTACATTCTTTTTTCATTTGACCAATTCTTTTTAAGTTTTTTTCTTCAGTGAGTTTTTGTGCCTCTTTTTCTATTTGACCAATTTTGCATTTTAAGGCATTCTTCTCCTCATTGACTTCTAAATCTTTTATTATTTGGCCTAATCTGGTTTTTTTAAATGCTTTTTTTCTTCAGCATTTTTTCAGGTCTCTTTTACTAAGCTGTTAACTCATTTTTCACAATTTTCTAGCATCACTCTCATTTCTCTTCCCAATTTTTACTCTATCCATCTTACGTAATTTTCAAAATCCTTTCTGAGTTCTTTCTTGGCCAGAGACCAATTCATACATTTTCTTGGAGGCTTTAGATGCAGGAGCTTTGACTTTGTTATCATCTTCTGAGTATGTTTTGACCTTCCTTGTCACCATAATACCTTCCTATAGTCACAATTTTTTTTTGTTGTTTACTTATTTTTTCCTAGCCTATTGCTTGAATTTTAAATCTTTGTTAAAGTAAGGCTGCTTCTAGGGTGGAGGGTGCACTGTCCCAAACTTCAGAAGTATTTGCAACTTTTTTCAGAAATACTTCTAGGCACCTGTAAGTTTGCAGTTTTTCCAAGGTGGTACGATCTAAGGAGAAGTGTCTAATAGTCCCCTGGCCTGTGCTCTGATCTGTAAATGACCATAAGCACTCTTTTCTACACTGGAACTGTGAGGAAGGTTGCTTCTCCGCTATAGCTGCAAGCTCTGGTGTGCTAATTCTCCTCCTTGCCCTGGGTCTGCCACCCAGGACTATGACCCAGATCCAAGTGTGGGCAAAGCAACAGAGTCCTACCTCAGTGCTAGCAAAAAGACCCCTGTAATCTCCTTTTGCCCTGTTGTTAGACCCCCTTACCATCTGTGGGTTGAGAGCTCTGGAAGCAGCTGCTGCTGCTGATGATTCAGTAATGCTCAAGCTCTGCTCCAAGTGTGCTGGGGCCAAGGCTGTGCTGCCACAGCCTGCACTGGGACTGTGCTCCTTGCTAAGTAATCCAGGTGTGACAGACCTTTCCTGCAGACCCTCTAAATTGTCTTGGGTTGGAAAATTGTTTCAGTCTGTCTTTTCTGTGGATTCTGCTGCTCTAGATTTTGTTTAGAGTCATTATTTAAAGGTATTTGGAGGGGTTTGAGGGAGAGCTCTGGTGAGTCCTTGTCTTTACTCCACCATCTTGGCTCCACCTCTCATTTCAGCTAATTCTTATGGAAAAAGGTAAAGGTTTCAATTTCAATATTCAGTGAAGTAAAACGTCAGGAAGAAGTATGTACCAGGCATGGGGAATGGCCAGGCTCTGCAACTAATGTCTTAGAGAATTCCAAGAAGTTGTATGAATTTCCAAAGGCCATTTAGTTAGTATGTGTCCATTGAAGGACTTGAACCCAAGTATTTCTGACTCTAATTCTTCATCCATTTCCACACCCTTGGTAATGTTGTTGCTGTTGTTCATCCTTCGTTTTCAAAGAGAACCAATGACATCATGGCTGATGTCTTGACTCAAGCATGAACAGTATTAAGAGATGTAGAGTTGCACAAAATTTTCAACATCACTCTCTTCCAGAGTCATCAAAGTCCAGCTGCAGGACAAAAGTCATAATGATTGGCAATGGCCTATGATACACTGGATGACCTTCAATGCCTGACCAAGCTCTAAGCTCTCCCCAGCTCCTGCTTCAGCTACCTTCCTAGACCCTGTCTCTCTTTTAAATGACAATAGTACAGATTGAAATATGATAAACACGTAGTATATTCCAGCTGGGAATTTTGGAAGTATTTTTTTGTCTGCATAAATTATCCAGAGCTAATATAAATGTTATTTGTTTTAGTAATGTTTAATGCCTTTTATCTTGTATAATACAACTGAATCCTTAAGGAATACAAAAATAATACCAACAAAAATTCGCCATTCTCTGGCCTCATTCTAATTTCTCCTATATCAATTACTTTTCCCCATGTTTGCGGAATGTGTTCCACTTCCTCCTGTTTTTATCCCAGTTCCTAGCATGGTGGCTTGAATACAGTAGAGGTTAATAAGTATTTGTGATTTCAATTATGCTCTTTTAGCACTTCGTACTTCTTTTTGTATTTGTATCATGTTCTTATGTACATTATGGTTTTCTATATAAATTCTCTCTCCTACTCCTTAAGACCAGGGGCTCAATTTTATTTATCTTTGCATCTATCTCGGCAGGCAGCTAGGTAGTGCGGTGGCTAGAATACCAGGCGTGGAGTCAGGAAGATCAGAGTTCAAATGTGGCCTCAGACACTTGCTAGTTGCGTGACTTTAAACAAGTCACTTAACCCTGTTTGCCTCAGTTTCCTCATCTGTAAAATGAGTTGAAGAAGGGAATGGCAAACCACTCCAGTATCTTTGTCATAAAAACCCCAAATGAGGTCACAGAAGTCTCACATGAATGAACAACAACAATTATCTCAGCACCAAGGACTGACTCTATTGTAGGCATTCAAAAATATTAATTGCATTGAATAATAATTACCTCAAAATGTTTTAATCATCTTAATAAACACGATAACTCTTGTTTATTACTCTTCCCAGAGATGTAAGAGATCTGGCCCTTACCCCTTCAGAGATAGGGTTTTCATTCATTTTTTCTATAATTTATCAATACTATCTATTGGGTTACTATTATTTGTTCCTAATCTTAATAGGAAAAAAGCAAATCCTGGTTCTATTTATTTATTTGTTTGTTTGTTCATTCATTCAGTTATTTATTTTCAAGCCATTTTCATGATTTCTCAATATGCTCTGGGTTTTCCATTTCTGAATGTCCACTGCAATTTTACTCATGGAGATCAAGAGAGATGAGCAAGCATTTTGCAAACCTTAAAGCACCATGTAAATGCAGCTATTATTATTATTATTAATTCAATAAACATTAATTAAATCTTAGGTGCAACATTGTACTAAGTAGACGTTAAAGGGGTTCCCGCAAAACACAAGACCCAATTTGTTGACATCAAAAGTTTATAATATATCCCAGTGATAAACATAATACAAATCAGAAGATGAGAAGATCAAAAGAGGGATACAAAATGCTATTAAAGAGAAAATACTTCCAGCTGGGTGAATCAGGGAAGGTTTCATGAGAGGAGTAGCATTTGAGCTGGGAAAAGAGGGATCGGTAGGATGTCGATAGGTAGAGATAGAGGGGAACAATTTAGGCAGAGAGAACAGGGTGAGTGAAGTCACAGGGGTCAAAAAGTATTGGATATTGGATGTGCTCAAGGGACAGCAACTAGTCTGGTTGGCTGGAGGGTAGAGGACACAAGGGGCAGCAATGGAAAATAAGCCTGAAAACAGAGTTTAGAGTTTTCTGTGCATGCAAAAATTGCTTCTGAGTTTTTGAGATGCAAGGTGCTAGCAATTATTTGTCTCCATAGTCCTTGTCCAAGTCCTTGACCAGGGTATTGTGATGTTCTAAAACACCAACAAAGCCTTCTAGAAAATTCCAAAGAAGCTGTTTTCTCACCATGGAATAATGATGGAAAATATGACCCTAAACGGTAAAAAGAAGTTAAAGATAAAACAGAGGAAAAAAAAAAAAAACACAAGAATGGAATCAAAAACATGTGTTATGACCAAGGACAGCATAAGAATAGTTTATATAGTGATTTAGGTTGTAAAGCCTTTCTTGATGGCATTGGTCCATGTGATCCTCAGAGAAAGCTTGTGAAATGCTTAGTGAAAGTATCACTGTCCCATTTTGCAAATTAAGAGACTGAAGTTCACAGTGTAATGTTCTGATTCTAAGGTCAATGCTTTTCCCACTCCATTATGTAGGACACCTGTGATGAAAATCTAAATGATTTACTCCACAAAACCTGTCTCCATTAGCGATAAAATGGTCCCATAAATGTTTCATGGATCGAAGAGACTAAACATACAGAGCAAGCCAGTCAGAGTCAGCCTCCCATGATACCATCTTATTCTCTTTTCTACCTCCCACAAAACTTGTCCCCCTTGTGGAGTAGAGAGGAAAGGAGAGAATTTATACTGAAATCCTAAACTATGGTGGAAGGGGGATGTAGTAATGTCAGACTTTTCTGAAGTATTGATTGGCTTTGCTGAATATTTTTCTCTTTTCTGTTCTTTAAGTTACAATTCTCTGGGAGGGGGAGAGAGGAAAGATATATTAGTAAGTGTAGGTGATGGAAAAACAAAAGATACCAAGTTGATATTTCAAATAATTATAGGAAGAAAATTAATGGAGAAAAAGGAAAATAAATATATAGAAAGGACATGAAACTTTCCTACATATTTTTAGATTTGTTATATTTCTCTGGCAAGAAAAAAATAAAAGTGTGAGAGGAGAAAGGGAAGGATTTTAAGGTTCCAAATGCCCTGCAAGGCAGAATAAAAAAAGCACATTCCAGCAGTTTTATTTTTACCAATTTAAATACTGGAAGGAAAAAGAAGTTAAAGCAGAATGGTTTTCATTAGACATATCTCTCTGAAATATCTTCTTTGACACCTTAATGTTATTTAGCTGCTATATGAGATGGAGAAATGATTTCCAGAGTAGTGATTAACCAATCCTTGTATTACATCAGTGAAAATGATTGAGGTTCCTAACTGCTGGATATGGAAACCTTATGGATGGTTTTTAAAACTATCATTAAAAGAAGAGCAGAGGGATGTTGTCACTATGTCTAAGTATCTGTGTACATCCCAACATCAGACACACTTGGAGTCAGAGGCTGTGCTCATTGAATAGCCTCCTTTCTCACTGCAAATGAATAGCTCCTAGGTGACCACTATCTGCTAGGCGATTAGGCAGTAACTTTAATTAAAAGGCTAAGGGATGGGAGAGGGGGCAGGTAGGAGAAAAAAGAAGAAAAATAATAGGTATAGAAAGACAGAAATTGGCAAGTCAGTAACTGAAAGGTAATATCAAAGGACAGTGAGAATGCAGCTTGGAAAAAAAGTAGGAAGATTCAGGGGAATATTTAATTTTAGTCTCAAAAGACTCATGCATCACTGAGAGCTCTGTGAACACTGAATAAAATTGGAAAAAGAAAGTGGATATAGAGAAGCTGGTGCATTTATGTGTAAGGTGCAGACCTGTGATTTCATCAGAATAAAGTAACTTCCAGTGAGGAAAGGCCTTCACTAACGCGGGTTGGTAACTCATCCACAATTTAAAGTGGTGTGAGAATTACTTGGGACAAGCAACAATTTTGATATAGTTTAATTTTGTGATAGCAGTGGTTGTGTGTGTGCTTTACTGACATTAGACTGATTCAGAACATCTGACCTTGACGAGATGGAACAGGATTAAGCTGGTTTCCCCACCTTTAGTAATTTTCTGTAGTTGAATACTGGATTTCAATTCAAGTAAACGAACATTAATTAAGCACCTACTATATGGGGGAGCAGTTAGGCAGCACAGTGGATAGAGCACTGAGCTTGGAATCTGGAAGACTCACCTTCCTGAATTCAAATCCAGCCTCAGACACTTACTTTGTCACCCTGGGCAAGTCACTTAACCCTGTTTGCCTCGGCTCCTTACCTATAAAAATCAGCTGGAGAAAGAAATAGCAAACCGCTCCAGTATCTTTGCTAAGAAAACTCCAAATGGGGACAGGAAGTGTCACACCAGATGAAAATGACTGAAAGTGAACTATGTGCCACTAGTGCAAATACAAGCAAAAAACAAACAAACAAAAAAGACCCTCAAGGAGCTCACAATCTAAAGGAAGATACATTAGGCAAACATAGTTTGTATGTACATTCATACATACACATACATATAGATATACTGATTTCTGTAAGTATGCCTATGTTTGTACAAATAGAGATAGATACAGGATAAATTGAAAATAATCTCAGGAGGAAAACTGTAGCAATAACTTCCTTTTGTCTGTATTAAAAGAAAGAGCAAATTGAGGACAAATATCCAGAATGATAATAGTTTTAATTTACCATAACCTATAGTTTAAAAAACATAAAACCATCAACTCCCACCAGCATGTCCTTTCCTATCTCATGCTTTTTGTATTTTTCCATCCCATAGGTGTTGGGTTTCAGTTTGTCATTTAGGTTAGAAATCTGAAGCTCACATGCTTTATATGCAGCCCCATAGTGCCTAAACTTGGAGTCAGCCAGCAAAATCTGGAGATGATTTTGAGACCCTCTCCCAGCAAGACATCCCTTTACTCATACAAATCAACCAGTTGCAATAACCATTTGACAGAACTACTGAAAAGAAGGGTCATAACAGGGAAAGAAGTCAAGTGGTAAATAGATGAAAGAAACAAGCATTTTTAAGTACCTACTATGTTTTTGGCACTATGGGTGTCTAATTAACGTTATCTCATTTTATCCCAACATTAATTAATTACTATATACAACATTGTACTAAGTAGGCATTAAAGGGGTTCCCATGAAACACAAGATACAATTTGTTGACATCAAAAGTTTATAATATATCCCAGTGATAAACATGATACAATTTAGAAGATGAGAAGAGCAATCCTGGGACATAAATGCTATTATTATCCCCATTTTAGGTTAAGGTTAAGTGATTTACCCAGGGTCACAGAGTTAGTAAGTATCTGAATTCAGATTTGAATTCAGATCAAATCAGACTCAGCTGTGCTAACTAGTTGCTTCTAAAATAGAGCCCTGAAAAGAAAAGAGTATCACGGGTGGAAAAAATTTACTTCCCCAATTTTGGCTGGAATAGATTACCACTAGAATACAGAACTATATTTGAGCATCTCTGGCCTGTCAATAATCATAATCTTCTTCAGACTTGGAAAGGGTTAGTTACATGTTCATAGAGAAGCTTTGGAGGTAAGCCATTGTGTGAGAGTATGGAAACTTGCAGTGGTCTGTCATTTCATGGGACAGATCCCACTAAGTGTAATTCCCAAAGATGACTTTCAAATCACTGGCAGTGTGTGTGGCGGGGGAGAAAGAAGAGGAAACAGAACTGGTTCATGCCATACAGATCTATTTCATTGTTCTCTGTGGTATTTTTATCATCATGGTTTTAACAAATGGATATTAATTCAAGGAAATACATGAGTAGTAGTTCTTAATAAACACACTTCAATGACTACTAGCAATATTGCAGATGCTTTTTGGTGTTAGGAAGTCAATTTTTTCAAGTATCTTTCAAGCCCATGGTGGATCATGATCTACCACACTGATGTACAAAGGAAAGAATAAAACAAAAAAATGAAAAAGTAGAAAATGAAAGACAGTTCCAAGAACTGAC
>CM053587.1:234591831-234680729 GCA_028646515.1 Pseudochirops corinnae | reverse complement strand
CTCTCTGTGGTACGCCATGTATGCTAAAATACTAATAGCAGTTCTTATTCTTATTAGTTTCAACAAGAAGTATTTATTCATTCATCTACTTTATCCACAACATATGTTTATCATTCCTGAGGGTGTTAAAAATACAAAGACATAGCTTCTGCCCTCATAGACTTACAGGCAAGATGGGAAATGAAAACACATTCATCTTATGAAATTATTTCCATTTAGCTTTCACTTTCCAAAGGCAGTCTTAAAACTCTGATAGCCATAGTAATTAAACAGCAGCATTTGTTTTCAGGGTGCTTTGCTATCTGAAGTAAAATCAGCTCTTTACAGAAAGCACTAGAACCTGTGAAAAGGGGAAGTTTCAAATAAGCCTAAGTTTCACTACTCCTGGAGATCTATCAAAGCAATTAAAAGACAGTTTGCTAAAAATAACCTTCCCTTGATAGCAAAGCTGGCTTTTAGTAGGACACATAGCTCTGCTTTGTAACCTCATGGAGAAGCAAAATAACCGAATCCACTGCCCCGGTTTACTTTAATTTCCACTAAATCTCTACTCCCCCTAGATAGCATCATTGAAGAGTGAAGGATTCTGGTTACTTTGGGGGATGATTTCTGGGAATAATAATAGAGTTTAGAATTTAGGAATGGCAACTTTCATGTCCAAAATTAAAACATAAAGGTGAAAGCAGAGGGACAATGAAGCCCATGCAAGCAAAATGTTAATATATTATTTTGATGTAATAATTCCAAAGTAAACTTCCCAAGGAGACAAGGATCATGGCTTTTAGGGTTGCTGCTTATGTAGGGAATTATGAATCAGTCCTAAGAGGAATTGTGATGAGCACTAATTCATTTGGCACTATATACCTTTAAATGGGTACATAACATTTGGTTGCACACAGTAATTTTTTACTCTGTGGCTTCCTATTGCCTCCAAACAAGTGTTGCAGGAATTCCATGAAGAAAGTGCTTTGTCAACAGTAATGTGATCTATGGGGCCCTAGACTTGTAGCTTCATCAATGTGGTGGGAACTTCCAATGTTAAAACTTTCTCCAAGGATGCAGATAAGTGATTCATCTGTTATTTGTAGCAATACTTGGAGTAGTGGTTCTCAAACTTTCTGTTCTCAGGAAGACACCTCAAATAACTTTCATTTATGTGAATGATACCCATCAGTATTCACCACTTTATAAATTAAAACATCTTAGCATCATTATGAAAATAGTTTTGAATATACAGAACCCCTAAAACTTTTTAAGGACCCCAGGACAATCCAGATGACATTATAAGAAACATTGCCTCAGAGTACTGCTTGCAGGCATTGAAAAGTTAAGTGACTTGACCACAAGGCAAGCAAGCATATTGTTAGAAGCAGTAAATGAACTTAGGTCTTCGGGTCTAAGGCACTTCTTAGATTCTTGCACAATCCATGATACAAATTTCTACATAGACTTTATTATGAAATTCCTTATTTGCAGCTTCCACGTACTTACCTTTCATTTCCTTTTGTTACCACCCCCAAATCTGACTTCTCTATTTGCCGTGATACAAACTTTTTCCTGATAACATCCCAATGCAATGGCCTCCTTCTTCCTGGCCATCTCCATCTCTTCTTTGGTGATTTTCTGAGCTTTTTGTTAATTTTTCAACATCTTGAGGAATATTTGTTCATTTGTTCAACATTTGTTGAGTACCTGCTGTGTACAAGGCACAGAAACAAATGAGATCCATCCAGACCTTACCCTAATAACCATCCTTCTCCTAGTTACTACTTAGTTGCTACTACTACCAAAAGAGGACACTTTTTGGTTTGTGTCTCTCTCAAACTTTTTGTCTCAGTCTACCACAAATATGAAGGGTAGCTAGGTTATGCAGTGGATAGAGAGCTGGGCCTAGAGTCAGGAAGACCTGAGTTCAAATCTAGACTGAGACACTTACTAACCATGTGACCTTGGGTAAGACTCTTAATACTGTTTGCCTCAGTTTCTTTATCTGTAAAATGAGCTGGGTAAGGAAATGGCAAACCACCTCAATATCTTGCCAAGAAAGTTCCAGATGAGCTCACAAAGAATTGAACAGGACTGAAATGGCTAAACAACAATAGAAAATCTACCAAGTCTAAAGGGTTCAGATTTCAACTGTCAGGCCATTTTATGCTCTTAGAAGGCTGTGTGGGAACCAGCTCCTATGGAGACTTTTTGCTAATTTTTCAAAGTAAGCATTTATGTAAACCTTGGAAGTTACCAATGCTACAATGACTGTTCAATGATTTCAGTCACATTGGACTCTTCACTATCCCATTTGGAGTTTTCATGGCAAAGATACTGGAGTGGTTTGCCATTTTCTTCCAGTTAATTTTACAAATGAGGAAAGTTAGGCAAATAGGAAAGTTACTGGCTACCTAGCCAGTAAGTATATGAGGTCAGATTTGAACTCAGATCTTCCTGACTCCAGGCCCAACATTCTATCCAATGTGCTTCCCCAATGATACAAATTAAGGCTTGATTTATTGCCTTGCTAATTGTTTAGACTTTAAAAAATGATGAAAAAGTGTACATAATGAAGATTAAACTTTAGAGTATTTTGGGCACACACACACACATACACACACACACACACACAACATATACATATATTTAATTACCCTAGGGAGCCATTTACCTGTATACCCCTTCTGGCAGGGCCACTGTCAATAGGCCCAAGGCTAAGAAGAAGTTAGGAGCAAGGAAAATACTGTTTCAACACTAGCCCCATAGTTAACTGTTCTCAGAAGATCTTAGTGGCCATTAAACGGAAAACCAGACTAACCCTGGGGGGAGAGAAGGAAATCTATAAACTATGGTTTTTTCAGGGGACACCTGCCACCGTGATGTGGCCATCACTTACAACTGGGATCCCTTCAAGACTCAGGTTTGTGTCCTCTGCTAATCTCTCTACACTCACGGAACTTTTTTACTTACATATTTCCATTAAGTATTTTTATCCAGATAATTCCAAAATCTAAGCCCGAACTCTTGCCTTTGTCTATTTATTTATTTATATAGTACTTTTTATTTATTTATTTATATAGTACTTTTTATGCTATTTATATAGTACTTTAAGGTTTGCAAACTGTTGTACATAAGTTATCATTTGATCCTTTTATTTCTAATTATCTGGTAAACACCTCACCAAATTAAAAATTAAATTAAAAACAATTGTATTCTATATCTTGTTATAAAACCATCACCCCTGCCACCTTCCCCACCATCATCAATAGTTTCATTACCTAATTAGTGGATCTAAAGGATCAATTTTCAAAGTTTTTATTAGGGGCCCCAAAATGTACATGTGTGTGTGGTTCTATAGTAAAACAAAGTCTCTTTCTGTGTGTGTGTGTGTGTATGTGTGTGTGAGTGTGTGTGTGTGTGTGTCTTAGTAGCAGCAGCAGCTGAAGAAACCATCTTAATTACCCCAAACTCATTTATTTGCCTTTTCCTGGAGATACAGTTAGCATTAAATATAATCCAAGCACATTCATAGCTAGCAAGGGGCAAATGAGTTGTTGACTCCGAGTGCCAAAATGGAGCAGCAAGTATGGAAATACACTTTTCACCTTCAGATAAGGTTATGGTGATATAGCTCAAAAGGTATGTTTCCTCTGTATGGCACACCACTCATCCCACAACTCATCTTGTAGCCTTTCATTACACTACTCCCAAGCCAGCAGTCCACCCCCACTCCTGCCAGTATCCTGACGCTCTCAGCTTGATTTCTCCCCAAACTCTGGTTGATGAGCAGACCCCTCCTTATTCACAATGAGCTTATATTTGAATGCAAAAAATATACACAGCATAAATAATAAATATAAACATATACAACAGTTAAATACTTGGCAGTCTGGGAAGGATCTACACTACCAGTTAGGAGCATCAAGAACATAGACAGTATGGAGCCTTAAAGGAAGAAGGAGACTCCATGAGGTAGAGTTAAAGGAGGAATGCATTTCAGGGCTAGTGCAAAGGCTCCAAGATACTGGAGTTGACCCACTTGCTGACACAGTTCATGAAATAGTTGTAGAATATCCTTAATAGGTCAAGGCAGGTAGGCAGGTGTGAATTCTCAGTGATAGGGGCTAGTCAACAGGGGAAGAGGGAAAGGAAGGAATGCCTTTGGTAAATATTTTCCCCTATTGGCCAAACTGAAGAGTTGCTTGATTGATACAAATACCCCTGCAATAGAGTGTAATAAGCACTTGATACGTTTTAAAATCCTAGTTTTATCTATCCACCATATAAAATTACTGTTCTTGTGTCTTCAAATTGTTAACAAGAGATAGATTACAAAGAGTAATAGGTGGGAACAAATTGGAAGTGGTGATTTTGGAGAAAGAGAAAATATTAAATGTTCATAGAGGATCAAATGTTGAGAAAACAAATCAACTAATACCAAAAAAGAAAAGACCTTCAACTTTTTCTAGTTGAAAAAGATTAAGGGATGCAATGGCAAGTTTGGATTTCAAGAAAGATGGAAAAGGTTTACAATGGCCTCCCTTGAGAACGCTTGGCACTCAAGAAGAGGCCAATAGAAAGACTGCTAGGCAACGGTAAAGACCCAACTGAGGTTAAATAATATCAACATATATTTGAATAATGTGTAAATCAAGTCTTAAAATGCTATATGAATAGCAGTTACTATCTTCATCATGATTAATATTATTATTATACCGAACACAATCAATATGGACTTTCTTCATCTATGGCTGGCAACCCGAGAAGAGTAAGAGATAAAACGTATGGTGAAGTTTATACAAAATTGTAGTTTGGCAAGGTAGAAATGGCAAAAGATTAAGGGAAAAAAGGATTCTAAGGTGTTTGATGGACCACGAGCCAGCACAGGGAAAAGGAACATGTCCTAGATGATGAATCAAAAGACCCCAAGGTCTAATCCTGGCTTTGCTACCTACTACCCATATGAACCCAGGGTGAGTCACTGATCCTTTCTGCACTGCAGCTTCCTTATTTGTTAATAAATAAGGGGATTAGAATAGATGATGTCCAAAGCATTTTCCAAATCGAAAGCCTGGGTTGCTAAGATACTGAAATCTAAGCGTCTTACCATTGGACCCAGACTGGGTAGGTAAACAAAGGAAACTCTAAGAGGACGGATAGAGTAGACAAGTAAGGAGGAGCTATTAGAGGTTGGGAGGAGAGTGAACTTTGGGTTCAAAGAGAATGAGGAAAAGGAAAAGACTGTAATTATGGAAATTGTCATGCAAAAAGAACTCAGAGTTTGGGATCTCAGACTCAGGATACAGGAAACAAAATTTTAAGTCGGACAACCTAAGGTCATATTCCAACTCTGCTCCTTATGTTATATTGTATGTACTTACTTGTTTTCATACTCTCTACCACATTAGGAAGTGAGCTCCTTGAAGGCAAGGATTATTTTTGCCTTTCTTTATATCCCTAGCACATAGTAAGGGCTTAAAAAAATGCACATTTCTTAAGGCAGTTAAGTAGCAGAATGGATAGAGGATTGAACCTAAAGTCGGGAAGTCCAGAATTCATTATGGCCTCAAGCACCTATTGTGTCATCCTAGACAAGTCACTTAACTGCTATCTGCCTCAGTTTCCTCAACTGTAAAATAGGAAGAATAAGAGCATCTATTTCTTAGGCTGGTTATGAGATTCAAATGAGATTTTTGTAAAGAGCTTAGTACAGTGCCTGGCTTATAGTAGACACTTAACAAATGTCTGCTTCCTTCTACCCTTTGGTTTGATGTCCTTTGACTCAAAACTTCAGTCTCTTCATTTATAAAATGAGAGGGCAACCTGTACTACATGAGCTCTAAGTTACCTTCTAGCTGTAAATATTTTCCTTCCTGAGTAGATTCAAGGTGTGGCTATACTGAGGATAAGTAGCCTAATGGAATAAACATCCAAGGAAATTGTTAAGCAAAGGTATGAGATCAAATGAGAACAATTTGGGGAGAACACCAGAAGGTAATGATAAAGACATAGCCAAAATTGAATCAAAATAGAAAAATCAGGGTAAAAATAAAGAGTGTCAAGATTTGGGGCAAGTGGATAGTGAAATGAACATTTTGCAAGTCACATGAGAGTTAATTTAAAGTAATTATTTTTGTCCCTCAAAAGCAAGTTTTCTAATAATGGTACACATGTGACAGTTCTATTTCCAGGGAATCAAGGAATTATTTTGAAAAGGGATCAGACATATGCCTCAGTCTTGATGATTATGAAGGAAAACAGTTTTTACATGACCAATCAAGAAGAAAAGGACATAGTGGAGCAAGAATAAAGGTCTTTGGACATAAGGGCTGTCTCATTAGGAGATTTAATTAATCCTGGGAGCAACAGGTATAAAGTATAGCAAATTTTTAATTACCTAGGGTCTGGTTATATAATTTATGAATTGGGCAATTTATATGCCTCTCCTCATAGATGCCAATCCCTGGACCTTTTTTGATCTTATCTCAAAACATGAAAGTTGCCATGTTTCAAGTATTTGGGTCCTCCTCAACAAATATAGATAGAATTTTATATATCTTAAAATATATCCATGAACTTCTGTAATCAAAAAAAAGCCATCATCAGGTGAGTAATATTCTGTTGATAAGTATGGGACATTCAATTGGAGATGAGGAGCTGGAGTTCAAGAGAAGCAGAGGTTAGATATAAAGACTTGCAAGTTGTCTTAATAATAAAGGAGAGAACCCAAAAGTGAGACTAAGACTAGGGGGCGGTCAACCATGTCAAATGCTACAGAGGTAAAGAAGGATCAAGACTTAGAAAAGCCTATAGGTTTGGGTGGTTAACAAATCACTGACAACAGATCACTTAGAGAGAGTAGTTTCAGATGACTCAGGAGGTCAGATGCAGGTCTGCAAAGGGCTAAGAAATGAATAGTAGGTGAGGAAGTGGAGACAATAAATACAATTTTTTTTTCTAGTTTAGCTGAGAAAGGGAAGAAAGATAATTGGATAATAGTTTAAGAAAACTGTAGAATAAAGTGGATTTTTTAAGGATGAGAGCCCTATGTTTGTAAGAAATGGGTGAGAAGAGATGAAAATTAAGGAGACTGAGAGGACAACTGAAAGGAGAAGTTCTGAAGATGGGTGAGGAGCTTGCAATGGAGAACCTCATTTTTTTCTGTAAAATATTTGGTGAGAATCTATTCTGAGAGGGAAAGAAAAAGGAATTTGTAAGTGGCTATAGGAGCCAGATGAGATTGCCTAACATAAATCTGTATTAGACCCAATTAGCACAGTCATATGACTTCCTCTATCAGCTATCAACAGTAACAAAGAAGCTAGATGATGGACTGGGTTCTGGAAATGGATATGTGGCTAGAACTTGTTAGCTAAGCCTCCAATTGTTTGTATCAAGCAAGATAGAAAGCCATTAAATGTATTGTTGCCAAAGATGTTCATGACATCACAGTAAAAATCCAGACCATACGCCTAGTCATAGAAGCTATAAACCAGGGATTCTTAGTCTTTTTTATGCCATGCATCCTTTTGGCAGTCTAGTGAAGACTATGGGCTCTTTCTCAAGATGATGTTTTTGTTTTAATTCACAAAATAAGATATATAGGATTACAAAGAAAACCAATTATAGTGGATCAGCAGAATAGATTAGGTACACAAGACACAGTAGTCAATGACTATAGTAATCTACTGTTTGATAAAGCCAAAGACTTTAGCTTCTGGGATAAGAACCCACTATTTGACAAAAACTGCTGGGAAAACTAGAATATAGTATGGCAGAAACTGGGCATAGACCAATATCTTATTACATATACCCAAATAAAGTCTAACTAAGTTCAAAATTTAGATATAAAGACTGATACTGTAAGCAATCTGGGAGATCAAGAAATAGTTTACCTGCCAGATCTATGGAGAAGGGAAGAATTAATGACCAAACAAGAGTTAGAGAGCATTACAAAATGCAAAATGGATGATTTTTATTACATTAAATTGAAAAGTTTTTGTACAAATAAAGCCAATGTAACCAAGATTAGGAGAGAAGTGGAAAATTGGGAAAGAATTTTTACAACCAGTGTCTCTGATAAAGGCCTCATTTCTAAAATATACAAAGAACTGAGTCAAATCTATAAGAATCCAAGTCATTCTCAAATTGATAAATGGTCAAAGGATATGAACAGGCAGCTTTCAGAGGAAGAAATTAAAGATATGTATAAGCATATGAAAAAATGCTCTAAATCACTGTTGCAAATCAAAACAACTCTGCAATACCACATCTCACCAGTCAAATTGACTAACATGACAAAACAGGAAAATGATAATTGCTGGAGAAGATGTGGGAAAATTGAAACAGTAATGCATTGTTGGTGGAGTTATGAACTGATTCAACCATTCTGGAGAACAGTTTGGAACTATGCCCAAAGCACTATAAAAATGTGCATACAATGTGAGGGGGGGGTGGGGAGGAGGAGATGAGAGGAAAGGGAGGGGGAGAAAATCTGAAACTCAAGGGACTGTGGAACTGAACATTGTAAACTAAAAGTAAATAACCCCCCCAGAAAAAACATAAGAGGAAAGTGAGGCCTAGGGAGGTTCATTGACTTGTTCAAAGTCACACATCTAGTAAAAATCTGATGTAGTATTTGCACTCAGGTCCTACTATGTGGAAATTCCATTTATGGTTATTTCTGTTGCTGTTCCTTAATAAAACATGACTACTGAAAAAAAAATATACATACCATTTGACCCAGCAATACCACTTCTAGGTCTGTATCCCAAAGAGATTATACAAGTGGGAGGAGAAACTGTACATACAAAAATATTTATAGCAGCTCTTTGTGGTGGCAAATAATTGGAAATCGAGGGGATGCTCATCAATTGGGGAATGGCTAAACAAGTTATGGTATATGAATGTCATGGAATACTATTGGGCTCTAAGAAATGAATGGCAGACAGACTTCATAATAACCTGGAGAGACTTATATAAACTGATGCTGAGTGAGGAGAGCAGAATCAAGAGAACTTTGTACACAATTACAGACATATCATATCTGTGATGACTAACTTTGATAGACTGGGCTCCTCTCAGCAATGCAACACTATAAGACAATTCCAAAAGACTCATGATGGAAGGGGCTATCCACATCCAGAGAAAGAATTGCAGAGTCTGAATGCAGTTTGAAGCAAACTACTTGTTCTCTCTCGTTTTTGTTTTGTTTTGTTCCTTCCTTCTCATTGTTCATTCCATTGGCTATAATTCTTCTTTGACTAATGTTTAATGTGAAGGTATCTGTAGAACCTATATTGAATTGCATGCTGCAGTGGTGGGGAGGAGGGAGTAGAGAGAAGGGGAGAAAATTTGGAACTCAAGGGATTGTGGAACTGAATGTTGTAAACTAAAAGTAAATAAATAAATGTATTTAAAAAGAAAACCAATTATATTAAAAATAAAATACAATTTTTTCCATTTAAGTTGATAGATGAGGTCCATCTTTTTAACATCAGTATTCCAAAGTGCACCAAAGTGCATTGGAGAGATATATGGTAGCTGCAAGCAGGCTTCAACACATCACAAACAAGGATTTGCATAGGAAAAATAGTGAAAAGATACCATCAAAGACAAAAAAAGAGATGGGCCAGTTGCCTAAGTACAATGGCTATCTCATAGATTACATACATGTTCCATTGGCATCTACACAACATAAAGGAAATGCAAAATCTCCCAGAAGGTTGGTTTAACTTTTTGTGTCGAACTTATAGGAAGATTTGGATGAAAGTTTCACAGTATGGGCAATCATGGGTAGGCTACAATCTACCTCTTGTAGGGTTTGCCTACAGCAATGAGATAGAGCCCCTGGAGAATTAGAGTATACATTAGTGTTTCTAATGACATATTTTATGACATATACGAAACTTTGGCTAAAATGAGAATAAAAAACTAAGTATAGTTAGCCTGGAGGAGAGAAGACTGGGAAGAAGAGGGAGGAATGTAATAGCTGTCTTCAAGTACTTGAAGAAGAGTTATGTCTGATATTGAGTTTATTCTGTTTGGTCCCAGATCGCTGAATCAGGAGAGGTTAGAACTTTTAAAAGGACAGCTTTAGATTTGATGCCAGGAAAAACTCCTTACCAGTTAAGAGTTTTCCAAAAGTGGAATGAGCTGTGAAGGGTCCTCCCTCCTTGGAGGTCTTAAATAGACACTAGATCACAATTTGTCGGGTATGTTATAGTGAGGATTCATTTGGTATATATATATATATATATATTGGACAAGATGACTGCTAAGGTCCCTTCCAACTCTCATATTCTGTAATCTTAAATTATTATTCCTCGTTATCACATGTAATCAAGAGTTTTCTATATATTGAAATGAGATCTCCCTACCATTTTTTATTCTATGCACAAAAATTAGTTTATAGAAAAGGTTACTGCAAATTGGCACTGAGTGAGGTCCAATTTTTATCTTGGTTCCTTAATTAGATTTCCTGAACCAAAAAGATCTCTATTGCTTTATTCATTTAAGTTTTGCTTTACTTAAATAGAAATAAGCTTCTCTCATTTCCCTTTAGTATTTTCATATCATTAACAATGACCTTGTTGGGATCATTGGCCCTTTTGTTAGCTATAAAGTGTTTTTGTTAGCGAAACCTTTACAAGCACATTTCTTCTTTGGATGTTTTTTTCACTTTTCCAGGTGACATCACTCTTTTTTGTTCATTGTCTTCTTCCCATCTGTATACAAAGGAAAATGGTAATGTAGAAATATATTTTGACACAACAGAAACTACCTATCATGCCAAGGATAATAATAAAGATAAATAAGCTAATTATTAATAAGAAGCAATTTGATTATTATAATTTAACTTAGATAAGAAATAATATATAGACATAAATAGATGTCTACATTTGACACATCTTTTCAGGTTAAATGCCTTTTTTAAAAAAAAAAGCATATTATCGGAGTTCTAACTAGAGTGGATTATCCATAGCTTTGTCCCTAGGTGCCAAAATTTAGAGGGAGTTGAAAATACCTTCATACTTTCAGAAGCTTGGAAACAATTGAATCTATCAGCTAAATCAGCTGAAATAATCAGCCGAGGTGACTCTCATCTCTAGCCTTTGGCTCAAGATTTTCCCTTGTTTGTACTTTTTTTTTCTGGGCACAAAAATGCTTAGTTATATCTCTGCATATCACTTTCATTTTTTTTCCTGGGATGAACTTGTTTTCATGGTGTTATGTTCTTTCCAAAAAGCGCTTGGAAAAATGGAAGGATAACCCAAGAGATACGCAGAGAAGGTAAATATAATTAAGCCCTCACTTGCAGTTTTACTAGGATTTGTTATACGTAAGTAGAAACTCTTAGAAGAGAGTTCTGCGAACCTATAACCATTGCACATCCAGTCTATACTTACAAAAGCTAGCATTAGGTGACCCAAAAAGCAATGGAAACGCAATGGAAACATATTAACAATAATGATTTATGAGCAAATAGTGGTGTAAAATATATTATACCGAGTTATGTAATAGGAAAGGGAGGTTGGTTAGGCATGTAGCAAAAGTAACTAAAAGTGGATGAGTGGTCTGAGTGTTAATGTTGTATAATAGAGTGATGAACTTGGAGTAAGGAAGACCTGAATTTGAATCCTGTCCCAGATACTTAATTGATGTGAGAGCCTCCGCAAGTCATTTAACCTTAATTTCCTTGTCAGTAAAATGAGGGTGATAGTATCACCTTCTTCTCAGGGTTGTTATAAGGATCAAAAGTCTTCATGTACTATATAAATGTTAGCCATTATTGCTAATATGCAAGTAGTCGTATAATGTTGAGTAACTCTGATGAAGGACCACAGCATGTTGAACGAATACATAGTAGAATATTTATGGGAGGAGGGCACATGAATTGGTCACACCAATGAGAAGGAATGGCTAGCCTATATCAATGAAGTCATAGATTCATCTACACTTGAGGGATCTGTCCCCTGGCTAAAGATTCAGGGTTAATTTTCAAACAGTTCTATTCTGAAGGGAGAAAATTTTTAAAATTTGTAATCTAGAGTCAGGACAAAGTTCAATCATTCATTCTATAAGACTCCTAGAGCAGAATGTGAAACTTTTCTGAAAGTTGTTTTTATGTAAGTTTTCTTTAGAGGGGTGGGCAGGAATCCCTTCTACTTAAGCCGGCCAAATTGACTCTTCTAACCCCACATTATCTTACCAAATGTGGTTACTTAATGGAATCCTTTAAAAATTCAACTGGTAAACTGGTTTCCAAGCTTAAAGAGTTTCTATTCAATTATTTTTGGTTTGGGGAATCATTTTGGCATATTTTCTTTGATCTAGTCAAGACTTCATTTTCCTCTTTGTAATTGTTTTATCTATTCCTAAATTTGACATTTTGAATTTTGGCATAATGTAAAAATGCAAATCTCTGAGACTTGAAAGTATTATCTAAATACAAGCAACTGCTCAGGGATCGTAGTTTTTCTAAAAATATATTTGCTCAACAAGAGTATTCACCTTTGTTTTGGAGGAGTTTCTATAGAGAGTCTAAATGGAAGAAAGATCCCCTATAAATGGTAAGGTTCCCCAGATGCTATTGCTTGCAAAGAATGTTGTGCTAATTTTATCAAACCCCAGAATATTATAGGAGCTTCTAAAAAAGATTTGCTACCACTCAAAAAATATTGACCCAACAATCCACGAAGCAAAAACCAAGAGAATAAAGAATATCTACTCTATTATCCAGATGATATTCAATTGGTATGTAGGTTATTGATTTAACACCTCAGTGGTTATATTTTGGATTGACACTACAGAGGGAAATGAATGGGGTCTAGAATTAAATGTAATGAACAGGGAAACCTGGATTGCATTTTGGAAAGTGGATGAAAATTTTGTCAGCCCCAAGTTGTTTACACACACATACACACACATATGTTCCATCTTTTCATGACAATATTCTTCTTCGTGGCTGCAAATTATACAATGCCATAATCTGCAAAGAATCAAAATTGCAGGTCATCCAAAAGCCAGTGGTGGATGGAAGTAGTCTTTATGCCTGGGATAACAGATGGACAGCCCCAGTTTTTCACTGGTACTCACAAAACATTAAAAGACTTAGTGGAAGGCCTTTCATCATTAAGTAAATCCTTTAAGGAAAATTAATATGCAAGAATTATACAGGATGTCTAAGCTTGGATGAGTTGCAAAATTCTCTATTGCAGGAAGTACCCACATCAATGCGATGTATTCACTGAAGCATGATTACCAGTATACTTTGGAAAAAAGAAATCAGCAAAAAATGTGAAAGTCCTGAAATTCATTACTTAAAATTATCTCGGGAGCCAAGAAAGATGAGGAAAAAATTAAGTGATATTATAGTTCATAATAGTTAATTATGCAATCCTAGCTAAAAATCAAAATTATATGATACTCTTTAGCTTGTCAATGTCCTTTCTAAAAGGTGGTCCCTAGAAAGGGACATTATATGTTCCAACCAGGACAGAAGTAGTGAAGCTATCCCCTTCCTAGTCATCACTTAGTGAAGTCTAAGATCATATTAGCTTTATGGCCCTGTTGACTTCTTTGGAGATTATTTCCAGCAAAATACCCAAATCTTTATCAAACTCTTATTTCTATACACCTCTCATTTATAGTATTTGTGAAATTGATTTCTTGACCCCATTGTAAGACTTTATATTTATCCCTATTAATTTTCATCTTATTAACTTTAATCCAAAATTCTACCTTGACAAGACCAAGATCTTTTTCAGTCTCAACTCTATCATATAATATGTGGGCTGTTGTTTTCATTTTTCTGTCATATATGTCTTTATGAAAGTAATCCCTACAAATATCAAAGAAGTGTAAAGTCAAACACAGACCTTTGAAGCATTCCAATAGAGACCTTTCTCCTGCTCTTCAAGTAGGATACTGAATGGAAACTAAACGTACTGTGGCCATCTTTCTCTAAGAAATGTGCTGAATGAAGAAATCTTCCCTTTCTAGAAGGTCTTGTGTTCAAAATCTTGAACTTAAGAAATCTAATATGTGCAAAAGATTGTGCTACATGCTGGAGATACAACAACAAAATGAAACATGGTTCCTATCTTCAGGGAAATTATGTTCTGCTGGAAATGAATTGTATTACATCAATAATAACAGGCATTTATAGAGAACTTTAAATCTTGCCATGTGATGTAAATATACCTCATTCGGATTTACAAAACCCTGAGTGAAACTATTATTATTTCCAATTTGTGGAGGGGGAAACTGAATCTCTGAAAGGTGAAATAGCTCACTCATAGCCACAAACTAAGTTTCCACTTCAGGGTAAGAAGTAATAATAAAGGTGCTCATGTGAAGTGATAACATGACTTTGTTACAGCTAGGGCAAGTGTAGACAGATGGTAAATAAATGAAAGGCTCATAGAAAAGGAGGACTGAGACTGGGGAAGGAAGGGGATGAAACGGAACCACCATATATACCAGGTCCAAATAAGAGGCGGGAGATAGAATGATAAGGTTATAAGGAAAAAGACAAAAGGTGAAAATGAAAGGAAAATGTGGAACAAATATGTCAAAGACTCAGTATAAGAGAAATTTAATAGAAGAAATGAGACAAGGAACACCTAGGGAGGACATTTTAATATGGTTTTATTTCCCAAAGGAGCCTGAGATTCAAGAGAGACCATAGCATCCATTGTGGGCAGGGCCCAGTGAGGGCAGCAGAGGACCATCAAGGGAAGCCCTTATGTCTTACTGATCAGTACAAGATCTCCCTAGTTTTTTTTTTTTTATTTTGAGGCAAAAGAGAGGAGAAATAATTATTAGGCTGTAGAGTTAATTCAACTAGTATAAGAAAGAGTACAAATGAAGTGAAAGACCCATAACGATGGGGTAAGAATATAGAATTAACTGATCTTAAGATCATAAAGTTATAATTATATAATTGTATCATGGAGCTGTTTTTTAAAACTAGAGAGGCCAAATTATAAAAAGAGGAATAATAAGGATGTCCAAAATACCCAAACTGAGAGATGGATAGGAAAGGGAGAAGTCTGGAAAGCAGATTAAGAAAAACTCTATTTTCCTTCTGTTGACATGAATGACTTTCTCTCTCTCTCTCGCTCGCTCTCACTCTCGCTCTCTTTCTCTCTCAACAAGTCTCCATTTCAGATTAAAATGAGCAAATCCTGGTATGTGGGTATACCTCCACCCAATGGTCTTGCAAACTGATCACAGAGATAAACACCATTTCTCTGTTCTTAATACCATCACAGATTAGCAAACCCCCATTCTCACCTTGAAAGAAAAAAGCTGCCCTGTCCTCCTTCCAGGGTCAGTTATGAATAGTCTGAAATCCAAATTAGCTGCCCCTGATTTGTCTTGTATATGTATTATGTATGTGTTTGTGTATATATATATATGTGCATGTGCACATGTTATACATGTATATGTTTATATGTGTCTCTATACAGACACATATATACATGTAATGACAATAAACCTTTTATCTGACCTATATCCTAAAATTATGACCCTTGGACTTTTTTCCCACAACAACAGATAGCAAGTAGTAATGAAAGATATGAGGTAGAAAGTGGTTAAAGACAATTGAGACTAAGGGATCTTAATTGTAGCAGTCTCTTTTGAAAAGTCCCAAATATCTCTTGTTTTTCACCTCCTCTTCCTGGCACAAACAGAGACTCCACTTGACTGTCACCTAAGATTTGATTGGGTTCTGACACTGAACTAAACTTACTGAAGAGAATGCTGACTAAAGCTAGTAAATATTATCAGTTCACGTGAATCAGAAAGAGAAGCCATATAATGTAGTGAATAGATTACTGATCTTAGAGTGGGGACATGTAAGTTCAAGCATTGCCTCTGACCCATACTAACTGTGTGTCCACGGGCATATCACTTAACTTCTCAATTCCCCTAGGAAACTCTTTAAGACTATAAATAATGGATAAATTACTAATCTGTGCTTATGGATGAACTCTGTATTGTACCGAACCATTAGATGGAATTTCTGCTCTGGGATTATTCTGATGAAATCACAGGTCCAGACCACCCTGCTAAAATCCCTAAACTATATTTTGTGTGTTTGTTGGATTGCAGTAGATGGTGTTTTTGTTAGAGAAACTAAATTGGAGAGGATAGTGGGGGGAAAACGCTTTCCATATTTTCACACTGAGACTTACCAGTGACAAGGCCAAAGCACTAGTATAAGGTACAACATCCCTGTCCCATTTCATCATAGAGTTCATTATTTTTAATTTTAATTTAAATTTTCTTCTTTATTTTGAACTTATGAATCCCCAAAAAACAAATATTTCAATATGCAAAGAACAAATAAGAGAATTGTTATTAAAGCTCTAGCTGGTGAGCATCTAAAAAAGGAACCAGTAATCAATCGCCAATAGCCTGCATGGATTCATCAAGAATAGGTCACACCAAATTAATCTTATTGCCTTTTTGATAGACTTACTAGTTGATTGAGGAAATGTTCCAGTTATTTTCTTAAGTTTTAGCAAAGTATATGATAAAGTATCTCATGTTATTATTGTGGGAAAAATGGAAAGATGAGGGCTAGAATATAATACAGTTTGATATATCTAGATACAGATTTTATATATCTATGTTCAAGAACTTCTTGAATGGCTATTGTCAGAGTCATCACTAAGTTTAATTTCAACTTGGAAAGAGGCACCTAGAGAGATTGATGTTTGGTTTTGGGTTGAGTAAAATTTTATCAAAGACTTCAATTAAAGGTATAGACGTTATGTTTAATTTCCCAGTGACAAAAAGTTGAGATATAGTGAACACAATGAATGAGAATCAAGACGCATAATAATTTTGAGAAGTCAATATATTAGTCTGAATCACATAAGATGAAATTTAAGAGCGCTAAATTTGAAATCACAAACTTGGGTTCAAAAATCAACTTAAGTACAAGGTGGAGTATTCATGGTTAGTTTTCTGAAAAAATATCTCTGTGTTTTAGCAACCTGAGAAGTCAGTATCAGGCAGATTATATAGATGCCAAAAAAAAAAAAAAAAAGCTGAAGTAATTCTGGGCTACACTAAGAGAGACATAAATTCAAGAAATAAAGATGTGATAGTCCTTCTTATGTGGTCCTAATCAGGCCTTAGTTGGAGTTCTGTGTTCATTTCTATCTTCCTCAGTTTAGGAAAGATATTGATAAATTGAAGAGTTTCTAGTGGAAGGTAACCAGTATTGTGAAAACTCTGAGCTGATGTCTCATGAAGATTACTTGAAGGAACTGGTTCTACTTGAAAAGAAAAGGAAGGGGACATTAAATCCATCTCCAAATGTTTGAAGGATTGTCCTATGGACAAAGTACTAGATTTACTTATTCATTTGGGTGCTATAAGGCAAAACAAAGGTCAATTAGTGGGAAAAGCAAATCTAGGCTTATGATCAGGAAAAGTTTCATAACAATGAGGGCTATTCCTATGTGAAGTGGGCTGCTTCTGGAGGTAATGACTTCCTCTTCATTAGCAGATGCAGGATTATCAAATGTTATTATGGGATTCTTCTTCAGGCATGGGTTGGAGGTTTAGCTATGGTATCTAAGGTCCCTTCCAAGTCTAAAATTCTTTGAGTCTATGAGTCTAAATAAAAAGTTGGATATGCACTAGAGTTAATGATAGGATTTTATAGCTATACATTATCTGGAGTCTGAGAAAAAGAAAACAATTATAGCACCCCATGATGAAAAACTGATAATAGAAAATATATAATGTACAAATTGGGGGATGGGAGAAATGCCCATTTCTTAAACTGCATCATATAATATCTTTAACTATATACCAACTTTCTGGTGCTCCTCCTCAAAAAGATTTTTTAAGAAAACCTGGAAATACTTATAAGAACTTATACTGAGTGAAGTAAGTAGAACCAGAAGAGTCTTTGTACATAGTAACAGCAACATTGTGAGATGATCAACTTTGATAGGTATAGCTCTTCTCATCAATTAGATGATCTAAATCTAAAACAATTTGAAAAGATTCATGATGGAAATGCTATCCACATCCAGAGAAAGAACTATGGAGTCTAAATGCATATTGAAGCATACTATTTTCTCCTTTTTTGTTTGTTTTTTCTTTCTCATGGTTTTTCCATTTTGTACTGATTCTTCTTTCACAACATGACTAATGTGAAAATATATTTAATATGATTGCACATATATAACCTACATCAGATTGCTTGCCATCTTGAGGAGGGGGGAAGAGAGGGAGAAAAAAATCAGAACTCAAAAATCTTATAAAAGTGAATGTTGAAAACTATCTTTACATGTAATTGGAAAAAAATAAAATACTATTAAGTGGGTGGGAGGAGATTCTCTAAGGCAATGGTTCTCAACCTGTGGGTTATGTTCAATTTAAATACATCCTGCATATCAGATATTTACATTATGATTCATAACAATAGCAAAATTACAGTTATGAAGTAGCAACGAAAATAATTTTATGGTTGGGAGTCACCACAACATGAGGAACTGTATTAAAGGGTCGTGGCATTAGGAAGGTTAAGAACCACTGCTCTAGGGCATGATAATAATCACATTTTCCCCAAAATATCTAATTTCTTTTCTATGGATACTATGAACTCACTGTCAGTAGAACACATGATCAATTCAATTTAACAAGTATTTATTAAGTACCTAATACACATAAGAAAAATGTGTTAGGCACTAAAGATGCAAAGAGGAAAATTAAGCTGCTTCTGCCCTCATGGAGGATATAGTTTGGGATGAAAAGAGTATAACATGTATACAAATTAGGTATAGTACAAAGAAATTTTAGGAGATAGGAAGTTCTAGTGGCTAAGGATTTCAAAAAATTGTTTCAGGAACGATTTAGCACCTGAGCTGAAACCTGATGGGAGATAGGAATTCTCAAAAGCAGAGATGTAAAAGGGTAGCATTCTGGGACCAAGAGACCTTACAGGAAGGCAAGAATGTGGGTAATGGCATATTGAAGTCAGAGAATGGTTTGGCAGGACCATAGAATTTGTAAAATAAGGAAATTGCAGAATAAAATGAAGTCAAAAGGTATGTAGGAGTCTAATTGTAGAATGTCTAACATGCCAAGCTAAAGAGTTAGTACAGTATGTTAGCCTGTAGCCAACGGGAATACGGTGAAAGTTTTGGAACGTGAGAGTGATGTCACCCTATCCCCATTTTAAGCAGACTGGCTTGACAGATGTGTGAAAGATGGATCAAATTGGAGAGAGAATGAAATCAGGTAGCTGGGTTGCACAGTGGATAGAGCACTAGGTCTGAAGTCATGAAAATCTGGATTCAAAGTCTGGCTTCAAACATGTACTAGACATATGACGATAACCTCTGTCTACTTGTTTCATCATCTGTTAAATAGGAATAGGAACAATATTTCCTACTTTCCAGAGGTGGTCATGAGAATAAAATGAGGTCATCTTTGTTAAGCACTTTGCAAACCTTAAAGTACCATATAAAGGGTAGCTATTAGAATAATTATGTGGCTATAATAGTAGTCCAGGTGAGGGTGGATGAGTAGGAAAAAAAGGGATAGTTATGAGAAATGTTGAGAAGGGAGAATCAAATTAGACAGGTAAAAGTGGGTGAGGAAGAGCAGAGTTGAAGGTGACTTCACTGTTAGAAACTTGGGAGACTGGGAGGATAGTTGTTACCTCAATAGAAATATGGAAATTTGGAAAAGAGACATGATTAAAAATGCCAAAGAAATACCCTGGAGGAGATTCAATTAAGATGAAATGAGGAATAGAACTCTTTGAAACCCTTAAAACACTATAGATAGATAGATAGATAGATAGATAGATAGATAGATAGATAGATAGATAGATAGCGAGAGAGAGAGAGAGAGACAGAGAGAGAGAGATATGGAGGATAGATAGGGCGAGAGAGGAGAGAGAGAGAGAGAGAGAGAGAGAGAGAGAGAGAGAGAGAGAGATGTTAGCTACTGTTATTCAGATATTTTTCTGTTGGGGGAATGGATTTGCAAAATATAGCCCCATTCATACTCTGTTATGGCCAATATCATGCACATACATGTAAGACAGCTGACCAGAGTTATTGGTGTAACTCAGAACCATGAAACCTAATGAAAATAACTGACCTGCATGGAGATGAAGTCTATGAATTTGCCATCATTTTCTTCATATTATGATAAAATGAGTTCAGCTGTCTCATAGCATGTACAGTTCCAAATGTCTAGAACAAGTAAAAGAGCACTAGATATGACCAGAGGCCCTGGGTTCAAATCTTGACCACTGGCATTTTTATCTGGTGATAATAAACTTCTCTGGCCCTTAGTTTCCTCACCTGTAAAACGTGGAGGTTGAACTACATGACCTCCAAGATTATTCCCAGTTCTAAATCTATTATTCTGTCAAATGTGTGTTTATGCACACATATGTATGTATATGTGTATATATATATATACATACTCACATATGACATATATGTGTATATCTATCTATATTTATCTATCTCTGTAATTCCTGTACATTGGTACAGCTTGTTCTTGGGTATATAGAAATAAATGATTAAAAAACATCCTATTCTGTTAAACTATGATGTCATATAGACTTTTTTTAATGAAGCCTAATTTTAAGCTTTTCAAAGTCATCCTTCCTGAAAGTCATTCTCTTTATCTTGCTTCAGGATTTTTCTTATTCTTTTTCATTAGTAGCTATAAAGGTTTAGGAGTATAAGTATCCCCTTAATTAGAATTATTTAAAATTATCTAAGTGAAAGTTTACTCAAAGATATCTTCACAAGATCTCCTCTCTTTTTGATTCACAGGTAAATTGGATTGAAGTGAGGAAGAGTTGCACGAAGTCGTTGGCCTCACTCTCTCCTCCAGAGTCATCACAGTCCAGTGCCAGGACAGAATCAAGATAACTGGAGATGGCTCAAGATGCAGTGGATGACTTTGGCCTCTTTGATGTCTAATCAAGCTCTAAGTTCCAGCGGGTCTCAACCTGTGGGTTATGTTCAATTTAAATACATCCTGCAGATCAGATATTTATATTACGATTCATAACAGTAGCAAAATTACAGTTATGAAGTAGCAATAAAAATAATTTTATGGTTGGGGGTCACCACAACATGAGGAACTGTATTAAAGGGTCGCGGCATTAGGAAGGTTGAGAACCATAAGCAGTCCGTAGCACCTGTTTCAGCCGCCTTCTTGGCCATTGGAACAAATTATTCTCATCCGCCCATTCCACCAGGGGAAGTCTTCATATGCTTGGAGTAGACACCCGCCCCAACTCACCAGTGGGTTTGAGACCTTTTGGTTACTCTCAACCTGGTTATAACCCATCTGCCACAACAGTTTGCCAGAATTTAGCCACTACACATGTTATAGCTTCTTGGAGTCACAGGTGAATTGGGTGGAATAGATGGACACTAAAGGTGGGAAGCAGCCCTGAAAAGGGTTTGGCAGCCCTTGCTCCAGAGGTGTAGTCTTTGCTGAACACACCCTATATCTCCTAATAACCCTGAGTATGCCAAATGATCTGATTTTGTCAATTTTTCCTTTGGATAATTCTATAAGACAGAAAGAAGGTAATAACTTTGGAAGGTAATAACATACTTTAAAATTGAAATGTATGTTATCTTATCCATTTCTCACTTTTTAGTGTCAATAGCTTACTAAACCAGTCAAGTTGGAGTTATTTTGATTGTATACTATATCTTCCCATTTTTATTCTTTCTCTTAACTTGATATTGATTTTATCTTTACTTTAACAAATCTATTGGGTGACTGTACACACTCAGCTCCTTCAGAAACTACTCCCACATTAGTGACCAATCATTTCTTGTCTATTAAGATATAATAAATTTCTTCCAGTATTTTCCAGTTCTCTTCTTGATGAAAATATTCATCATTTACAGGTTCTGAAGCTTCCATGTATCCCATAACTCTTTAACCTCTTTCATTTATTAATAATTAATATTAAATTTCTTAATTTCAATGATTAATCTTAATCTAATCAAGTTCTAAAAGTGAGTGTAGAGTTTGTCTAGTCCTTATTTATTTTATTTGTAGATAAATACACTGAAGTCTAGAGATAATAAGTTCTTGGTCATTTCCTTCTCTGTGGTCCCTTGGAAAGTTTAGTGGCCTATCCAAGATCTGATTCCAAACACTGGCTTTTTTTTTCTCTAAGTACATTAATATCAATCCCTACAAGTCAGTAAAAAATAAGAAATGGTGATCTTACCCATGTGAACATGTGAATATGATGAACTACTGTGTTTAGCTTTAATCTCTAAGGTTGAGACTGATCAATTGGTTGTTTATGTGGTCATTTTATGTGAACAGATCTACCTCAGGCATGAAAGTAGATTATTAATAAATAAAACCATAAATTATATTTTAAGAAATTTATAAACTTTTTTTGTAAGGGACACTACTGCTCAAGACCATTGGCTTCTCCCACTAAGCTTAGTATATACACACACATATACATACATATATATACATATATGTATATACCCACACATATATGTATATACATATATATACACACACATATATTTACATATATATAAACCTTACTTTCTCTTTTGTCAGCAAATAATTTAAAAGGAATTTAAATTTATTACCCTGTAGAAGTTATATGAAGTTGTATTTAGAGACAATAAAGAAAACAGAATTTATTAAGTTCTTAATTAAGTTTATTTCAGTGACATGGACCAGCCCAGTATGGCCCTCTCATAGCAAACATAGAGCAGAAAAATCTAACCTGTAGGATGAGTAGGACTGGATCTATATCAGTGAGATAGATTCAGAAGACCCGAAGGCCCAAGCTTGAGAGTCGGAGATCTGAAGCATGAACTAAATGAAACACTCAAGATGACCTGAGATGCCCAGTGAAGCCTCAATTATCAGTAGTCTTATGCAAATTTTACAGTAGAAACAAAATATGATGTCCTAGTGACTGACTACTCATCCAGAAATATATACATACACATATATACTCATCTTCTTTAGGCATATTTATGTATATGTTTGTATGTGTACATGAAGGGGTCCTGTGACTCCTTTGATCACTTTCTCTTTATTCACAGAATAACAGAATTTCAGAATTGGAAGAGACCTCAGCACTATCTATTTCAGCCCATATCAGAAAAAGAATACTCACTCTAACATACACATTAAGTACCCACGCAATCTCAGATTGAAGATTGCCAACAAGGAAGGGGAAGCCACTATCTACCTTCCACAAGGCAGGGAAATCTGCATTCAGATAACTCTAATTGTTTTGTTTGAAGTCATCAGACGTCAATTTACCTCTTTGCAGTTTCCACCATGCATTGTTCCTGGTTCTACAGTTCTGTGGTCAAATACCACAGATATGATCCCTCTTCCACACAATGGCCCTTCAGATACTTGAAGGCAGCTATCAAGGTCCTTCTTAGTCTTTTTATTCTGCAGGCTAAACAACACTAGTCCTTCAACCCATCCTCACATAACATGGATTCAAAACCCTTCTCATACATGTAACCTCACTTTGGACACTGGCCAGCTAATTGATATCTTTCCTAAACTGTGGCACACAGAACTGACCTCCAGATGTAGTGAGACCAGGGCAGAACACAGTAGGACTCTCAACTCCTCCTTCCTAAACTATACCTTTTTACATGAAGCTTAAGACTGTGCTAGCTTTTTTAGCTATCACATCACACTATAGTCTGTATGTTAAGTCCTCAAAAGATAGTATGGAGTAGGAGATACAGAGTTAGGAAGACTTGAGTTCAAGTCTCTCTTCTAACACATACTCACTGTGTGGCCTTGGGCCAGCCAACAAATATTTAAATTTCCTAGGTAACACTCCAAGACCATAAACTGCCAAGCAAGTACCCATCTGCATTAGACTTCCCTAAACCAATGAAATCAGATATGTTATTAAAATATTCTTCTAAAACTTCCAGACCTTTTTCAAATAAACTACTATCTAAATATAATTCTCTCATTAATTTATTGAACTCATGTGTCAATGTAAATGACCTTAGAGATCAATTTTAGGAAGTTTTTACTTATTAGAAAGCACCCCAAAGTCTCTGGGTGGTGTTTCCCTCAATGATTGGCATTACTGGTAATGACTAGTATAAATGTCCTATTTATCCTGATTATATTTCATCTTATTGCAATCACTTCAATGTTCTAATCTCTCATATTCTTTTTAGATCCTGATTCAGACATCTACCATATTATCTATCCCTCCCAACTTTGTCTTCTGCCCATATACATATATGTGTGTATGCATATATATGTATGTGAATATATATACACACATATGTGTGCATTCTATTCAGAATAATAAATTCACCATCATGTAAAGTCTTGAATCTCCATGATCAAAACATCCCAGGATTCTCTATTACCCACTATCCACAAGTTATAATTTTTTGTTTCTGTTAAATACATGCATTAACACATCTTTCTAAATCATAGTTCTAAAATTCTGGAGCTAAAAGAGTCCTTCAAGATAAAGCCCAGAACCCCACCATTCCTAACCTCCAGATGAGGAAATAGTGGCCTACAAAACAGAAATTACTTTCGTGCCCAAGTTCTCAAAGAGATATAATGGCAGAATTGAACCTAGATGGGGTGGCTAGGTGGCACAGCAAATAGATCACCAGCCCTGGAGTCAGGAGGACCTGAGTTCAAACCTAACCTCAGACACTTAACACAAAACTAGCCGTGTGACCTTGGGCAAGTCACTTAATCCCAATTGCCCTACCTTCCCCCCTCCAAAAAGAAAAAAAAAAGAATTGAACCTAGAATGGATGCCTCCTGACTCTCATCCAGTACTCTTTCCATCGTAACACAACACCCCCTTATCTGGCATAAATTTTAAGATCCTAGAGAACAAAGATTGTATCAGTTAAATGTGCTTTTTACAATGCAAAGAGGCAATTGCAAAGGCATTATGATCATGACTACAAGGTCATTGTCACTGAATTATGACTTGTCATTTTTATAAAATTCCTTGTATTTCCAGGTTTCCCATTCTGATTTGATCCTACTAGACCTATGTTCTATTTCTCTCATTCACTCAGTAATTATGTGATAGAGTATGATTAGAGGTGAAGGGTAAGAAGGTAGGACAAGCTTTGGATGATAGATTTACACATAATTTAGGAGTATTTTTGCCTCTTTTTGATTGCACAGTTCAAAAAGTTTCAAACACCTTGTTTTGGTGATAAGAACCATAAATTATCTTTGATTTAATGACAGCTTACAGTTGCAGTAACACTGCAATAACATTCCTTATGCTAGGAATCAACTATGTTTACATCAGTTATTCAAAGTCAAGATTATATCTCTAGAGTAAACTGGCTTAGATTGCCTACCAGCTGTATTGGCTGGTACAAAATGAAATTTCACAACTGAATTTTTTTTCCCTAAATTCTTCAGAGTGACATTAAAAAGTGAACAAAACAAGGAGGAAATGGCTTAAGATTGTTTTCTAAATCTGTCATTACTCTCAACTATAGGCATAACTATGATTGTAGTCAAGACAGATTATAAGAAAGGACAAGCCAAGAGGTTGTTAAAATCAATGGAAAACTTAATTCTTCTGAGAAACCCACCCCCACCTAAAGCACCAGGAGATATTTTGTTAAAAGAGAGAAGAAAAGAAAATTAGCTAAAGCCCTAGTTGTCATCTTGAAAAGGAAAATTTGATCCCATTCAGTAGAAATTCTAAGTCAAATGCATAAAAGTGCATGGGAACAGAATGTTGCAATGTGTCCCTATCATGAAAGGCATGCCAAAAAATGAATGGGTCACATCAACCCAAAAAACTTGAAATATTAAACAGCTCAAAAATAAAGAAAAACTTTCTTGAAAGAAATAAATCAGAATTTAAAAACCTTAAAATTTGAAGGGACTTCAATATAACCTCATCCAACTCACACCTAAATAAGAATACTTATAGTAACACACCTGACAAGTGGTTGTCCAGCCTCCAGAGACTCACTTTCTCCCAAGGCAGTCCATTCTATATTTGGATAGCCTTAATTATCCAGAAATTTCTCCTTATAAATACACTAAATTTACCTTTCTGCAATTTCTGTCAAATTTCTGTCCACCAAGCATAAAAAACCTAAAATCTTTCCCACAAAAACTTAAAAACAGTGATTATATCCCCTTGAGTCTTCTCTTATCCAAAATGACTATCCCCTACTCCTTTGATAGACATTCACAGAGCATGGACTAGAGGCCCTTTGTCATTCTGATTGAATCTGTCTTTGTGGTTTCTAGCTTATTAATATCTTTCCTAAAGTCTGGTACCCAGAACTGAGCACAATATTCTAAATGTACCTGGATTAGAACACAATACAGTGGCACTATCACCTTCCTAAGTCTAGATAAAATGCCTCTAGGATTACATTATTTTTTTTCACTACTGACTCCTTGAAGCAAATCAGCAATGTTCACTGGACCAATCACCAGTCCTCTTTGAAATTCTTCTTTTGGATTTGTAAAAACATTTCCTAAGTTGTCATCAATTTTTGGTCATTTGAGGGACTATACCTAATATGAATGCATAAACTGGAGAACGTCTAGAAGAAAGCAACCAAATTCATAAAGGGTCTTAAGATAACAACATAATGGTGAGTTGTAGGACCTGGGTTGTTAGCCTGGAGATGAGAAGGCTTATTAAGGGAATGATAGCTGTCTTCAAGAGTTTGAAAGGCTGGCATATAGAAGAAAGAGTCTAATTTTTCTGTTTGGCCTCAATGAGCAGAATTAGGGCAATGTGTAGAAGTTTCAGAGGAGCAAATTCAGACTTGAGTTAAGGGAAAACTTTCTAAAAATTACAATGAAATGGCCAAAAACAAAGCACAATGGATAGAGTAAATGTTCAGGGA
Organism: Pseudochirops corinnae; assembly: GCA_028646515.1. Classification (NCBI taxonomy): domain Eukaryota; kingdom Metazoa; phylum Chordata; class Mammalia; order Diprotodontia; family Pseudocheiridae; genus Pseudochirops; species Pseudochirops corinnae. The sequence continues at coordinate 234,653,817 of CM053587.1, read as the reverse complement.
CCAGGAAGATTTGGTCTTAATTCTCACTTTGAACACTTAGTCGCAAGTCACCCAACCATTTGGTTTCAGTTTCTTCATTCGTAAAATAATACTCTCAGAGGCTTGTTGTAAGGATTAAATGACATAATGCATATGAAACGTTTTATAAAATTTAAAGTACTATATAAAGACCAGATATTGTTTTTGATATTCCCCTTATTGAAGGTCTTCAAGAAAAGGCTGGATGACCATTTGGGGGTCATATTATAGAAATAATTCTTTCTCAGGTATAGGCTGGATCAAATGATCTCTAAGAACCCCACCCCCAATTCCAAGATTCTGTGATTTCTAAGATTTATTAAATGTTTGACCAGGCCCAAGTCACTTACTTCTCTGAAACAGTTACCTCGCCTGCAAAATAGGTATAAAAATGATTAAAACTACGAACTTGACAGGGTTGTAATGTGAGTGTAACCGTAATTCACACAAACTTCTGACTTCACCCTTCACAAGGAGACTGATGTTGCCGTATGTCTAGACTGGAAGGGTCAGTCTCCAACTCCATGGTCTCTAGGTCTTACCATTTTAAGACTCCAGGTTTATCTGGTCTGCTTAGCAATCATGGATCACTCTATCTTTTGCCCTTACCAGCTACAGGTATAGTGCTCTTATCTAAAGCCAGATGATTGAAAAGATTAAGTCAATCCAAATCGGGCTTGATGAATTTAAGAGAAAATGTGCACATTCCGATAAGTCTGCTCACTGAATCACATCATTTGGTGAAGGCTTAGGGAGGAAGAAGGGGGATGATATGAATTGCTGAACAAGTGACTCTTCCCATCTCCCTCATCATAATGGGTTCATGCTGTGCCTTAAAAACTATTCCTGCCATCCTTTCTGGACTAGGTTTTGAGGAATTAGGGTTTTAATTCAGAGTCAAGGCACCACATCAGGGTTGCATCATTTTCAGGGACCAAAGTAGAGCAATGTCCCTGCTGGACCAGTACTGTAGGGGACAGTTTGATCAATTGTTGACCTTTTGGTTCATAACTGTGGGGAGCTGTCCTGGTGAGAAGCAAGCTTTGTAGGTAGATCATGTAGATCACGTCCTAGGGAGTCCAAACTAGATAAGGAAAGTGGAAGATAAAGCAGATAATCCAAAGGGCAGGCAGAAACATAGTCGTAATTCTGATTTACAAGTTTAGATACTAGGAATGAACAAGTAAAACTGAGACATATGAATCTAAGCAGAGTCAACCAAGGGCAGAAGTCATGTGGTATCTAAGTAGTCTAAAAACCAACAAAAAAGCAACAAAGTAAGAACTCACCTCTTTTTTCTTTAATTCTTATTCTTGTCTTTCCATAAATTGTTCATTGAGGATTTACCCAACATATTGGAGCATCTTCCCTAAGTCAGTCAGTGTTCAAAAGCATTCATCAAGCATTTACTATGGACCAGACACTGTGCTAAGCTCTAGGGATATAAAGAAAGGCAAAAACAGCCCCTGACTGAGGTCAGGGAGCTCACATTCTAATTGGGGAGGCAAGAGGCAAACAACTACATACAAAATATATATACACAAGGTAAATTAAAAGTCATCTCAAAGGGAAGGAACTACAGTAACTAGCATTTATGAGGAATGGGAAAGGCGGGATTTTAGCTGAGACTTGAAAGAAACCAGAGAAGCCAAGAGACAGATGAGGAGAGAGTTTTTCAAGTGTGGAGGACAGCCAGCAAAATTTCATGGAGTCAGGAAATAGAATGTTAAGACATTCTATTATGTAATTCTATATGTAAGGAATTCTATATGTAAGTAATTCTATATGTAAGGAATACATAATGTAAATACATTCTATATGTAAGGAATAACAAGGAGGCCAAAGTCATTGGGGTCACATACTATGCAGAGTTTAATAAAGTATAAGAAGATGGAGAAAATAGTAAGGGACCAGTTTATGAAGGATTTTACAAGCCAAAAAGAGGATTTCACATTTGATCGTGGATAAGGAGCCATTGGAGTCTATTAAAGTGGTAGTGACATGGTCAGATCTTTGCTTTAAGCAGATCACTTTGATAGCTGGATAGAAAATGGGCCAGAATGGAGAGAAACTTGACAAAAGGAGATCTTGACAGTTCAGGCATGAGATGATGAGGCACTATACCAGGGCAGTAATGCTGTCAGAAGTGGGAAGGAGTTATATGAGAACTATTACAAAGGTAAAATTGACAGGACTTAGTACCAGAATATGGAGAGTGAGAGAAAGAGGAGTAGAAGATGATACATAAGTTGACTGAGTGACTAAAAGGATTGTGACTCTCTAGACAGTAATGGGGAAGTTAAGAAGACAGGAGGGTTTGGAGGAAGACAGGGAAATAACGAGCTTAGTTTTAGACATATTGAATATAAGATGTCTAGGGGACATCTAAGTCTTTTAGATTTAGAGTTGGACAGAACCTGAAAAGCCAGCTTGTTTAATCCCCTCATTTAATAGATAAGCAACTGAAGTTCGGAGAGGGTGCTCATGGTCAGTCATAAGAAGTAGATGGTGAAGAATTCAAACCTAAGACCTCTAACTGCAAATCCAACACCCATTCACTGTACCATATCACTTTCAATGTTATAGGTACAAGTTCAATATTCAGTCTATCTCTTATACTTTGCTCTAACTACATGACCATCTCACTTCCTTTTCCATCACCAATATCTCTGATAATGTCTGTTCTGCCAATTCTTCTTTTATTTAACATTTTATTTTCTCTGAATCACACGTAGAAATAACTTTAACATGCTTTTTTTCAGATTTTGAGTTCCCAATTCTCTCTCTACCCCCTCACTGAGAAGTCAAGCAATTTGACATCAGTTATACATGTGTAGGCATGCAAAACACATTTCCATGTTAGTCATGCTTTGAAAGGAAACACTGACAAAAAAAAATAAAGAAAGTAAAGATAAAGTATCTTCAATCTGCATTCAGGCTCCACCAGTTCTTTCTCTGGAGATGGACAACACCTTTCATCATAAGTCCTTCAGAATTGTCTTGAATCATTGTAATGTTGAGAATAGCTAAATTATTCACAGTAGATCATCACACAATATTGCTATTAGTGTGTACAGTGTTCTCCTGGTTCTGTTCATTTCACTTTACATCAGTTCATGTAAGTCTTTCCAGGTTTTTCTGAGAGTATCCTGATCCTCATTTTGTATACTACAATAATATTCCATCACAATCATATATAACAATTTGTTCAGTCATTCCCTAATTGTTAGGCATTCTCTCAATTTCCAATTCTTTGCCACCACTAAAAGAGCTGCTATAAATATTTTGTACTATTTCTGCTTTTGATCTCTTTGGGATACAGACCTAGAAGTGGTATTGTTGGGCCAAAGGGTATGCATGATTTTATAGCCCTTTGGGCATAGTTCCAAATTACTCTTAAAGAGTTGAATCACTATACGACTTCACCAACAGTACCCTTCTGTGGCTTCTTTACAGACATCTTTATTGATGACCAGGCATCTCTCCATTGCCCTTTAGGTAAACCATACTGAAATGCTTTGGTGATAGTGGGGATCTATGACTCATAGGTACATAGTATCACTTGGGCATGAGTGGCAAGAAACTTCCTGGGATCATGGAAAATACTGTTCAGTTTCTTAAGTGTCATTTATCCCTTGTCTTTTCTTCCCACTAAGTTTTGGGATCATTTCATTGCCTTTCCTTGAGTGGATAGCTAATATGTGTGTGCCTGTGGACACATACCTCAATGGTCTATGCATCTAATTACAAACAATTTTCTAAACTATTTGGCAGCTATATGTAAGATCTTGTAGTCAAAAAAGTCCATCACTCCCACAGAGCTATTGCCAAGGATTGTTTGAAAATTACAGCATTTTTAATGTCTCTCATTCTTAATTCTAAGGAAACAAAAATTGAATCTGCTTTCATTATTAGGACTTTGTTGTTATGCAACCCAGTGATTGGCAGTTTCTTGCCATTCAAAGACTTTTTTTTTAAATTGTAATTTTCAACCTACTGTCTATTCTTTGTTGCATATCCTTTAAAGAGTTTGAATTTTAACAAGCAGAAATTTTGTAATGGATGAAATACTAAATTCCTTTATCATAGGATCATAGATATAGAATGAGAAGGTACTATAGAGGTCATCTAGTCCAATCCCATCATTTACAAATAGTAAAACTGAAGATAAGAGAAATGAAGTGACTTTGCCAAGGTCACATAGGTCATAAATAGCAGAGAGACTTGAACCCAGGTCCTTTAACTCAAATCCCAGTGCTCTTCTCACTATACTATGCTGCTTCTCCTAAGGTACAATTTTCATCACTTACCAAATCATAGAATTTTAGAGAGGCAGAATGATATAATGGAAATCATACCAGAAATGGAATCCAAACATCTGAGCTTGAAGCCCAACTCTGTTGCTTACTGATTATGCAATGTTGTACAAGTCAGGCAACCATTCTGAATCTCAGTTTCTCCATCTGTAGTATGGAAATACAAAATATACCACACACCACAGAAGGTTGCTCTGAAGACCAATTGAGATCATATGTGTAAAATTATTTTTGTATCATGATATAAATGAGAACTCTGGCTTTGGAACCTGTTGTTACTTTCCCAAGTTCAGTGCAGTCTGTTTGTGGTAATCAGTTACATGAATCATGGCCTGTGTACCGATTAGTGTTATACTCTATTCCATTCAAAAACCACAAATCCAACAGCAAAGCATTTAATTAAGACCAAAAAAATATAAAAAACAAGAGAGAAATAATAACAAAATCCAGCCATTCTTAAATTTCCAAACTCAAATAAGTTCAATCTGTTTCAACTCCCATGGTAGTATGAGGGAAGGGGGAAACAGGGAAGAATCTCCTAGGGAAATTTTACATGGGGTGAACCATTCCACTATCTCCTCTCAGAATGTGTTCAGTAACTATAATAGAGATCTATCACAGTTTCTTGGGGTCAGATATGTTTTATCTCTGACTCTAGATTGTCAGTAGCCTAAATATGGAGTCAGTCTCAGGGTTACCATCCTCTGTTGTACCCAGGACCAACACGTACAAAATTTAAGCTGCATTTTAAGGATCTCTTTTTCTATATGCCACATTCCAAAACATCGTATTACTCGAGTTCAGTTCTCCATCCATAGGCAACTCAGTAATACTCCAAGATTCCCTGGACACTACATACAGTCAGCTCTCCATGAAGCTCCCCACCTGCCTACTGCTGTCTTCTTTCCAATTCTGTCATCTGATGTAGCTAAACATCCAGGGACAAATCTAAAAGAATTCTGACACGCTGAACTTTCCTTGAATGAATTGTACCTCTTTTGACTGTCCATTATAGGCACTTGAAGCCATTGCACTAAAGAATCCCATTGTATAATAGTCATTGTTATTTTCAGAGTCTCATTTTACAAATGAGAAAACTAAGACTCCAAAAAAAAAAAAAGTGACTTTTCCATGGAAAATGATGGAGATAGAGTTTAGACTCAGGCTTCTCCTGATTCCAAGTTCAACACTTTTTCAACCACATCATGCCGTCAGAAGTTGATGGCACTGCTTTCAACCATGCAATTTTTTTCTGCTGACTTTTCTTTTGGGATCAGAATTGTGGTTTTGTCAGTACAGGGAGCTCCTGGTGAAAAAACTCCCCATGCTAAAGTGACTCAGAATGTTATCTGTAATTCTTATAGTCTTGGACAATTGCCTGGGGGTACTGAGAGGTCAAGTTATTTTACTGGGATCAAATAGCCAGTAGGTGTCAGAGGCAGGACTTTCACCCAGGTCTCTCTGAATCTGAAGCCTGCTTTCTTTACACAGTGACACCACTCAATGACACACAGCCAGCTGTGTCAAATCTAGGTGCATCATCAAGAGATATTTCATTATTATTTAGAAATAAGTTGATCACTATTCCCCATTTTATCAATGAGGAAATTAGGCTTTCTCAAGGTCATACAAGTGAGTGACAGGGCAAGGAATAAGTAACTGATTGGCTACTGGCATGAGTCAGAGATTTGGAACAAATCAAGAACCATTTCAAGCCATTCCAAGCCCAAAAGACTATCTTTAGCTAACTATTAGCACACCATCAGCATATTCAAGCAAGAGAAGGAGTATAGATAACACAGTAGTTACTAGGCTCATCTCATATTTCTCATTCAAGCCAGGATCTCATTGACTTTGGCTGGGGTTTGTAACGGGAATACGTGGGGATCTGATAGCCATGGAGATGAGTTTACTATAACTAAATAGCATGAACAAAGTCCTGGCTGTCTATTTAGGGTATAATTATCAGGGCATAGGCAAGAGACTTTAATTATCCTCCCATATTTATGCAGATATGCATTTTAGATTTCTTCTTAGACTTATTTTTAAAAATTAGTATTTTAACTGGCAGCATTATTCAGATTTGCTGATTTATATTTACTGATGCCCATGAAAATTGTATTCCCCTCCACAAAAATGAATAGATCTGCTTGTTGTGTTTTAAAGCATTTTAAGTTGTAACTTTCCTTAAAGATTTCAAGCACTCTCTTTTCCCCCTCCATGCGTCCATAGCATCTGCGGACATTATACCCACTGACTTTGAACGAAGTCCTATGACCTGATGGGGTAGAAGGGAGTGGGAATTTGCAGGTATATTTTTAGCACACTTTTCTTCAAAGTGCTAACCAAATAGCATTTCAGCAATAAGTGCAGTATCCCAGGGAGGTAGATATTATCACCACTGCCACTTTGCAGAGGAAGAAAGTAAACACAGCATGACTAGGTGATACTCAAGGTCAGCCCAGACATCTACAACTAAAATTGTTTCCCTAATGACCAGGTGACCCCCATACTTTTCATGTGTATTAATGCATGCTCTATCAGACTATTTATGACTTTCCTACATTTTCTATAATTGACTTCACCATGCTCTATTCTACACTATCTTCTTTTCCTGTTTACTGTGAGGAAGTTTGGGGTGAAAAAGGTACAGAGTAGGCATTAAGGAGAGGAAATTTTGTTTTGTTTTTGCACATAAAATCTGTTTGAAGGCTATTGGCTTCTTCGATATGTGTGATTTAATCCAAGGAATGCACCAAAATGCTATGCTCCTTTTCTGAAGTGAAAGTCACTGCCTTTGACTTCTTGTTCCTAAAGCATAATGCTGCTCCTGCTATAAATAAGCAATTTCACTTTGTTCACTTTGCACCTTGAAGTCACGAATATCCAGAAAGGAAGGACATTTGCATCTAAAAGATCAAAACAAGTATGCCTAGTTAATTGCTCATTAAAATTTGTTTTAATAAAATCATTGAAATAAGACTGCCAGGGACTCAGATTAACTTGAAAAGAAAGTGGCTCACCAGGTTACAAACAGATGATCTAGTTATTCTGGAGTTATTCTCATTCTCCCTGATTCATATTCATGAGATCTTAATGTAAGTTTAGAGTTGAAATGGTGAGTTATGAGAATTATTCATGATTAAACAAGGTAGATTAAACCAGGTAGCTTCTTAATGTTTTTTGTGCAATGGACGCTTTTGGCAATCTGGTGACATTTCTTGACCCCTTCTCAAAATCACATTTTAAATGAATAAAAATAAAGAAAACCAATTATAATGAAATACAGTTTTCAAAATATTATGGTTTTAAAATAAATTCACAGAGCCCATGTTAAGGACTCCTGAATTATATTATGAAATTGCCAATGATAATATTTGGCATATACCTGCAACTTTCTCCCAGGAGCTCAAAATATTTTTGAGACATTAGTCAATTAATTCCTCCAAAATTTTCTGAAAGCATAGAAGCACATATGATTACCATGTTGAACTTGCGAAAACTGAGGAAAGGAAAAAAATTAAAACAGTGCCAATTAAGGAGTCTAATTTCTCTCTTCTCATCATCCAAACAAATGCAAACTCTGCCATTCAAAGAAGCAAACTTCAAGCTCATTTATTAGCCTGAGACTTGTCCCTTTGTATCCCTAGTACTCTGTACGGTGCCTTATAAACACTAGACACTTGATGTTAGTTCGAAGACTCTCAGAGGTTTGAACATAGACTTTAGAATTGGAAGGAATCTCAAAAGAAATCACCTAACCAAACTAGCTCAGTTTTTACAGGTGAAGAAACTGATGAAGAATGCAATGAGCAGCATCAGAACAATTAATACCATATTAATAACATTGTAAAGACAAACAACAAACTGTTAAAATTACAGTGAATACTGTGACCATCCGGATCACTGATGAAATGTGCTTTCCACCTCCTGACAGAGAGGGGATGGTTTTAGGATGTCAAATGAGACATATATTTTCAAATACAGCCAATGAATTCGTTTTACTGAACAATACATATTTGTTACAAAGAATTTGTTTTCCTTTTCTCTTTTTTTCCAGTGGGATGGGGAGGGAGGGCAAGAAAATGCATTTCTATTAATTTTTAAACACTTTAAACAAAGGGAAATTGAGGCCCAGAGAGTTCACCTGAGAGTTTACTAAGAGCCTTAGATAGCACTGGGAATAAATAGCCATAGCTGAGATCTGAATCCAGACCCTCCGTCCCAAGTCCTTTCTACTACACCACTTTTACTGATATGGAAGGGTCAGGACCATTCAAAAGTTCATTTCTTTTACACAGAATGTTCTGTTCTTTTATTCTTTGAGAAGGTAAAGAGCTAAAAGGATTCTTTCACACAGTCTTAGATTGGTTTTCTCCCATAATCAAGCAGTTTCCCTTTAAATTATGTATGTCTAGATATCTAATCTGACTAGGGTCCATTTACCAAAAAGATGTAAGCTTTAGAGGAGTCTCTAAAACCAGTGGCCTTTCCCTGAAGGTCCTATTTAAGAAGGTATTTATCGCTGCAAGTATTTCTCTTTTGTGTCTAACTCGAAAGGATCATTTTCAGTGGGGAATCTAATCACTGCCAGAAACTTTTTTCCATTCAGAGTTCTGGCCTTTTATCATTTTTCCTACCTTTACTCCAAAAGGTACATCACATTTCCTTTCACTGGGACTGCACATGACTTTCTCTAGAGCATGTCACAGTTGCTTTGAAGAACAGTAGAGGCTGACTGAATAAAAACTCAGTGTTCTTTCCTGTCCTTGGTGGCTGAATTCTCAGATTCTATAACATGCTTGCCTGAAGTTGGTGCATAGGGCCTTGGAATACCAGCTTTCCTTTTCCTGGTTGACCTCTTTGCAAATGGGCGTAAGCTATTTCCAAAGTATGTGAGCTTCTTCTACTTGAACTAATCTAAAGATATCCCAAAGAATTCACTTTGTCAAAAGTCACAATTTTCCCCAAGTATATAGCTCAGCGGCATCATGCCAAGCCATACTGCAGAAAACAAAAGTTCACAATTCAGGGTGCAGCCATGGCTATAAGATACTTAGATTTTCTGGTCCTCTAAAAGTAAATATAGACATAAGTCAGTAGGGAAGAATGTCTTAAGCTCCAGTTTCTTTGGTTCGTTAACTCTAGAAATCTGATAACAGTTGTCATGTCACAGAATAATGGTACTTTTAAAATGAAAAGAAAAGCAAGAACAGGAGCATGTTAACCCATTATGACCCCAGCGCAAATGTTGCATAATTGAATGGGGAGGGGGGAAGGGAAGCTAAGTATCCTTCAGATGAGAGATGTGAGGCAAAAGTTAATAATGCAAGATTGTGAATTAATATTAGGAAAAAAAACAACCTTTGTTCATGATTAGGTTGTTTCTTAACTGAAAAAATAATTTCAAAATATCACAAATGTGCAAATGTCCCCACTTAATGAATATTATACCTTCACAGAATCCAACATTTGAAAGAAATTTCAGAAGTTCTCCAGTCCAAAATGTGCCCGACCAAATTCCCCCCACCCCATACGATGGACTCACCAAGTGTTCATTCAACCTTTTCTTGAAAGACTTCTAGTGAAGGGGAACATCCTACTTCCCAAGGATATATATTCCACTTTGGGAAAGCTTCCTTGGCATTTTGCAACCTAAATATTCCCCAGAGTACCAGCTACCTATTATTCCTAGTCTTTTTTTCTACTGCTAAACACACCAAATTCAATCCTTCCTCCATGTGACAACCCTTCAAATACTTGGAGATCTTGACCATGTCTCTACAAAGTTTCATCTTACCCAGGTAAATATCGCCAGTTCCTTCATACAGTGCTCATATGGTATGATCTCAAAACCCTTCATATTTGATATTTATAAATGGGCCTTTGGCTAAAATACCTCTGATTTTTTTCACTGATCTAGATCAATTATGCCAAATGAGGCAGAATACATTATAATAGGGTTTAAAATATGGAAAGTTTTCCCTTGTCAGTCAACAACATGGAGTTCCCCTGGACCAAGCAGACAGTGACTTTCAGAAACAAGAACATTCTCTGGCATGTTCCCCGCCTCTGGTACTACTTTAGAGTGAAACTAGTCATTAATGGAGCACTTTTACTGATCAGAAAGGGCCTACTAGGGAGCACAGGAAAGAAGTTGTTTTTAAAGGATTTAAAATATCTATGATCTTAACAGTAAAAAAAAAAGAACACACTTTGGTTTCCCTCAAAAGAAACAGAATTATTCTATTAAATACAGTAGTGATCAGCTCCATCTTTTCATCAGATGGAAGGACTGATATTTTAGCTGTAGGTGCTGACACTCTCAATCGACCTCCTCTGGCAACCCCAGCAGAAGGAGGAGCAGTAGATACATCTGGAACTTCTATTAGCATTAGCCACTACAATGAGATGTCTAGTAGAGGAGAAACAATAGTTGCATTGTTTTCAATAATATCAGAAAAAATATTAGTTTAGCTTGGGCCGTTGTTTCCTTTGGCTTCCATAAACTGAGAAGAAGGAATTGCTGTGAGGAATAAGATTGGAGAGTAAGTGTGTACAAGGCATAGACTGTGATTAATTTGTACCTCATGTATTTCAAGCAGAGTTTAGTGAAAATGAGCCAAATGATCAAAAATCTCAGAGGATTGTGGGAGATTTAAATGGCATTCCACTATTTGGGTTGTTACTGGCACTACCAAATCTTGATAATGAAACCAGTTATAAAGAATGCAGAAGATGCCTCAAGACAAGGACTGAATAATAACAGAAGGAAATGATACTTGACCCAATATCTTGCAGTCAATAGTAAAACTATGTTTAAGGACATGAGGTGCTTCAGGAGGAGATTCTAGATACTTACCAGCACAGACTATGTTCTTAGAAATCCTCACACTTCAGTCATCATTCTTCTTGTTTTAAGATAAAAGCTTCTATTTACCTTGTGCATATTGGACATTCTTAAGTATTTCTTGAATACATGAAGCAGCTAGTTGGCGTATTGAATATAGAATACTGAACCTAGGGTCAAGAAAACCTAAGTTTAACTTACATTCACTAACATGTGGCCCTGGGAAAGTTATTTAACCTGTCTGCTTCACTTCCTATATCTGTGAAATAGGGTTAATGATAGTACCTACCTCCCAGGATTGTTGTGAGGCAATATTTGTAAGACTTTCTATAAACCTTAAAGTGCTATAAATTCCAGTAATTATTGTTATTATTGCATGAGTGAATGGGTGCATAAATGCACACATGGATGGATGAACAAATGAATCAATGGATCCATGGATGCTTTAGCCCCACAATTGTGTGAAACAGAGATATGAATGTGTGCATAATATAAACAGAAAAAACTTCTTGATAAATAAGGTTGATTTGCATTTTGGAATGGGGTAGTTCAAACTGGGATTAATTTTCATAAACAAGGAACAGCTACTCATGAATTCATTAATCAGACTCCTATTTATGATTCTATTTTGGAGGAAAATTATTTACTTAAGTAATGCCCTGTGCCATCCTGAAAAACTGTCATTTTATAAAAATGACTGCTGCTAGGGAGAGAGATTGTTCATGCAAGGCATAGACATTATTAAATTCAAACGTATTGTCTCTCCCTATCAGCAACATCTATAACAAATTTAAAAGACAGTTTAAATAGATGATTTTAGCAAACAATTAAAAATGTAATTAACTCCCTGAAGGCACAGAGATCTTCAAGTTCAGACTAGATGACCACTATTGGGGATATTGTAAAGGGGATCTTTGTTCAGGTATCAGATAATTTCTGAGACCCTTTGTAACTATAATACACTAATTTTCATAGTGGGGGGGGGTCTTATTTATTTTAATCCCTATATTACCCAACACAGAGTTTTGCTTGGCAAATGTTTGTTGATTGTTGATTTTATTGAAATATGATTTTAACTGATACCTTTGCAGAGGTGGAAGGATCTTACATATCATTTTGTCAAACCCCCTCATTTTACAGGTAAGGAAACAGAGGTCCAAAGAATGAAAGTGATGCACTCCAGATAAGAAACAAATCGTAGAGACAAAGTTTGACCTGAGTTTTTCTGAATTCAGATTCAGGACTCTTTCCACTACACCAAAATTCAGTCTTCTCTGGGTTTCCAAAGACCAGATCCTGAATTTAAGAAGAAAATCCAGTTACTGTGAGAAGAGGAAACCATAGGTTCAAACTGTTATAAAGTCTTCTACCCTTCCTTTAAGTTTAACAGATTTTCTCTGAGAGCAGAATTTTGTTTATGCACTGATAGAATTTCCTCACTCTTATTCTCAGCTGGGCTCTCCATTCTTAAAGGCAAAACTGAAGCCCAATTGATGGCAATAGTTGTACTCACTCTATGGAAAATGAGCCAGTAGTGAAATGAAAAATATTCCAAATCAACCACATTATTCAAGCTGAATTATTTGGATGATGACCTCAATTCTCCATTTCACTTTTCATATAAAGACATATGTGTGTATGTATATATATATATATATATATGTATGCATGTATATGAATGTATATGTATATTTGAGGATGCATAATCCTAAAAACAATGAAACTATTCACTAAAAAAAAAAAGAGAAATTATATGATTCCCTTGTATTGAAATTTTTCATCAGAAAATTCCATTGTCCTGGGGTAACTTGAGTGGTACCTACTTGGGGACCTAGTAAATGACCTTTAGACTTCTAATTTCCTTTGAATTAAACACCATTTGAGATCAGGAGACCTGGGTTCAAATCTCAGCTCTGCCACTTGTTGCTTGCGGAAATAAGTATTTTATTTCAAATCTTTGGCCACAGTTTCATCCCTTATAAAATGAAGGGGCTTAATGAGATAATATCCAAGGGGTCTTTTCAGCTCCAAATCTATTATTCTAATTAGTCAAGAATAAAAGTATGCAACCTATCTGTAGATCCAACCCTTTCCCCTCTGCCATGCCCCATATACATATGTGTTATCCATCAACAGGCAACAGTGGAAAAGAATGCAATAACACTTGAGTCATATGGACAATGTTCTATAGGGGTCACTTCCCTACAAATGAAGAGAGAAATTGCTTCCAAATTTCATCCTATTTATAGACTCCAAATTCAGGCCTCAGTTCATATCAGCTACTTCCTTCCTTAGAAAGACCTAATCTAAAGTAGGGAAATTGAATCTGTTGAGGGAATAGCCTGTATAGGATCTCCAGAGAAGCAACCAATGGAAATAGCATCTAATCTTTCTACCTCAAGATGCAAGAACAGAAACTAGGATGTTTTCTAGTGTATCAAATTCTGAACTAGATAATGATTTCGATAATAGAAAGGGAAGTGAAATGTGAGGATGGATGATACCTGTGCTGGTTTGAAGTCAGCTCCTATCTCCTTCTGGTGTAAATTTCTTACCATTAGAAATCAACCTTGAGAGTATTAGAAAGAGGAACTCATAACACAAGGAAAAGAGATGCTGAAAGGCTATCATCCTGAGTTTAGCAACCACTCCATGAGCCTTTGCAAGACTCAGAGCACAGTAACTCAGCTGTTCCCAGGGCATTTAGACAGAAGTCATAGTACATATTCAAAAAATTCTGTTAACTCAGTAACAAATGTTAACAGAGATCTTGATGGCCTGGGGGATATGCTCATTGATAAAGGCAACTTGCACTAATGGATAGAGTATTGGACTTGGAATCGGAAAAATCTGAACTCAAATCCTGCCTCTGATATTTCTTAGCTATGTGAACAAGTCTGGTAAGAAGAGTAGTTACACAGTACCCTCCTTATAAAGACTGAAATTTATTCTCCCAAAATGACACAAAGAATTCATGGGAAGAATGGGCACAAATTCAGAGTGCAATGGTAATGAAGTATATGCATACGGAACTCTTACTGAGAAGGAAACTCATATCTCTGGTATGGTCTGACCTCAATGTTCTTTCTCTTGTAATGGAGTCCTCAAGCTGCTATGCCCTAGGGGAAGCATCTCTGTTTGACATGTCAGTCATCTACTAGGTTCCCTCAGAGTGCTATTTTCCAGTTTAACTCTAGACTACCAGGGCTAATTCTTTCTTCAGTCCACAGTCAACTCTATGCTCTTTTGACAGAGGTCACATTTCTTAACAGTTTCCTGCCTTGAGTGCTGTCTTTCTATGTCTGTGTCTGTCTAGAAGGCATATCCCAGCTCCATGTTGAATACAGTGTTTCCTACTGAGTAAGTAACTCTGTTGACTTAGACCATGTGGAAGAAAAGGTGAAATTCCCTTACCCTTTCACTTTGCTGCTCTCTGACATAAGTGTAGAATAATGTTTTTACAAAACTCTCCTGAACTTTATGGACTGTAGACCTGGCAATCTACTCTGTGTGTGTGTGTGTGTGTGTGTGTGTGTGTGTGTGTGTGTGCATGTACATGCACTCGAGTATTAAGAATCACAAAGAATGTGGCCAATCTTTGCCCAAACAATGACCAGACTTCCCTTGTAACTCAAGCAGAGATTTTTTTCATACTTCATAAAGTGATGATAGGGCATGAAAACATATTAGTACTTTAGTTCAATTTTATGTGATTATCTCCTGGGCTGGAGGAGAAAACAACTTTCTCCTAACTACACTTGAAATAGCCCAGCTAATCTCCTCAATGGGGGCAGCTAAGTAGGTAATACAGTGGATGTAACTCCAGACCCAGAGTCAGGACCTGAATTCAAATCTGACCTCAGATACTTGCTGGATTGTGACCCTGAGCAAGTCACTTAACCCAATATCTTTGCCAAGAAAACCCCAAATGGGGTCCTTGAAAAGTTGGACACAACTGAAATGATTGAACAGCAACAATCCTCTCAATCTCATTCCTGCAATGGCCTACTGATTCTCCATAACTTTGAAGATCGCTGAAAGTTACTTGCACAAAAAGATATGGAAGCATTTAAAATGAAAAATTATTTTTTGTTAACTTGAGGGTGGCAGAGTAATTTATTGTATTTTCTGGGTTATTGGAAAAACTTTGTTTATGGAACCATAGATTTTTGAATTGGAAGGGACCTTCAAAATCATTTAGGTTAATTTCATGTTACTGATGAGGAAACTAGAGCCCAGAGAAATCAAGTGACACCCAAGGTCACACAGGTAGTAATAAGTATTACTTGACTGATTAAAATAACTGACATGAAGCTATCTATGAATAATAGGCTCCATTCTTCTACACCAACATCCCAAAAATCAGTTGATTAAATCTAACTAGAAATTCAACACTTGAGAGCCTGAGCTCTGGAAAAGATAAAGAGATTAAATACAGCACAATTATAAGTGATAATCCTCTTTATTCTTTCTTCTCTCCCACCCTCAACACTTCAGTAGACAGAGAAGAAAGAGTTGGTTAGCCAAATAAGTTGGTAAAGGATGTGATTAGAATATTCATTGTGGTATAGTAGCAAGGACGCCTGCCTGCTCTACAGTCAGATCATCAGGGTTCAAGGCCTACCTCTGACACTGACTACCTTGTGACCCTGGGCAAGTCACCCATCCTCCCTGGTCCTCAGTTTCTTAATCTGCCAAATCAAGGGCTGATGGTTCCTGAGGCCCTTTCCACTTCTAAATCTCTGACCATATGAAAGTCAAAAGTCCCCCAGAAATCAAGAGGTTTTCTGATTAGCTGAGAATAAACTCAGAATTGTAAATCAAACAGTAGGGTGGGCTCTTTTTTGACCACCATAAAATTTAGTGCTGTACATATTTTTGTACATATAGGACCTTGTCCTCTTTCTTTGCTCTTTTTTGGTATACTAAGGGGATACCTATCAATTGTGAATGACTGAACAAATTGTGGCACATGAATGTAATGGAAGATACTCTCTTGTAAAAATGAGAACATTAGTTTCAAAGTGACATGGAAAGACTCCTTTGAACTCATACAGAGTGAGGTAAGCAGAACCAGAGGATCAATTTATAATATAACTTCAATATAAGGAAAAAGAATACTTTTAAAGACTTACATAAACTGATGAAGAAACTTGGTTCTGAATGAAATACACAGAACCAAGAAAAAACCAATTTGTATAACAAAAACACTGTTTAAAAAAAAAAATTAGAAAGTTGTAAGGACTCTGATCACCACAAGGACCATCCATGATGCCGGAAGACTAATGATGAAAAGTGTTACCCACCTCCTAGTGAAGAGGTAATGGATTAAAGGTGCAGTAGGAGACATATGGGGCTGCTAAGTGGACAATGGATAGAACGTCAGGCCTAAAGTCAGAAGGATTCATCTTCCTGAGTTTAAATCCAGCCTCAGAAACTTAGCAGCTATGTGACCCTAGACAAGTCATTTAACCATGTTTGCCTTAGTTTCCTCATCTGTCAAATGAGCTGGGGAAGGAAATGGCAAAGCATTCCAGTAGCTTTGCCAAGAAAACCCCAAATGGGTCATAAAGAGTCAGAAATGACTAAGGATTCAACAACAAGGAGACATGTATTTGTTCTAACATAGCCTTCAAGGGCATTCGTCTTATTTGACTATTCATGCTTCTTCTGATGAATTTGTTATTCTATTTATTTCCCTCAGACATTTACTAGTTGAATAACCCTGAGCAAGTCACTTGACCTCAGTTTCCTCAACTACAAAATGAGAATCATAAGAGCATCTATTTCATAGAGTGTGTTGGGAAGATCAAAGAAATAATATTTGTAATCTCTCTGCCACAGTGCCTGACACATAGTAGGTATCTAAGAAATACTCATCCCCTTCCTTCTCCCCAAAAAGAGTGTGTGGTGGGAGGGAGAAAAAAAAATAGATTTCTGTTTTTAAATTAATTTTTAATTTTTAATTTAATTTTAAAAATAATGGACTACTCCCTAAACTACTAAACAAAATTAGTCAAGTAGCAAATGATCACAGCCAGAAAGCACATATGAGCTAATCTAAATGTGTTGAATTAGGGGTAGGGAAGGAGATGAAACAAGTCACTCTCTTTTGGGACATAGAGGCTCCAGTTCAGGAAGGGAATTGTACAGGCTGCGGAGCTGATGATGAGATAGACTAAAAATCTCTGTACCATTTCTTTGAACAATCTGGCATTTTCTGTGAGCTCATTATTGATATTTCTGCATATGATTATGACAAATAAACCCTAGAAATTATACTGTTGAGCCCTGGAAGGCACGGTGGAGAGGGGAAGAGGCAATAAGATAACAAAAATTTATGAAGTGCTTACTATGTACCAGGCACTGTGCTAAACAATGAGAATACAAACACAAGCCAAAAGGATAGCCTGCCCTCAAGGAACTTACATTCTAACAGCAGAAGACAACACATAAAAGGAAGATGAAAAGGAGAAGGAGAGGAAACAAACAAGGTGCTTCTGGAGGTGGGGAATGAAGCATGACTGGCCTTGGCCCATTCCCAACATGAAGGGAAATACGGATTGGACATTAGAATTGGGTAGTACAACATAGTGGCAGAGAGGAAAAGGAAAAGGAACATTGGTAATCTAGGATATTTTGCTGTTGTTGTTCAGTTGTCTTCGGTTGGGCCTGACTCTTTGCAACCCAATGAGGAAACTGAGGCAAACAGGGTTACGTAACTTGCCAGAATCATACAGCTACTAAGTATCAAAGGTCAGATGCAAACTCAGAAAGATGAATCTTCCTAATTCCAGACCCAGTACTCTATCTGCTATGCCTCCTAGGATTAGGGGTGCCCAAACCAAGGAGCCACAAAATTCAAGAGACTTAGTACCTCGAGTAGATGGTTGAAAATCAGAAAGGCTTTAGAAAATGGTGACTGAAAAAAAGCCTGGAGAAAAAGCACAAGTTCCCCGGACCAATTTCAGGGAGAAGTTGATGCTCCAGGAATCTAACATGTCAAAAGAAGGCCTAAGACAAGTTTTTCCACATCACATAAAATAGACTTTCTGGTGATTTTCCTTCCTCCTTTCCTCTTGCAGTTATCAGAAATCATTGATTTCCTAGCTGCCCCATCTGTGATCTACTAATGGAAGACTAGTCTTAGACAATTGCTGATAGCTTTTTATTACCTTCTTCCCTGTTTACATAGTGCCAAACTACTTTTGTACAGCCTACTTCATACTCCACCTAAGTGCAAATTGCTTCTGAATACATCTTCCACTTCCAATACACTCTTGAAACTTATTCTTCCTCTTCACTTATCATCCAGCCTTTTATAACACCATCCCCTGAAAATCATTTTAAAAAGAGTGGTTCTTCATACAATCACTCAATGCTGTTGCTCTGGTCAACAAAAATGAGAATACTTTGTTCTATTTCAAAATGTTCTCTATTTTCTCCTAGTGTAAATACTATCACTGCCTATACCTTTTCTTCTTAAGTAGTTTATGTGATATAATCTTTTGCTTTGAAGTTTGACAATTAGGTAAACTAGTATTTTTTTTAATGATACAAAGAAAAATATCCAGCAGCAGGAAACCATTTTTCACTCATTTCATCATACTTTTTAAAAAATATGTATCTGATATATTATATGTAATTAACAGCATTTTCAAGTTTCAAGATAATTTGGGTTCCTGAAATATCTCCTGAATTTAACTTTCACCGCTAATGCTTGCTTAAGCTCAGAACCTGCTCTTTTTGAGTGGACTAGATCCATGACAATACATTTCTTTTTCCCCTCATTTCAAGAGCACAAGTTCACCGCGGTTATAAATAAAAATAAAGTTCTTTCTGTTTTAGGCCCCAATTCAAACCTAGCACAGTGCAATAGTGACTGCCATTCTTTTGGAAGGGATCTAGATCCAATATTGCTCAATATGTAACCTACTTCACAGGTAAAGAGGAGTAGTCTAGCTTAAATAATGCCCCCTAAAACTCCCTCCATCCCAAATAATGCCCTCATCAGCCAGAATAATATCCCCAAATTCTGATGTAGAGATTCAATCTCTGTGTGGAAAAGATCTTCAATGTCCAAGGGTACTCTGTTAAAAATGAAAAACAAATTTGGAGGAGTCTGTGATCATTGTCATGCTTTTGTAATCTTACTCTTTTCGAGACAGTTTAAAACATAATCTGGGTGTTGTTAGAATTGTGTCCCTTCTAACACAAATATATGTGACATAGCGGACAGAGCACAAGGTCTGGAGTCAGAAGACCTGAGTTCAAATCTGGTCTCAGATACTTACTAGCCATGTGATCCTGGGCAAGTCACTTAACCATATTTGCCTCAGTTTCCTCATCTGTAAAGTGAGCTGCAGAAAGAAATGGCATCTTTGCTAAGAAAGCCCCAACATGGAATCATGAAGAGCCAGACATGATTAAAAAACAACTAAATAACACAAATTTCTTCTATATGTTTAACTGCCAAAGGTCACAGTTCACTATTTACCTGATTCTTCTCCCAGTAAGAACCAGACATCAAAGAATCCCTTACTCATCCTTTTAAGCAAACCTGTGGTACTTTGGGAAAGTGCCAAGCTCTCATGTTCCCAAAGAACAAGCAAACTATATCCATTAACTCTTCCTCCATTTGGGTGACAGGTACTCATCTCATTAGAATCAAAGAGCGATGGTTTGAATTTATCTGGTCAGAATAGCTCTTGAGTCTCTAGCCCATTGGGAATTTTTTTTTTTGCTCCTCCATAGTTCTACTGTATTTTACTGAACCTTTGATATATGAGTAGGATTTAATAGAATCCATTACAAAAACAAGCAGTCAACCATAATTCTGTATATAGTTTTTACTCAAAGGCATAGAATCAAAATAAAATGCAATAAAATCACAATTATTGAAACAAAGACACATATTTAGTTTATCCCAGACCTAGGTGATCTACAATCAATACATAGGCAAACTCCAAACCAAGATATTTAATGAAAGACAATTCAATCGTTTATCCCTGTAACCCACCCACTTCCTCACCCCTAGAGTAAGCAAATGGAGTCTAAGCTATAAAGCATTGTTCCCAAATATTGTTCTACCCCTGGCCTCCATGAGAGTCATGTTAAGTGAGAGACTCAGAGATCAGGGAAGCGACTCCTCTCTTCCGAATACTACCAGATATGAACTTGGGAAAAACCCTGTAACAACCCCTCTGGCTGCTTACTCTCTTGCCATGCTCTATACCAAGGCCCTACCTCTAATCTCTCATGAACTGGCTCTTGCTTAAAAATACCACAGCCAAATAATGAAAAACTATTAGTAGCACCAGAGCGGACTTTCCTCTCCAGTAATCATCATGCCTTCTTTCTCTATTGTGCTGAAATTCATGTGATGACCAAGAATTACATCACTTCTCTGTCTCTTGAAATCTCTTCAACATTAGCCTTCCTCAGTCTCTTCTTCTTTCATAATCATGGCAAGAAGTGTATGTATGACATCATATCTGTGATAACTGACTGATAGACTGGGCTCCCCTCACCAATGCAAGGTTATAAGACAACTCCAAAGGTTTCATGATGGAAAAGGCTACCCACATCCAGAGAAAGAATTTGGGAGTCTGAATACAGATTGAAGCAAACTATTTGCTCTCTTTCCCTTTAGTTTAGTTTTGTTTTGTTTCTTCTTTCTCATTATTCATTCCATTGGTTATAATTCTTCTTTACTACTTGACTAATGTTTAATGTGAAGATCTATGTAAAACCTATATTGGATTGCATGCCACCATGGGGAGGTGGGGAGGAGAAAATTTGGAACTCAAAAGCTTGTGAAACTGAATGTTGTAAACTAATAGTATATCATTTTTTTAAGTTAAAAAAAAGAGAATTACCTCAGGGGGAAAAAAAAAGAAGTGTGTGTATGTGGAGGAAGGGAAGCAGGAGATGGACTAAGGGAACTTAATCTGTATTTACTCAGAGCCATTTGTTCTTTGCTAACTTAATCATTTTTAAATGTCATTGCAACTTTCTCATAGAATATATCAGGGGCTAAAGTGGTCAAGCCCAAATTCAATATAGACCAACATAGAAATGCTGACAGATCTGTTCCATTTCATTTCTATTTGTTGCCCTTCTAGTTTCATTTACAAATTCACCTTAGAATGATTTGAATTGCCTGGGACTCATGCCAAGCTCTTGTATAGGTTCAATTTCCCCTCTCCTCCTTTAAGTTGTTTTGTGTTGATGCTTAAAGTCTTCTCTTATCTTCCCCTGTAATATTTTACAGATACACTGCTACTCTAAATTGGTGTTTCTCAGGGCTGTCAAGTCTTGCCAAGTAAATTCTAGCTGAGAGAGATTGTTGACTTATTCACTGTTGATGAATTATTTTACATTGGTTAAATTTCTCTAATGATGATAAAATCAACTTTTGTCAATTTCCCATTTTTCAGAGTCAACCAATGAGGTATCAATAACAACTGTCCCATGTGTCTACATTTTCTTTGCTATAAAATTTTATGAGAATGGGATAATGCAGGCATTGAGAGTATCCTTGATAAAAATATGATTTTTAATATCCCCAGATTCTTTTTTATTTTTATTGATGTCTTTTCTAACATCACCTTAATTTCTAAATATAAAACTCTTGCCTCTTGTGCCCAGAAATTTATCCCCCTTCAAAGAATAAAAAAGAAAGAGGGAAAAAAGCAACGCAGCAAAATTATCCAACCTATCATTTACATCTGACAGTAAATGAAATGCTCCACACCAAATAGTCTGCCATCTCTGCAGAAAAGGGGAGGGAATGCATTGAAGGGAAAATAAATCTATTTCATGATCAAAGTTGGTAATTTTGATTACATAGCATTGGGTTCTATCTCCTTTGTTTTTTTCATTTACATTGTTATACTCATTGTATATATTGTTTTCCCAATTCTACTTTACTTTTCATCCATCTTTTTGTGCCTCTTGTCAGCTCTCATACTCATTGTTTATAGCATAATAATATTCCAATGCGTTGACTTAGCCATTCCCCAATCAATAGGTGATTTCTTTTTTTCAATTCTTTAAGACAGAAATTTCTATTATAACTATTTGGAGGCATATGGAAACTTTCTTTCACTTCTTTGAGGTGTCTTAGTCATAGTCATTGGACAATATCTGCCTTAGCCATAGGATCCCCTGCATCAAAGGATGTGAATATTTTAACCACTTTCTTGTATAATTCTAAATTTCTTTCCAAAATGGTCAAACCAATTCAGAACTCCCTCAACAGTGTATTATTTTGCCTATCTTTCACAGCCATTCAAACACTGACTATTCCCATTCTTTGTAATCTTTCCCAATTTGCTAAATATATGGTAATTCAGAACACTCTTTCATATGGTTGGAAGCAGTTTGTCATTCTTATTAGTAGTGTTTTCATGTCTTTTCAGTTATCCAGCCAATAAGTATTTATTAAGCACCCACTAAGTGAAGTATAGCACTAATTTTTGGGAATACAAATAAAAGCCAAAAACAAAAAAAGATGAGAAGACTTGTGAACAGCAGATATGGTGGGAAAGAAAGAGTGAAAAGTAGAGGATGACACTTAGATTATAAGCATGGGTGACCAGGAGGGTGGTGATCCCCTAAACAGTGTTAGGAAAGTTAGGAAAGAGAAAGGGTTTTTTGGATATGTTGATATTTGTTGAATATGGGACATCCAGTTGGAAATGGCTAATAGCTATTTGGAGATGTAAGTTCAGAGGTTAAGAAAGAAGTTAGGGTTGGATAAATAGATCTAAGAATTGTTAGTATAGAAATAATAATTGAATCCAGAGGAGCTAATGAGTCTGCCAAGTGAAAGAGTACAGAGGGAGAAAAGTAGAAGGCTCAGTATAGAGCCTTGAGGTATATAGCAGGAGTGACATGATAAGATTCTACCGGGTGTCCCTAAAGTCTGGACACACAGGAAATCTCATTAACTGTGCATATTTTCAAGAAATGAAATGAATGAAATTTTCAACAACATTTTATTTAATTAGCATAAATGAGAGTTCATAGGAAGACATAGGAAATACATAGGAAATCTAATTAATTAATTTAATTAATCTCATTAATATGGAAAATAGTTTTTATTCCATATGAAATTGTCATGGCTAAAATTTATGCTGATTCAAATGAGAACTCTAGGAAGGAATAGGGGGATATGTTGAAGGAGAGCCACCAGAGAGAAGAGATTATTAAGGAGAGGGTGATTGACAGTGTCAAAAGCTGCAGAGAGGCCAAGAAGGATAAGAACTGAGAAAAGTCCATAAGATTTAGCAATTAAAGATCATTGGTAACTTTGGAGAAAGCAGTTTGGGTTGAAAAAATGAGATCAAAAATGAGAATGTAGAAAGTTAAGAAGAGAATGAGGGGAAAGGTAGTGGAAAAATCTGTTATAAATTACTTTCTCCAATTTAGCCACAAAAGGAAGGTGAAATATGAGATGATAGCTAGTGGGAATAAATGAATCAAATGAGAATTTTTTGAGGATGGGGCAGATATGGGTAAATTTTTAGGCAGTAAGGAAGCAACTAGTAGAAAGGGGAGATAAAGGATAAATGAGAGGATGAGTATAATATAGGAAGCAATTTGCTGGAGAAGAAAAGTGGAGTGAGATCATGTATTCCTCTTGTTCTTATATATATTTTTATCAATTCACTATATATCTTTAATATCAATTTTATTTGATGCAAAGATATTTTTTCAATTAACAGCTTCTCTTCTTATCCCATTTTCATTGATTTCGTTTGTGCAAAACTTTTTTTACTTCATACAATTGAAATTATCTGTTTTATTTGAAGATTATTCTTCTATAGCAAACTGTATTTTGTCACATACTCTTATAGAGAGTCATTCTCTCATAATGAATTTTAAAGTATTATTCTTTAAAAGACCAGAGGATATATAAAGAGGAACAGAGGAAGAATAAGTTTCAAGGATATATTGGAAATGGGAGATTTATTCAGAAGCAATTTGCACTTAAGCAAAAAATCTAGTAAACTATACAAGAGTGGCTTGGCACTATGTAAACAGAACAGAAGGTAATAAATTGCTATTATCTCTTTTTGGAAACTAGTGCCATAACAATAGATGATAACTATGGAACTATTGATAGCTATTAACTCTGGGAGATAAACTTACAATCAAAACTGCCAGAAAGTTTATAGAAAGAACAATAGAAACAACCCTGCTATGGGCCTTGCTGACCTGCCATCAGCTCTTTCACAAAATTGATCCAGGAGCTAGACTCTAGAGCCAGTGCCTCTCAGTCATTCCCATGTCAACTGGCACCAATCAACCAGCTGCTCCCAGCTTGCCAGTATGTTCAAGACCCCCAAGAATAACAATAACCCTCCAATTACTCTGCTTCTGGTTCAGCCCTTCCAGCCATTTTACAGGAAAGCAACCTCTTTCCAATAGCCCATCAACTGCCATAGAATACCATTAGTAGGGTAACCTGGATGAAGATCTCACAAAGGAGATTAAGAAGTAATGGTCAACTAAGTAAGAGAAGCAGCAGGAGACAGCACTGCCATGAAAACAAAGCCCATCTAACCAAAACAGCAAGGGAGAGGCAAGAAGTAGCATGTTTCAGGTAGGCTGAACCACCATTACCACCTTAGCCACTACCTCCCCTCAGACCTTGGGTGACGTAAGAGGACAAAAACCCAGAACCCGTGGAAATAGTGTCAGCCTCCAAACCAACAGCCTTGCTTCCAACCCATCTTCCAGGGAGCCACCCTAATGAAAGCAAGACCTGACAACCACCTCTCCAAGGGGTTGCAGATCACCTCCTTAGAAACCACAACTGTTCAAGACCCAGAAAAGCATGTTCTCAACACCCAAAATTCCTGGCACTGTCAAACAATTCAGTGCTGGAAACGGCCAAAGTTTTATCAATGGAAATGATACCAAAGAAGATGAATTATCATTTGCCTTGATGCTGTACCCCAAGGACTCAAGGGATCTTTTCAACCTACCATGCAGATACCCTTCAATATCTTTTGCTTCCTCTATTGGAATATGAGTTCCTTGAGAACAGGGATTGTCTTTCTCTACTATTTATAACTTCAACTCTTGGAGCAGTGCTCTATGTATAGTAAACATTTAATAAAATCTTTTTTCATTCATTCATTCATCCATTTCTTTGTCAAGTCTGTGAGGCAGCTAGGTGGTCCAGCACAGCACTGGGTCTGGAGTCAGGAAGACCTGAGTTCAAGTCTGGCCTCAGACACTTACTAACTCTGTCACTCTGAGTAAATCACTTAACCTCTATCTGCCTTAGTTCCCTCAACTATAAAATAGGGAACACATACCTCTAGGGATTGTTGTGAGGTTCAAGTATTTGTGAATTACTTAGCACAGTGCCTGTTCTGGAACAGACATCTAATAAAGGCACTTGTTCCTTCTTCCCTTATATGCAGAACCAAAGATTTTTACCTCATTAGCAGGGTAGAGAAACACCTCTTGTGTTCTCTGCTTTCGCTTCCCATTAGAAAGCTCAATCTTAATTCATCAAAGAAATAAAGACAGAAGTGTTCATCTGTAGAGGGGAAGAACATTTTCTCTACCTCCAACTCCAATATCAGCATTCCAGAATGACCTATCAGCAGTTCTCCAAAATTAGACTGAAAATGCCATATAATTCTCCACCTATAATCGAGTCAAACCTTCTACCCAATTAATCTTATTCTACCCATCTCTGCAACAGTTTCCCTAATCCTACAGCTAAAAACAGTTGCTCCTGTCTCCAGTTTTCCTAGAGCACTCTATCTGGATTGGCGCATTGCTCCTAGGCCATTTGACCTTGTATCATGTGTGCTTGTGTCCTTTCTGTTCTCCTTGTTAGTCTGTAATTATAACAATAATAATCACTGATACAGTGCTTTGAAGTGTTTAAAGTGTCTTTGCATGTATTAGCTCATATGATCCTCAGAAGAGTCTTGTGAAGTAGGATCATGTCCATTTGGGAGATGAGGACCCTAAGGCTCAGAGAAATGCAGTGATTTGCTCTGGTAACTTATCTGGTAAGTGTCAAAGGCAAGATTTGAATCCAGGTCATCCAGGATTTCAAGTCCAGTGTTATTCACTGTGTCACATTAGCAAGACCCTTGATCACAGAGAAAACACCTTTTTTTGCTGTTGCTTTTCCCAGCATCTAGCTCAGTGTCCATCCCTTGAAAAACACACAATAACTATTTGTTAAATTGAAAGAAAAAGAAAGTCTAAAAAGGATCAGGTAGCCTAAATTTGGGGAAATTTTGAAAATCTTGAAAATTTTTCTTACCTACTTAGATATTTCCTTAGAAACACCAACAAACAAGTGATATTTCCAGTGTAAGGAACTGAAACTCCTGACTGTGTTCTTTTAAACCAGAAAGATGGTCCCTAGATGCTATGACAACTGCTAGGTTTTCTTATCTATTTTTCATGTGCTTGTCTTGTCTACCCCCATTAAATTATAAATTCCTCAAGGGTTGGGCCTGTTTCCTTTGCAACTAGCTAGAGAATAGAATGGACACTCATTAAATGTTGACTGATTGTACCACTGGCACTGGACAAATCCAAAACAAAAATAATTGACAGTGCCCTGCAGAACAGAATTATGAAAATGGATTAAATGGGGGCCAGGATCCTTCCTGTATCAGTTCTGAAAATAAAAGTGAAGCCCGTCCTTGGAGGAAGGGAGAGTTGCCCTCCAAGTGCCAGGAAGCATTCTGCTTTCCTTTGTTATAGACAAAGAAAAAGAAAAGTTTCCATGCTTTTTTTTTCAGAATTATCTTACCATAGCCAGTAAGTGCTATATTGACCTGGTTAGGACTTGGCCAAATTTAGACCTAATAGTTGGATCTGAAAGTTGCTAAATATTTGATGTTTTTTTGTCTCTCAATTTCAAAGGCAGGCTCTTCACATGGAATCTTTCACAGAGACCTTCCCAGGCTTCCTTGCGGCAGCCAATGTGACTCCTTCAATGGGTTTTAGGTCCTTTAGAGAAATCTTGCCATTACTGAAGAGAGACAGGAGAAGCTGTGGTCAAGTATAATTAATTATCTTTAAAGAGAGCAGGAACAATGTGTCTTCTATTTTTACATCTTGCACACTGTGGGAGATTAAAATTATTAATAATAACCATGTAGTCTTATTTAAATAGTTATGTGCCCATTTATATTTTGAAGTGGAGACAGTGCTGAACTTGGAATCAGGATGACCTGGGTTCAAATCCCATCTCTGACATCTGATAGTGGAATGAGAATGAACAAGTTACCTAACTTCTCTGAGCCTCAGTTTCCTCATCTGTAAAATGAGAATAACAATATCTATACTACTTATCTCACAAGGCTGTCCAAGTTAAAGCACTTGTAGAATGTAAAGCCCTATGCTAAAATTAGCTATCAAATAGTACCCATTTACTTATTTTAATAATTAAGCAGTTGTAGTGGTGGGAATTTCATTCCACCTACTCCCTCCCAGCTCTGTTGATATAATCACACAAAGTAAGAGACAGTTAACAGAGATAATGAGTTATTAATATGTTAACAAGGTACAAGAACTCATTCCTTTATAAAGTGTGAAAAAAATTATGATTGAATTGGAAGGGAAGCTTTTTATTGATTGCTTAAAGATTAGTCATGTTTCTGAAGGCCTTTAAAAAACTATACTTAAAGTCCTTACAAAACTAACAGACCCTACATACAGTCCAAGGCAGGGAGGAAATTTGTAGACTATTACCCCTGTTCCTCTATCAGAGGCCAGCAACTGGAGGGGAGAGGTGGGAGGGAGAGGGAGAGGAGAAGAGGATTTTATCTTCTCCCCACTGCCAGTCAAGACATCTTGCAATGGAGCTTCTCACTTGTAGACAAGCTCCCCATCTAGCAGGGTGGAAAGATACATTTCCCCCTAGGGACACAGACACAGAGGCAACATTCAAGGCAGCAAGCTGCTTGAAGGATCATGACCCCCGAGAAGTGAACAGAGAAATCTAATCCTGGCAATTCAGATCTGAGCTTTGAAGAAGAGTAAACCCAGAAAGCCCAGCTGAGTGGCCTGCCTAGCAGTCGTCCTACCCAGCTGAAAACATGAGGACAGAGGAGGAGAAAGGGCATCAAGGATGAGCAATACAGGAAACATGCTTCTTTGCCCACACGCATTCCCTACATAGGTTCCTTATTAGTAGTATAATCTGAGTCTAGAGCCACTCCTCCCACTGATGCTACATGTATTTGTGGCATGGTGTGTCCCAAGCTTATGGGGGAGAGAAAGAATGTTTTGTAGGTACTCTTCTTACTATACCATCATAGTAATGGCTTTTCCTTGAGCCATGGCATAGGCCCATTTCCAAACCATGAGGTAGACCACGCATTCTCTAGTCCAGAAGATCAGGGAGGCTCCTCTGAGTACTCCCATTATTTGTACATCATCTCTACACATTGTTTGAAATCTTTCTTCGCTATTATACCCCTTAACTTCCAGAGAAAATTCTGATGAGAGCTACCCAGTTCATCTCTTCCAAATGACAAGACCAGCAAGATATGTTTACATTTGAAGGGGAATGTGTATCTATGACTTAATCCATATAAAGACCTTCCAGTGAAGAAATTCCCTCCACCAATGCAGGTCAGTTTGCTCTGCAATTCCCTTAGGAGAATTGCCTGTAGCACTGAGGGCTTTTAATGGCTTTCCCAGGTTTAATCAATTAATCAACAGGCATTTTTGGCATTCTTATTGCTTTCCAAGCACTCCACTAAGTGCTGGGGATACAAATAAAGACAAAAATATTCCCTGTCTTCAAGGAGTCTACTTTCTAATCCGGAAGACAACAGGTACACACATGTGTGTGTATGTGTATGTGTGTATATATAAGATACAGAGTAGATACAATATAACCTTAGAGGACTGGGAAAGAACTCTTGTAGAGGGTGGCATTTGAGATGTGCCTTGAAGGAAGCCAGGGATCCTAAGAGGCAAAGGAGGAAGACCCTCCAGGAAAGAGAGTTAGTCAAGACAAATACACAGAGACCATGACCCCTAAGGAACAGGAAGTAGGTCAATGTGGTTGAGTCTGGGTCAGAGAATGGGGTTGATGCTTGGTCTTCCTGACTCTAAAACCAGCCCTCTATTCATCACACCATGGTTGCCTGTCTGTGCATAACCACTAATACTTAGTTAATTCCTAGCATCTAAGGAAACTGCTTTTCACTTATAAGCAAAAGTATGCTTAAGCTCTTATTTTAAATGATTAGTTCTGGAAGGGGCACCCAGTCCTTTATGTATTAGAAAGGAGATGAATTTGGCATTTAGCAACTCTCTCACAAAATGCAGGTCATTGTATTTAAATTACTAATGGATTTTACTAAACAGGAGTGATAGCATAGCACTATAGGATTTAAAGCTAGAAAATATGCCACCCCTTCATTTCACATATAAGGAAACTGAAGCAAGTTAAGAAATCTGCTCAATATGATTGATAGTTTGATAGTAGATGATTCAGTGTAAAGATTGAAGTCGTCTGACTCCAAGTCCTGGGTCCTTGTCACACTACCTCTTTTCCTTCTCCCAGTTAGATTCCCATTGGGCCTGAGAAATTGCTCTTCTTCTTGGGAATATAGAATTACAGGAGTTTGTAACGACACTGAGCTGTATCTGCTGTCATTTTTCTCTTTCTACTTAATCTGCATTCAGGAGGGAACAAAGGATAAAAAGGGAATGTCAAGTTTTCTTAGCAGACAAAGAAACATAAATTGGAGTTCTCTGTATATTCCATTCAATATAACAAGTGTTTATTAATCACCTACTCTGTCCAAAGATCCGTGGTAGGCACTGGAGATAAAAATATTGAAAATGACACAAATTTGTTAATCATTTCATTTGTACAATATAAGGAAGGACTTCTTAATCACTACAAGTTGTCCAAAAATGGAAATGGAGTCAAGTAAAGATTGGGTGACCACTTGTCAGGGAAAGTGAACATTTGAAGGATTGATTTTTGTATGTATATACATATACATATGCATATATAATCATTATTATTACACATTAAGATTATTATCCTAAATCATTTGAATACCTGATTATTTCTAAGGTCCTTCTAACTTTAAACTTTACATTTATAGTGAATAACTTAAGTAATGCATTTTTGGTCTATTATTTAGATTTTTTTCTTGTACCAATCTCAAAACTTTTTGACTCCATACTGCCCAAGAGAAATAAATATGGACAAAATATTACAATTCTCTGAAGCTGCATTAAGAAAGAGTATCCAAGTGTAAGGATATCTCCTTAAGACTTCTATATTATGCCCAGATATTCTGAACTAAAATATCATGTTCCGTTCCGGACATCCAATACTTAACACAGTACCTGGCACACAGTAGGCACTTAATAAATGCTTGTGGATTTGATTTCCTATTATAAGATGTAGGTTGATAAGATAGAAAACATTCAGAGGAGTACAAACAGGATAGTGAATAGCTTTGTCAACATTGTGCCATATTGATTGAGGAAACTGGTGATATTTAACCTGGAGAAAACATAATAAATATATATATATATATATATATATATATATATATATGTACATATATATATAATAACCTGGAGAAAATAAAATAAATAACGAGGAGTAATATAATAGTTATCTTCAAGTTTTTATAGCGCTGTCCTATAGAATAGGAAGTAGATTTACACAATTACCTGATACTCTTCAGTGATGAGGTCTAGCAATTCTATATTCCCCATAAGAAATCTTCATTCAATTCAAGAGCTCATGGCCAAAATTCTAGTCTCTCTTTGGTTCTTAGAAAGCAAGCTACCTCTATACTCTTGGTCCTCCTCCTTCTGAGTGACAGTGTTCATATTGTTAATCTAAGCTTTTGATATGTATTAATAAATTTGTCCAATTAGACCCATTGCCACTGATCCCATCCACTGGAAAATCTCTACCTTCTTGCTTCCCTGCTCTACATCAATAGACTTTAATCGTAAGAGTATGGCATAACGGAATTGACCATACTTGCCTGGCTTGACTGTATAGACTAATATCTATTACCATAGAAGCAAAAAGAACACACGCAAATATATTAAACAAGTACTATGCAGATTATACATGAATGGATCCTTCTAGAAGTAGATAGCCTTTTGCCAGTCTATAGGTATATCCCAGATCCAAGAGTTGCCAGACAAGGATCAGGTGCTTAACATCAAAATTCACTGTCAGCCAACACCACCACCACGAACTATTGTGAGTATCTGATACTAGAGTCAGCAATGGAATGACTTCTAAGGAAAGTGTCTTGGAAAGCCAGTGGAATATGTGTAGACATTCTGTAACTAGTTCTAGCTGACTAACGGGAAGCTCTCTGATAGACAGGTATTCAAAGGTCTAGCCATCTTCCACCAATTCCATCATGGCTACATATAGTTCTGTCACTAATGGTATCTGGTAAAAGAATATGCTATAAGGGAAGAGGTCTTAGAGCTTTCTCCCTTCTGAGGGTATGTAACCTCAAGAAATGGGCTATTGTCCTTGGAGTCCATGTTTATTCTTTTCCATTTTAGGGGAAGAGAAGGAACTTCCTACCTTATGAATTTGAAAGTCAGAAAGTGTCATGGCATTATGATATTTAAGTCTAATTTACAGAACCATTCCTGTATCAATGGCCTAAGGAGCAAAGACAGACCTTTGGGAGTGAAAGCTGAGATAAAGACCCTCTGTTATTCATTCCAAATACAGATATGAATTTATTGGTACCAATGCTATGTAGGAACTGAGCTCAGTGGAGCATTTTCAGGCCCAAAGACCAAGGTGGTATAAAGGATAATATGCTTTTGAGGTGTTGGGGGAAAATGTTTTTTAATTGCTATAACTTTGAAATAAATATCCTTTTGTAAATGTATAAATATAAATAAGTATATCAAATTATATTATGTTATGTTATATCATATCATATTATATTATAAATACATAAATAAATATCCTCTTGGGGAAGTTAGGTAGCATAGTGGAGACCCAGGCCTAGAGTCAGGAAGACATGAGCTCAAATTTGACCTCAGACATTTACTAGCTGTGTTAACTCTGGGATACTCACTTAACCTAGTTTGCATCAATTTCCTCATCTGCAAAATCAGTTGGCAAAGGAAATTACAAACCACTCAAGTATTTCTACCAAGAAAACCCTAAATGGCATCATGAAGAGTTAGAAATAACTGAAACAAGTGAACAAAGTAGCAAATACTTGTCAGTCTGAGAACCAGAGGGGATGTAGACATGCCACATCCATCTGGCATCTTTCGATGTTGGGAGATGTAATTTGTTTGGTCCAGGATACTCAAACTCTTTTAGCAAGGTGGATATCCTCTCACTATTTCCTCATGCAGATTGGAATGTCCTCTTAACTTTGCATTTTTCCATTTTTAATGTGAAGATATTCTCCCTGATAGAAAGATCAAAATAAATATTGAATAGTTCTACTTGATAACTGTCATCCTCTAAAACTCAGAGCCATAGCTCTTAATTTTTGTGATTCAGATAGGCTCCACAAAATGCACCCATGAAAAGCAGCACCAAAAGGAGTCCTCAGGTGTAAGGATGGTAAATGTGGACACCACCACCCCAAGGAGGAGAATGCAAAGACACAAGGACACCATTAACAAGACTGCCCCCATCTCTGTTGGTCCCTACAGAGAAGTTCCTGCTTGCCTGCTGATGTTATTACTAACAAGGTACAAAATTCTGTTGTTTCTGTTCTGCTGAAGTCAGTCAACAAGCATTTGTAAAGTATTTAAAATGTGTCAGGAACTATGCTGAAAGACTCCAATTACTCTCAGCACCCTCTAAATTGGACCTTCTAAATTTCTTTTAGCTGTGATTGAGTCACTATGGTATAGAGTGGTGACCTTGGAGTGAAAGAGATATGGGTTCAAAGTATCTGACAGTTCTGACACTCTGTTTCTTCATATGGAAGTGAGGACAATGATGTCTGCAGTACTTACCTCACAAGTTTCTTGTGAAGTAATAGATTTAAAGTTCTTTGTAAACCTTGAAGTGCTATGACAATTCATTATTATTAATTATCAGTACCTTTGGAATTTGTTTATGAATATAACCTGTTCCCTCACAAATAAACCCTAGAAAAGGCATGTCTGGATTCCAGATTGTTTGTAGTAGAGGAGAGAAGGGAATAAGGAGAATATAAGATTGAGGTAATAAAAGACAGTCATAATTGGCTTCAGTCCGGGAGTTCAGGGCTACAAGGCTAACAGTATAAGCAAGGTAAAATAATGAGTTTCACTGGCTCAG
Source organism: Pseudochirops corinnae (assembly GCA_028646515.1). NCBI lineage: Eukaryota > Metazoa > Chordata > Mammalia > Diprotodontia > Pseudocheiridae > Pseudochirops > Pseudochirops corinnae. The sequence continues at coordinate 234,620,321 of CM053587.1, read as the reverse complement.
AGCTATGCACCAAGGCCTTGGAATATTTAGAAAACTGAGAGAAGAACCCAGTGTCTGAGACAGTGAGTGATTCCCTAGGCAGGATACAGAATTGATCTGATCCCCAGTATGCAGAGGGTCTGTACCAGGAGGATCTCCTAGCATGCCTGCTTCCAGCTCTTGTACATGTCCTTTCAAAACCTGAGCTCATCAGGGAGCTCAGATTTAAATAGTAGTTCAAAATAGCAGTTTACCTGAGTGCTGAAAATATAGACCATACCTACAACATAGTCTCTGGACCACTGATCTCAGTTTCTAACATGGTGGCATACATTACAGATTTGCAGAAATACATTATTCCTCTTTGCATGATTGTTCCTTTCAAAGCTTTTTTAACCTTTTTGTGGAGTCATTTGATCTCTTTCATTTTAAAAATAAATCAGTTACCAAAAAAAGGGAGTTCAAGTAATATAATCTGAACCCACATTAAGAAAGACTGTGCCTAGAACGAGAGAAATGGTAGTCTTACTGTAGCCAGTTCTCATCAGACCCCACTGGGAGTATTGTGCCCAGTTCTGGGACAGAACCCCTAAGGTTCCTTCCAACTACATTTTTGATTCTAGAACTCTAGGGAGTATGTTAAAAGTCAAGTTGGCCTCCGAATGAATGAATACATTTCAGCTTAAAGAATTTTTGGAAGATAGATGAGAATTATTCATATAACTACCCAATTGTTATACAGTCCTTAAATTCAGTATATGTGTATATGTGTACATATATGTGTATATTTGTATATATGCACACATATACATACACACATATATGCCTCTGCTTGCCATAATTTCTTCATCTATAATATGGGAACAATAACAGCAACTATCTCCCAGGGTTGTTACAAGGATTAAATGAGAAAGTGCTTAGCACAGTGTGTTATATAAATATTACTTATTACTATAATGTACATATACAAATGCATATACATATACAGCAAATAGATGGCACCTGATAGAAAGCTAAACCTAAAGTCAGGAAGACTTGGCTCCAAATATAGGTTCTGACACATTAGCTATGTGATTTTAACCTCTGTCTGCCTCAGTTTCCTTAAATGTGAAATGGAGGTAATAACAAAACCTACCTATTTGGTTATTGTGAGGAAAAATGAACTACTCTTTACAAAGGATTTTGCAAATCACTCTATAAATGTTAGCAATTATTATATGTCAAAATCAACCCAATTCTCACCTATATCCATCTAGGACCGCATAAAGATACACTGTATGTATATGTGTGCGTGTATGTGTATAAATGCCCATTGATATATGTATGTACATACACATATATGTATATACACACATACATACTTCCTATTGGGCAGAGAGAAGGCATAATATGCCTGATTGGTTAAGACTTTGCCTGAGAATTAAATCTTGCCAATAAAATAAACCAAGGAGACCAGAAGTTGAAAAGGTCCAATGATGACAGTAAATTCTAGTTAAACGACAGAATTCTGGTGAGAGGCAGAAATGGAGAAAAGTTGTGCTTTTAGTAAACTCAGGTAAGGAAATATATATATATATATATATATATATATATATATATATATATATATATATATATACATATGTATATATATATTAGACACATGTATATGTATACACACATACTTATATTCATATATATGTATATATTTATGACAGATTTTCTGAAGTCATATTGGTCCTGATAGAAGGGCTTTACCTACTAAAATGCTTATTCTTTGTAGTGTTAGATCTCAAACTGAGGTCAGATGTAGGTTAAGTCTAGCAATTATGTTGTTCCATGAATAACATTTCTCAATTAAAATCTTGCTTAGTGTATTGGGCCCAGAAGGGCCTAGGAGAGTCAGACTGGATTGCATTTGGGAAATTGCAAAGTGCCTTCAGGCTATGCAACAGCCCATTTCTTTAACACTAATATTATTTTCCTGATTGTGTATGACTGCAGAACATAGAACACCACAATCCCCGAAAAATCAATGAGAACTGGCATTTCTATATACTGTAAGATTTACAAAGGCTTTATTACCCAGGTGTTTCAAAGGGCAGGGGAACATTGCTTGTTGGGGAAGGAAACAAGCATTTATCCCCACTGCTTGGTAGGGATAAGCAGGCTGCATGTACCACTATAATGAGAATGACTCACATCCTGGAAAACATGTAAAAAGCCTCATCTAGGGGTGATATATAACCACCACAGGAATGGGGCTGGCCACAGAACAAGAGGGAGAGACCATGGATGGACAGCCTGAGGGAAATAGTAAAAGAACCAAAGAGAAGATTCTAGCATATTGGGCGTGTCATCTATAGAGAATTTATGCAAAAATATGGACAAAAATCTTTCAGAATGAGAATGTATGGATCATCTATGAGTACTCATGCCAAAGTTGGGAAGTGATGTATACATAATGTACACACACACATACTGTAAACACACACAGACATACTGAAATATAGTCCTGTTTTAACCAATTAGATGATTCATATATTTGGAAGCATTTTAATTGGGAACTGTCAAAACAAAACGTTAGCTAGAGGTAATCTGCCTTCATTAGCTAGAAGTGTGTGTGTGTGTGTGTGCGTGTGTGTGTGTGTGTGTGTGTGTGTGTGTGTGTGTGTGTGTGTGCAAGAGAGAGACAGAGATAAAGAGAGGAGAGGGGGGTGTGTGTGTGTGTGCGTACACATACACACATATGCACATATACATATAGTTATTTTTATTTTCTGTTTTTCCTCTCATTAATTTAGGAGTATGGGAGATGTTTTTTAAGTCCCTTCTACCGAGGCAGTGAGGTTTTTTTCAAGGAATTTCTTTCACATGACAGCTGCCAGAAAGATTTTGATCATTCAAACTGTTGCTGTGACTCTTTATATTCTGCTCATATTTCATTTCTAATATGATTACAACTATATTACAAGGACTTTTGAAGTGTTCTCTTTCTCTTTCCTTTAACAATTCTGGGAATACAAAGAACAAAAGCTCAATTTGAATGTGTCTGCTTTGCTGGTGGTTTTGTTCATTCAAATCAAAATCTGACTATAACTCTTTTGAGAAGGTGTTTCTAAGCTTTAATTGATGTGTGATGTCACATGTGTGAATATTCCCTCCAGGGTGTAGATCACAGAACCCTTCCATGCCTCCTCTTCATGAACATTACTCATGATTCATGTCCTCCAGTAATTTCTCCACAAGAAGACCATTCAACTTTCTGGGAGCCTTTGTCTGATCTCCTGGCACTGGATGGATACCTAAGAAGCCTGCTGCCTGTCTATCTGTTGTTCTTAATGACCAGGAGTCTTCTCTTCCAGTTAATCCTTTCTCTAATGGTTAGTTAAGCAATGTCCTTGTAGCTGTGTGTTATTGTCTATAGAACACTGAGCCTGGAATCAGAAACACCTGAGTTCAAATTCAACCTCAAATACTTATTAGCCATTTGATCTGGGCAAGTCACTTGACCTCTGCCTGCCTTACTTTCCTAAAGTATAAAATGGAGATAACAAAATAATGATAGCAGCCACCTCCCAGAGTCGTTGTGAGGATCAAATGAGATAATATTTAGAAAGTGCTTAGTGCAGTGCCTAATGGATAATACATACTTGTTTTTAGGGGGGTAGGGGGGAGGGCAGGGTAGTTGGGGTTAAGTGAGTTACCCAAGGTCACATGGCTAGTTTTTGTGTTAAGTGTCTGAGGCCATATTTGAACTCAGGTCCTCCTGACTCCAGGGCTGGTGCTCTATTCACTGTGTCACCTATCTGCCCCAAATATTTCAAGTTTTTTATTATTATTATAATATATGTTATGGTGATCTGTGATCTTTGGTGTTATTGTGGGAATTGTTTTGGGGCACCACGAACCACATCCACAGATAACAGATACTTAATAAATGCATTTTCTCTTCCACGTTTCTATACACCCATAGTCAAACAAATATACTCCCATGTTAATGATAAGTATTTTTTGCAAATCATTCCAGTATCTTTTTACAGCTCATTTTTGTAATGGTAAGGGAATTTGAAGACCTTCCCTGCCCCTTAATAGGCCTAGGGAATTTGAAGATCTTCCTTGACCCTTAATGGGTCTCACTTGGAGCCCAACAAGAGAAACTTGCTTAGGGGAGGCTTGTTTTTCAGGAAGGCCCACACTTTTTGTCACTTTGTAATTAGGCAGTGGGTAACAAAGGTTGTGATGTCATCTGATTCTGGAGAAGGCTATATGCTTTGAGGCTCACTTATGGGAAGAGTTGTGTGAATGACCGGATGAGACTCTGAGTAACTGTTGAGCCCATTGTCTTTGAAAACCCAGGTGTTGGAGTTTCTCTCTCTAGTAACTAACTATGTATGTATGTAATGGTCAGACAGCTAGAAGCCCTGTCTGTTTGTCTGTTGAACTGTGTTACTTTCTCTCTATATATTTTTTGTCTGCTTGTAATTTCTATTTGTATTTTCTGAAGTTCAGGGTGCTGACTTTTTCCCCTGAACTAAGTAAATGATATGTGTTTGATTGATTAAATAAGATTGTTAACCCTTTTTGAACTGCTTTCCTTTAGAAAAGCAGATCAAAGAACCTGTACTAGCTGTTACAGTTTTACAGATGAGGAAACTGAGGCAAACAGGGTTAAGTGACTTGCCCAGGGTGACACAGCTAGTAAGTGTCTGAGAATGGATTTTAACTCAGATCTTCCTAACTCCAGGCCTGGAGCTTTGTATGATAAAATATTTTAAATAAAAGGCCCCTGCCTGATAGTTAGAGTAAAGACTACATTAATAAGAGTTTAAATGTCAATAAGTCTTGAATTTCACAACAGCAAGACAACATTTACATTCAGAGTTTTTGTTGTTGTTCAAACATGCTCTACATGACACCATGGATATCATCCATGAGGTTCTCTTGGCAAAGATACTGGACTTGGTTTCCATTTCCTTCTCCAATGTGTTTCCATTTTACAGAATAACTGAGGCAAACAGGAGCTAATTGACTTGCCCAAGGTCACTGAATTAGTATCTCAGACTAGATTTGGACTCAGATTTTTCTGACTCTAGGCCCAGTATTCTATGCATTGTGCCACCTACCTGCCCCTCCATTTGGAGTACCTCTGATCAAAGCAAAAGAAAAAAATTCAATAAGATATTAATACAACAAACTTTTGCTAAGCACTTGCTAGTATAGAACACTATTTTAAGTATTGATTTTCTTTCTGTTGTATGCCTGTAAATTCTAATTACTAAAAACAAATTCATTAAAATGAAATTGCAGCCTTGCTTAGCAACAGATTTGAATTTGATATGGAATAAATGAAGACTAAATCCTAGGGTCCGTAGAAATTGTACCTTGGAAACATCTGGAGTCTCAGAGGTAAAAAGACCTAGGACAGCCTCTAGTCCAACCCAGATCTGAAAAAGAATTCCCCCAATAACACATTGGACAAGGGACCCATGCAGCCTTTGCTCAAAGAACTCAATTGAGAGAATATTCACTGCATTCTGCATTAGTCCATTAAACTTTTAGATAGTTCTATTTGTTAGGGGAATTTTTTATTGTATCAAGCTAAAATTTTATAACTATGACTCTTTGCAACTACTATCCCTTCACTCCTGGTTCTTCCCTCTGGGCCCAAGTAGTGCATGTTTAATTAGGCTTCCTAGTGACAGCCTCTCAAATACTAGAGAGAAGATTTTGTTGTTGTTGTTGTTTAGTTAGTTGTGTTATACTCTTTGTGACCCCATTTAGAATTTTCTCCACAAAGATACTGAAGTGGTTTGCCATTTCCTTCTCCAGCTCATGTTACAGTTGAGAAAACGGAGGCAAACAGGGTTAAGTAACTAACCCAGAGTGACATGGCTAGTAGGTGTCTGAAGCCACATTTGAACTCAGATCTCCCTAATTCCAGGTTTGAAGTTCTATCCATTGTGTCACTTATCTGCTATCATGCTTCCAAATTTTTCCCTATTTCAATATTTGTCTTCTCTAGAATCAATACACCTTTTCCTTTCAACTAATCATAAGGCATTAATTTAAGGTCCTTCACTATCCTGGTTACACTCCTCTGGATGCTCTTGAGATGATGATGAAGATGATGGTGATCTAATGATGTTGATGAGGAAGAAGATGATACTGATGATCGTGGTGGAGATGATGATGTTGATGGGGATAATGATAACGCCAATAAGGGTTAACATTTAAATAGTGATTTACGTCTTATAAAGCATTTAATTGTTTCCTTTGATCCTTGATCCTTACAATAATCTTGTGAAGTAGGTGCTATTATTACTACAATTTACAAAGAAGAAAACTAAAACTAAGAGAGGCTAAGTGACTTTTCCAGAGTAACACAGCTAGAACAAGTCAAAGGCTGGATTTGAACTCAGATCTTTCTGTCTCTATGCCAAGCACCCTATCCAATATGCTCTCAAATGGCACTCCCAAAATGGAACACAGTACTTCAGATGTGGTCTGACAAGGGCAGAGAAGAGAAGCACAGACTCTCTCCTCAGTTCTATCTTTTATTGCTCAGACTATTTAAGTAGAGCATTTTTGTTTTCAGATGCCTTGTTGATTTTAGTTAGATTCTAAAACCAGGCTGTGAAGTCCCTCATTGACTTCTCTATACTCTCAGGCATAAAAATGATTCATCTTTTAGACTCTGCCTGAGATGACAGCACCCATTCTTGCATTTATGTATCTGTAGAACACAAATTAAAGGTTAAGGTGTCAGGTTGGCTCCTATTCTCTTCGATCACTAAAATAAAAATAAGATGTCACTCTCAGAGTGACTGTACTGAGCATGTGAGTTACCACTGTCGTAATGTTAGAAGATGTTATTTCTTTGAAATTACTTGGTGGAAAAATTTCTGAGGGGTAAAAAAGGAACTGAGCAAATCATGTCCAGTAAAACAAGTACAGAGAAAAGTTGAGAATCACAGATTTACTTTAGAACTCTAAGGGACCTGAGGGAAAATCTAGTCCAAAGCTTTCATTTTCCATCTGCCTCTTGGGATCCCTCCCTCCACTTATGACTCAGGTCAAGAGCCACCTCGTCACTGAAGCCTTTACTAATGCCCCATTATTGGTGATTTTCATCTTTCTTCCATCAAAAATAATCTGCATTTACTTTGTACATACTTTGTGGTCATTTGTCTGTGTGCCTACTGCTTTCTCTCAGTAGAATATAACCTCCTGGAGGGCAGAAACCATCTTTAGATCCTCTTTACCTAAACACCTACATAGTAGGAGCTTTATTGATGTTAACTGGCTTGATTTTTACAACAGAGAAAATTAGGAATAAAGGTAAGCAAAAAGATTTTTTAAGATAAGGCCAAGAGAATAGAGCACCAGCCCTGGAGTCATGAGGACCTGAGTTCAAATCCAGTTCCAGACACTTGACACACTTAATAGTTGTATGACCTCGGACAAGTCGCTTAACCCCAATTGCTTTGCCTTCCCTCCTCCAAAAAAGCATATAAGTCCTAGATCCCTGGGAGAGGCAGAGCCCCAGCCAAAATTTGGGGAAGCAATTCCTGTAGAGAAGGAGCAAGCCAACCCCACCAGCTGCCAACCAACTATCACACACAGGACAGGCAATTCAGCCTACCTGAAACAGGTAGAGGGAGAGAGGGGGGAAGCAAGTGCCAGGCAAATCACACCATCACCAACTTGACCACCATATCTCATTAGACCCTGATAGAGACACCCCAGGACCCTGACCCAAGAGTCTTAGAAATAACAATGCTTTTGATCCAACACCTACAGCCATTACCCTGGGAAGCAAACCCTATGGAGATGCAACCTGGCAACTGTTCCTACAGGTGCTATGGTCATAGGTATTGAAGACAAAGAAAAAAATTCTTGTCATCAATGTCCTTGGCACTGTCAAATGGTTTATCATCTGAAAATGATGTTTCCCACCCCAATTGAAATGGCCTTAGAGAAGAGGCATTACCATCTACCTTTTTACTATACCCTAAGGATCGTGGGATCTTTCCATCTGACCTCCAGCTGAAACCTGCCATATATATTATCTCTTCCATTAGAATGTGAGTTTCTTGAGAGCATAGACTATCTTATTTTCTATTTGTATCCCCAGTGCTTAGCACAGGAGCGCTAATAATTTTATTTTCATTCATTCATAAACAAAAGAGAAGTTGGGTGAGTGGTCCAACTTTGTACAGCTAGCAGAAACATGGAACTAGAGCTAGAAGGGACCTCTAATTCAATATCATCATTTAGTAGGTGAGAAACTAAACCCAGAGAGGTTAAGTGGCCTACTCAAGGTGTAGTGCAGATGCGATATTCATAGCACCAGCTGTCACTAAAAATATACCTGCATAGTGCTCAATCACAAAATATAACAGACTCTCCATATAGAAGACAAAAGCAAACATTTATTCAGACACCAGAAAACTGAATCCCCAAACCAGTAAGCCAATTCGATCATAGTAGCACAGAAGTTAAGAAGCCATAATAGCACAGAGAGCCACAGCATCCTTTAGCCTTCCCACAAACCAACATTTACTCACAAGCCTAACTTTCTCCCTCAGATGCATCCTCTCCTCCCTCCAATTTAACTGATCTGACTACTAGTTTCCTGTGGGCTCTGCTCCACCCTTTAGCAAGCTCCTTCCACCACAGGCTCCATGTGATTACATCCAGCCTATTAGGGGCCAGGGTATATCTTCAAAGCAGGATAGGTCTTCAAATTCCATTAGGCTTATTAAGGGGCAAGGAAGATCTTCAAATTCCCATGACCATTGCACAAGGTCATACAGGTAGGAAATGGAAGAACCTGGATTTGAGCTTAGGTCCCAAGATTGCAGGTTCATTGATTCAAATTCAGGGCTTTTTCTATTGTCCTCTGGTACCAAATTTTTCTTCCTAGAAATTAGATTCATTCATTAAGTGATAAATTAAGAATATAGAAAAGACTGTCTATACTCTATACACTCAAACCCCTTTAACTGAAGTGAATAGCCATTGACTCCTTATTAGCTAGCTATCTGACAGAAATAACTGCTCATTCAATGAAAATAATTGGAGGCAGTCATGTTCTGAAGAATCTGAGGCAGTGATGCAATGATATCTTCAAAAGAGCCTAATACAGTTTTCAACAGGAAACAAATGTCTTAAGCATAAGTTTCCCCAGGATCCCAACAAGATAAGTTAAACAATTTAATTCATATGCTGCAGGGACTAAGCAAAAAGCATGTGTTGACTTGCTGTGATGCTGGAAAAGGTCAGGCAAGTGATCGATAGGCGGCAGCAGGAACTTTCTGCTTTGGGTACCATTTTTGGCCTCTCTCTCATGACAGTAGGGCTGCATTTGGCCTCCATGTCTTCTTCTTCCTGGGAAATAGACTTTATTTTTTAAATACTGGAAAGTTTATCAACACCGTCTATAGAAATATTGAGTAGATGCCTCTTGGGTAACCTTGTGCACTATCATGTAAGAAAAATATATTTGCAAAGTAATTCCATAGGTCGTCTCTTTTAGCTTTGAATTTAGCCTTTGTAAAGATCTATAAACAACTTAGGCTAAAAATCTAGAAAACTTGGCTCTCAAATATCTTGTTCAGCTTGCATTTTAAATTTTTTTTACATTTTAATTTAAAATTTTGAGTTCCAAATTCTATCCATCTCTCCCTTTTTTCCCCTCCTCCTTCCCTGAGATGATAAGCAATCCAATATAGGTTATACATGTGCAGTTATGTAAAACATTTCCATATTAATCATTTTGTACAAGAAGACTTAAATAAAAGAAAAACAAAAGAAATAAAGTGGAAAATAACATACTTCAGTCCATACTCAATCAATATCAGTTCTTTCTCTGGAGGCAGATCGTATGCTTCGTCATGAGTCCTTTGAGATTGTCTCAGATCACTGAATTGCTGAGAACAGCCAAGTCATTCATAGTTCTTTATCAAACAATATTGCTGTTACTGTGTACAATATTCTCCTGGTTCTGTTCACTTCACTAGCCATTGGTTCATTTAAGTCTTTCCAGGTCTTTCTGAAATCGTCCTGCTTGTCATCTCTTACATCCGCTCACATTTTTAATGTTTGCTGTTCGCCATTCTTGTTTAAATCCTGCTGAACCAGGAAAACTTTAGTGCACTAAGTAATGAATGCTTTTTCTTCTTGTAGTATATAGCTTGGGCAAAGTGTTTTTTAACCAAGATCAGGGGATAAAGCTTAACACTGTACTATGGCAATCTTTGTCCTAGAAGAAGACTGTATGTTTGGTTTAAAATAAAACAAAATACTCTAAATCTTGAGCTGTGATGAGAGAGCAGTGAGTACAGTCAAGTGTATACAAAACTTGGGCTCTTTTCCTCATATACCCTAAGTATCCTAAAAACTGTAAATTAAAGAAAGCACATAATTCCCTTAAAAACACTACAGAGTCTATAGTTTTGTTTGAACACTTCTTTGCCAGGAATTACTCATGGATTTTTTTTGTTCTGTTTAAAGGGGTAGCAAAAACTAATATAGCCCTGTCCAATTAATGTAATAATCCTTACCTTAAAATAAGTGTCTCGGCATCTTTATGCTTTTGTTTCATACATAAACACAATAGACTTGGAATCAAGATATCTGGGTTCTAATCTTGGTACTCACACTAAGAGCTTAACCTCTTTGAGCAATAGTTTCCTCAGTGGTAAAATGGAGCTAATAATAATTTCCAACTAACTCACCAGACTAACACTGCCACCACCACCACTAATGATAATAATAATAGAAGCATTTATATAGTACTTTAAGGTTTGCAAAGTGCTTTATATTTGATTCTCATAACATTCTCAATACCTGTAAGGTAAGTGTGATTATTATCCCCATTGTACTGATGAAGCGACTTAGGTTGAGAGGTTAAATGATTTGCCCAAGGTCACACAGGTCACACAGCTGATAAATGCCTGAGACAGGCTTGAAACTGGTCTGGTGTTCTGTACACTACACCATCTAGCTCGATTGTTATGGAAAAGGAACTTTGTAAACTTTGAAATGCTATATAAAAGTAGACTAGTAAGAGGAGAAACAGCAGCAGCAGCAGCAGCAGCAGCAGTAGTAGTAGTAGTAGTAGTAGTAGTAGAAGTAGTAGTAGCAGTAGAAGTAGAAGTAGTAGTATTACAGGATTGTCGTTTCATCCATGTTACCATTGCTGATATAAATTGAAACACCTGATAATTACAATTTTTGATAATTTTTGAAGCCTTGAAAGGTTAGATGACTTGCCCAGGGAAACACAGCCTGTATGTGTCAGAGGCAGAATTTGAACCCAGAACTTCTTGCCTTTTATCCACCATACTAGGCTGTCTCTCATCACTTTCCGAAAAAAAAAAAAAAACCTTATATTTTTATATATTTGCATATTTCTCTTTATCTCTATGTTGTCTAACCAATTCAAACTCCTTGAGGGATTTTATTTTTGTCTTTGTATCTCTGGTCCTCAGTGCCGTGTCTGTCATGTTAGGTATTTAATAAATACTTGTTCACTGATTAATCGATTCCCACCTATCTCCATACCAAGGGAGAAAAGCTGAAAGAATTGATGTCTCTGGTATCAATATCACTTTCCAGTCAAGGTCATGTTATAATGTATGTTGCTGGGCCCATGAACCTGAGGAAGACAATTTCCAAATTGATTTCTGGGCTGAATGTGTTATTAAACATTTGTAGTACATATCACTTATGTATTCATATTATAATAATTACATCAGAATTTTAATCATCTATGCAATGATTAAAAAAACTTCTACTCTTGTGATGGAAAGAGCTATCCATTTATTTAAATGCAGGGCTGCTATTAGGTCAAATTAGGTCAAATTCAAATATATTACAATTTAAACTGTCTAGAATGTGTTCTTTGATAACTGGTTGTGATGCCTGAAAGTTGGATTTTACTACAGAGTGCTCAAAGAAAATACTAGTAATGGGTTGAATTTCAGATAGTAACTATAATCTATAGCTAGACAGCACAGTAGATGGAGCTCCAGACCTGAAGTCAAGAAGACCCGAGTTCTATTCCAATCTCAGATACTTCACTAGCTGTATGATCAAGTCACTTAACCTTTGCTTGCCTCAGTATTCTCATCTGTAAAATGGAGATATTAAGAGCACCTGCCTTCCAAAGTTGTTATAAAAATATAATGGGATATTTGTAAAGCACTTTCCAAATGTTAATGGGCTATATAAATGACAAGCATTATTATTATTATAAATATTTATATTCTTAAAAGACAATGCAAACCCAGGGAAGGTTAGTTTGGCAGTGCATCTCGGACACACAGAAGCCAAGCAAATCACTTATGTCACACAATCTTAAATAGACCTTCCCTTTGTCCATTCGTTTGCCTGAGAATAACTGTCTGACTCCACCCATCTATCTTAGGGCTAATAGCCCATGTAACTTTTATAAGGCATCTGGCAGAGGAGTACCAGTTTTAGTGCTTAATTACCTGGCCTAGGGCTCCATGGTCAGTCTGTTCTCAGATGTCAGATTGAAGTCATCCAGCTTTTGCAATCCAGGATCCAACCTTATCCTATGAGGCTGAAATATAAAGAGGGGAAAAAACAAACCCTATATGGAATTATGGTCTTGTAAGCTTGCCAACACTTAAGAAAGACTCAGCCTATGTTCTATGCTCCTGTTGCACAGCTATATTAAGTGACCCTGCAGTCTTCTCCTGGCTCTGCCTCTGACTCTCAGAGCTGCCTTTTTACCCTGTAAGTCCCTTTACCCTCTATATGCAAGGAACATTGAGGAGGACCTGGCTAGTGGCCTTGGATCAAAGAGTGTGTGGAAGGGATTAGGGTATAAGGAGGCTGAGAAGGCAAATAAGATTTTATACATGATTCTAGATATGAGAAGTTATATTGAATAAGGGGGCAGGAAAGGGGAGTGGTGTGATATGGTTAAGACCTGTATTATAGGAAGATCTATTTTGTAAATAAGTGGAGAATAGATTGTTGGGGGGAGAAAGTTGAGGCAGTAAAAACCATCAACAAACTATTGAAATAGTCTAATCATGAAGGTGATAAGGGCCTACATAAGGGTGGTAGCAGTATCAAAGGAGAAAACAGAGCTTTTCAGAGAGATCATACCTTTATAGGTAGAAACAAAAGAACTTGATAAGTGATTAGATATGGAAGTGGGGAGAGAAGCTGAGGATAGCATCTGGTTTACAAGCCTGGGTGATTGGGAGGATGGTGGAACACTTAACAGGAATAAGGTAGTTTATAAGAAGGGAGGGAAAGATAATGAAGTTCGTTTTAGACTTCTTGAGTTTTAAGATATTTCCAGAATAGCCAATTAGAAATATCTAATAGGCAGTTGGAGATGTGAGTCAGGAGACTTGGAAATAGATTAGGGCTAGATAAGTAGATCTGAGCATCAGCAGCATAGAATCAGCATATATGAATCTATGGGAGCTGAAGAGATCACAAAGTGAAATAGTAGAGAGGGGTAAAAGTAAAGGGCCCAGGACAGAGCATTGAGTATCACCCACAATTAATGGGCATGACTTGGATAAAGATTCATCAAAGAAGACAGAGAAGATATCAGACAGATAAGAAGAGGACCAAGAGAGAACAGGATCATGAAAACCTAGGAAAACAGTCACAGTTAATGAGTATCACACTGAAAATGAGTAATTAGGAGCTTCTTCAATTGAGGTTCTCCAAGAAGTTGGGTTACAGTAGTCTACTCAGGCATTTAGTTCCAGTCTCTTGTTTCTTGTCACAAAAAACCATTAGTACAACTATTTCTGCAACAGTGTCTTGCCCACAGTGAGTGTTTTATTCAATTCAATATCCATTCAAAGCACACTTATTAAATACAATGGACTTACTTTAGTTAGCTAATTTAAGATTTCTCCCAAAATCTATGTTTGATTTTGTTTGTGAGTGTGGAGAGGAAATTAATCCAGTCCTAGACTCCTAGATGCTGCTAAATTTCGGTATGTCCCCACTAATCTCAAGAGGAGTTTTGAGTGTAAGACATGTCTAACTCACATGAGAATATGTTATGCCAGATTCCCTTATATTCATACATCATATCTTTAATATTTCCTTGGGCAGGTGGGTGATGCAATGGATAGAGTGCCGGGTCTGGAGTCAGGAAAACTCATCTCCCTGAGTTCAAATGTGGCCTCAGACACTTATGATCTGTGTGACCCTGGGCAACTCATTTAGCCCTGTTTGCCTCATTTTCCTCATCTGTCAAATGAGCTGGAGAAGGAAATGGCAAACCAACCCAGTATCTGTCCCAAGAAAACCTCAAATGGGATCACAAAGAGTCAGACATGACTAAAAACGACTGAACAACAACAACAAGATGTTTCCTTACCTACTTTAACATCATTTCAACTCATAGTAATGTGATAATTATACTTAACATTTAGGTAATTCCTTAAGGTTGACAAAGTGCTTTACTCATATTATCTTGTTTGATCCTCCCAACAACCCTGTAAGGCAAATTATACCATCATCCCCAATATTCATATTGGAAGGGATTGTAAGAAACAGAAACAGAGAAATGGTTAAGTGACTTGCCCAGGGTCACATAGTCATTAAGTGTCTGAAGCAGGATTTAAATCTTGATCTTCTTGACTCCATATTCTCAATATTCAGATCTTAATGAGTAAGATGAAGCAGAAATGGGAATGATTCGACCTCGCTAAACTTCAGAGGGCTAAGCTTTAACTATTAAGGGCTTTCTTTTAAAGACCAAACCACAAGAAGAAATGCTTTGAATTCTCTAGCCGTTCCTATTATTATAAGACACCATACTGACTCCTAACATGTTCCCCCTTCCCCCACCAAGCAGGATGACACCAGAAGTAACCCTTCATAGTAATGTTTCAATTCAATGGTTTAAAAACTGGTGCATCTGGCCAAAAAGAAAAAAAAAAGACTCCATGATGCAAGAGACTGACATAATTGCACACTTTCTCCACCAAAAAAACAAAACAAAACAAATCTCCCTTGCATTCTGCTGTGCACATGGCAACACTTTTTTTTTCTTATTTTGTATTTGTTTTTATGTTTAAGTTTGTAATGTTTCTTTTTCTTTTCTTACTGTGTATTTAAGTTTAAAATTTAAATTTTTTTAAAATTTAAAAAAGTAAAGACCCCAAATTCTCTGCACCCATCAGATTTTTATATAACACATATATGTATATATCTGTATATACATGTACATATGCACATACATAAACACACATATAATATGTATACATATATACATATCACATATATATATATATATATATATGAGTACCTGCCTCCAAGTAGCTCCAAGGGTTTCTAAGGAAAATACATAAGTCAAAATTTAGTAATGACAGAGATAAAGTACTACCTCTAAACCATCAATGTAGTGCAACCATTTA
Source organism: Pseudochirops corinnae (assembly GCA_028646515.1). Taxonomy (NCBI): domain Eukaryota; kingdom Metazoa; phylum Chordata; class Mammalia; order Diprotodontia; family Pseudocheiridae; genus Pseudochirops; species Pseudochirops corinnae. Next base: position 234,604,929 of record CM053587.1, on the reverse strand, counting down.
TAAGACCAACCTGCAGCTGACAATGAAGCAATATGAGGGAGGCATGCAGGAGCCAAGAAGTAATCCATCTACCATATTTAGCATTGGTCAAACATGAGGCACGGCACTGAATCTGCAGCTCTGCAGCTCAAGGAGGGATATAGCAAGATTGAAGAGAGTTCTGAGAAGAGCAACAATAAGGAGAATTTTAAAAAGAGAGAGAGAATTGAAAGCAGGACCTAAATGAAAGGCTTAAAGGAGTTAGGTTATTTTGTTTGGAGAAAAGAGGTGACTTAATAACTATTTTCAAGGCTGATTATAAAGAGGATGCTAACCAGCTGTTTTCCATCTGTCTATACCAACGGAAATGCATTTAAATGGATACCATAGAAACTTAGATAAGAGGCACTATTCTGACATCAAGGACAAGTGAAAACAGACAAATTATCAAGCGAATCTGCTTGTTGAAACCTTTAAGGCAATCATCTATTCTGAATGGTTTGGGCAGAGGAAGGAGAGGAATTTAACCTCCATTCCAGCTGTAATTGTAATTATAATGCTTTGAGTTGCTTGCAAGAAAGGAAATTGAGAACTGTATTAGTATTTTTTTTCTGACATCCAATCTAGTCCTTGTATGCCTTAAAAATAGCTCCCATTTGTTGAGTGCTTTTAGATTTACAAAACCCTTTTCCTTACAACTCTGTGAGGCAGGGCACAGTATTAATCTGGCTTTACAGAGACACAGTGAAGTTGACTTGCCAGGGGGACATAGTAAGCCTCAGAACCAGGAATCAAAAGCAGGTCTTCTGATTCCAAGCCCTGAGCTCTCTCTATCTCTCTCTCTCCTCTACCCCACTGCCTCTAAGCCATGAGATGATTGGAGAAACAAGCACACTGCTCTGGAAGGAAGGGTGAAGGTAAAAATAAACTCTTGTTCAAACAAATATAGGTTCAGCAAATACATTCCCTGCCTCTCTGGTGCTCAGAGTAGCAGGCCCACTCTTGGGAAAGGGGGAACCATAGCCACACCCACTCTCCATATGTGCTTCATCAGAAATTAGGCAGTTATTACACTGAACAAATACTTTAACACTAGAAAGAGGACAATTAAGACCTCAGTAGTTTGGTTTCAGCTGAAATACAGAAAGACCTAGTTCTTAAATGATTTTTTGAACCCTGCTTCAGCTTGGGGCCTGCTTATTCAGGATGGTCTAAGCTCAAATCCCTGATGGCAAGTTCTTTGACTCCATCATATCATCACCTTTTCTATTCTGTCTCTCTGTCTCTAAAGGCTGCTCTACGTCATACTTTGGCTCTTTTCATAGAATCACAGACCTGGAGATGGAATGAATCTCAAAGGCTGTTTATTCCTACACCTTCATTTTATAGAGATGGTAAAATGAGGCCCAGTGAGGTTCAAAGATTTGCAAAGATGAGAAAGAGATGGGATTTAAACTCAGATCTTTTTGCTCAAGGGTCAATATTCTTTCCACTGTGCCACCTTTAAAATACTCAGAGACAATATTTTATTATTAAAAAAACTACAAACCCTTTACCACCTTTTTTCTTTTAAAAAATTTACTTATGTTTTATATTATTTCAATTTCCAATGTAGCCCTTCCCACCATCCCTCTCAGAGTTACCTCTTATAATAAAAAAGTAGAAAAAGAAGAAAAAAAAATTCAGAAAAACTAATCAACATATGAACCAAGGCCAACACTCTATGTAATGTTCCTTACTCATAATCTCTTGCCCCTAGAAAGGAGGGAGGGAGGTATATTCTCAGATCTCATCTTTGGAGTACAAATCCAAAATACATTCCCATACATTCTCATACTTGATCCTTGAAACAACTTGTGAGTAGATTCAAATAGACTGTTTTCCAGTCATTCGGTCATGTCCAACTCCTTGTGACCCCATGAACTGTCCTTCAGATTTTCTTGGCAAAGATACTGAAGTGGTTTATCATTTCCTTTTCCAGTGTGTTCCCATTTTACAGATAAAGAACTGAGGCAAATAGGGTTCAGTGACTTCCCCAGGGTCACATAGAGACCTGATTTGAACTCAAATCTTCCTGACTCCAGCACTTGTGCTGTACCACTGCACCACCTAGTTGCCCTAGATAGAATAGATACTGCTCTCTGAATTTTCCATGCGAAGAAATTGAGGTTCAGGAAAAACAAGATGACTTGTAAGATAATGCAATATAGTCAGAAGGAGTATTGGACTTTAAGTCAGAGTTTGGAATTCCAACTTTAAGACTTTGGGCAAGACTTTTCACTATTCTCAGCCTGAGATGCTTTATTGAATATTCAATTCAATCTACTTCTAATTGCAGTTTAAATGGAATTTAAAGGGATGAATCAGATACAAATTCTATTTTATTCAAATTCAACTGAATGAGAGGGTTGGAATACATGACCAGTCTTCCTAGGTCCAAATCTATGATTCAGTGCTCTTGAGGTCATGAACCTAGAGAACCACTGTTAAGGCCCAAACTAGAGCTCAAATCTTCTGACTGCTTGTTCAAGAGTATAAGAAAACTATCCCTCAAAGCAGTCCCTTATCTCTTCCATTTCTTTCCATCTCTTCCATTTGCTTCTTATACCTTTAAGAAGACTTGGTGAAAGATTCCCAAGACATATTCCAGAAAAGAAAGACCAAAAAATACTTGAAATACATGTAATTCAACTTCCAACCAAAACTGGAGCATTTTGCAGAAGCAGACATGACTCTGGATTAGTGGAGATAACATTGAGCATCTGTGTAAGTGAATGATGGGTACAGAACCATAGAGTCTTAGAAGAGACCCAGATGGTTCCATCTAGTCTTTAGGGGACAGAGAAGGAGAAAGAAGCAGTAGACATATAGGAGAAACCAAATCTTCAACGTGCTCCTGATTTCTAGTTTATCTCCCTAGAAACTGCTAACATAGTCTTCTTTGAGTGAGACCAGTCTCTTTCTCTCTGTCTCTGTCTCTCTCTGAGCTGAGATATTATCTCACTCTAAGTTCAAGACATCATTCATTCTTGTTTATTTTCTTGTATATTATAAACTGTAGAACTTCTTCCATTTCCATGTTTTGTTTGGATAAATGTGTTTACTTTTCCAATAATGAATATTCTATTTGTGAGGGTCTTTTGTATAACCAGTGTTTGGTGGGAAGGAGCCAAGCTGGCAATTGTAATCTACCTTCTCCTTTAAGAGCAGTCAGGGAAGTGACTTGCCTTCTGAACCTCTAAATGTCATATCTCTAGATGAGAGAATTTGAATTGGAAGCAGATAGATATAATTCTAGCTTGATATCCCTCTCAGAGACTGGAGAAAAGTATGTCCAAACTTGAAGCACTTCTACCCTCTGCTAGCTTTTTCTGTCCTCTTTGGTAACCAACTGTTCACCCTCAACTAATCTGCCTTTTGCTCCTTCCTCTCTTATCTAAAGCAGGCCAGGCTTCAGAGAGTATCAAATCCACACACAAGCTACATCTATACATTTAGGCAATTCACGTGGATATACATATCTTACATGAGTACTATACATATCTTTTACATACACTTTTTTCTGAAGTATAGCTTTGACTGTTGTTGCCCCACCTCTGCACTGTTAATCAAGAAAACCCATGGTTTGCAAAGAGAGCTTTGTCTTTAAGTTATAGTCATTCATTCCCATGGTCTGATGCCAAGCATCATCCTCCATTCATCTCTTGGGACTGCTTCTAGCTACAAAGAAGAAAGTAGTGAACCAAGGTCATTTCTCAGTATAAACCCTGAGAAACTAAGTCAAAATTAGGCAAAATGGAGATGGTGAAAAATAAATGGGAATTAAAATGTTCAATCTACTTTTAATTCCAATTTCAGCAGAATTCAAGGGATGAATCAGGTATAAACTATATTTTATTCAAATTTTTAGAGACTGAAGATTCCTTTATTGCTGTCATCACACAAGATAAGATTGCATAAGAGCTTCCCAAAACGTTTTTTGGCAAAGGCAAGTTGCTAGAGCCAGAAAAGAGACCTTAGATAGATTTTGTTTGCTAAGGTTTTTTCAGGAGTGATGGGGGGAAAAATTGAATTCACTAGGAATTTGACAAGATAATCTTATTTATCTTAGTCACTCATGTTAATGACTCATTCATTTGGAAGACAGGCTGTTTTGTGCATTTACACAGCTGATGTCAGCTGAATTTTGAGTACTCAGAGAGCACAGAAATAGGAATATTCCAATCTCAGTGTGTGAGCACTCACCCAGAGATGACCCACAGTTTGCAATTCCTTTTAAAGAGAATGTCAATGACACATTGACCTGGTGTGGCCTAAGCTTGGCTTAGAAAACCAAATTGTGAATCAAAGTGGAAGTGAGACAGAGAAGAGGCAGGAGTTAAAAGAAAGCAGGCTTACCGGGGCACACCTGTAATCCCAACCAAGAGGGTGGCTGAAGACAGTTCATCTCTCGAGCTTGGAAGTTTGGAGCTACAGAAGGCTAAACCTATCGGGTGTCTGTACTAAACTGAGCATTGATTTGGTGAACATTTGGAAGCAGGTGGCTACCAGGTTGACCAAGGAAGGGCAAACCAGCCCAGGTCCTAAGTGGAGCAGGTCGAAGCTCCAAAGTCTATCAGTAGTAGGATAGTGCCCTACACGTCTAGTCATAATGAGATAGAAAGACAGAGATGGGGGGGGAGTGGAACAGAGAGAGATGGGAAAGAGGAAGTGGGAGAGGAGGGGGGGGAGAAAGGGGAGAGACAGACAGAGACAGAGAGAGAGAGAAAGAGAGAGAGAGAGAGAGAGAGAGAGAGAGAGAGAGAGAGAGAGAGAGAGAAAGACAGAAAAAGAGACAGAGAGACAGAGACAGACTAACAGTGGACACAGGTTTGATATTAGGAGCAGTCTGATGAGTTCTTGAGCACCAGATCAGGCTTCTTTCATCGGCATGATTTTACTTTGGAATCTTAAAGGCTGGAGACAGACAACAAACACCTGGTGATTCACCTAATCCAACAGTAGTTATGCTTCCAGAATAGCTTCTCCTCATATAGTGCTTTATAATTATAAAATGCCTTCACATACATAATCTCTCTGCAGATCAGCAGCTTGATGTAGCCTAGGAAAGAACACTGCAGTGGGAGTAAGAAGCCCAGTATAACTCCAGGCAAATCACTTAAACTATCTGAGTTTCAGTTTCCTCGTCTGAAAAACAGGTAAAATATTTGTGGTAGTTAGCTACTAGCAAGGTAGTTTCTTTATAAACTGCTATATTAAAATGAGCCATTATTATTTCATTTATCGCTCACAATAAATGTTTAAACTAGCTGTAAGGAATTCAATAACCTGTCTGCTCACTAAACAAAGAAGACCCAGGTGGGCTTCAATCCACTGAGTCACCCTGCCAAAATTAGACCTGCAGTGAGGGCAGAATGCTCCTTTCCTGCCATTATAGAATATTAACTAGTCACCAAAGACTCCAGGAGTCTTTCCTTTAACCCCCAGCCCCTCCAACTCATTGACTTAAATCAGCCCCAAGTTCCCAGTTCTAAGCTCCTCTCTCCCACGGTGCCTGGTTATAGTTGACCAGATAAGAACCCTTTTAAAGCCCACTGCACTGGGGTGGCTAGGTAGCACAGTGAATAGAGCACTGGCCATGGAGTCAGGAGGACCTGAGTTCAAATCTGGCCTCAGACACTTAATACAAAAGACTAGCCTTGTGACCTTGGGCAAGTCACTTAACCCCAACTGCCCTACCTTCCCCCCTCCAAAAAAGCAAAATCCCACTGCATTTCATCCATTTTGGGTACCCAACTCTCTCCAGGATTCCAGGAGCCTTTCTGTGTCAATCTTGCCTGACCACCTACCTGCTCACATGGTGAGAACCTCCCCTCAAAAAAGCCTTCTTATTTCACATTTTCTCTGCCCCCTCCCATCTTGTGCTGTTTTGTCTTGTGGTGCTCTGCCTCCAAGTCATGCCAGTTTTCTCCTTAGAAGTATCTGAAATTTGCCTAGAACTGTGATCAAGGGTCTCAGTAGTCACATCCACCTCCCAATCCTCAACCTAGGAAATGGAGAATCAAGGGCCAGACCAGGAACCTTATCCTTGGTGGCAGACAGGGGCTTCCTTCTGCTGCTTGACATCAAGGGCTATAGCTAAGGGACCTACCCCAAATCATATGCCCCTTGGGCTTTTTCTCTGGCAACATAAATAACAGATATAGGAAGTTATTGTCTTTCCTTGTGGAATCCCAAATCTTATTAAACCTACACTAAGGGAGTAGCTGGGGTATATTGTTATAATTCTTTTTTTATAGATGAAAAACTAAATGTCCTCTGTTTTATCCAAGTCTGAGATTATATAAGAGGTGAAGTGACTTGCTTTAAGATTGTACAACTAAGAGACAAAGCTGGGACAAAATGGCCTCTGAGGCCTCTAATTCCAAGATTCTATAAACAGTGAAGATGTTCTGGCTGGTGGTCCAGCAGGAAATGAAAAATCAGTATTTGTCTTACTCTGACTGAAAGCCAGCTTCAAAGAGAATGATGTAGCTTCTAAAATTTTGCTCAAGAACAGAGAGCAGAAGTCACAGGAACATATATTTAGACCTCTAAAAGACCAGAGACCATCTATTCCAACCTCCTCATTTTGTAGATGAGGAACTGAGGCCCAGAAGAGTTAGAGGATTTTCCTAAGGTCAACATGTGGTAATAGAGTCAGGATTTAAATCTAAGTACTCTGCCTCCATTCCCAATATACTTCCCACTGCCTCAGAGATCCATACACATTTTTCCTATATGTTTACCACTATTTCCAGTCCCATTAGACCAAAAGTAGGATACAATAGTGACTTATCAAATAAGGGACTAGATCTATGTTTTCATTGCCAAGAGCACTGTGTTTAAGAGACTTGCTGGGGTCATAGATCCACTATGCTTCTTGAGAATCACTTGAACTTAGGTCTTCCTAGCTCCAAGGCTGGCTCTATCCATCTTGCCATTTGCATGTATGACAGCCCAACAAAAACTATCTTCTTTCTTGTTAGCATTTTTAAAGGCAAAAATCACACTTTCTGTAGTCCTAGCTCCATGATGGCTTCATTTTGGCAGTGAGCACACACACCACCTCCCCAACCCCTTTTTTAAGGAACTGAATCAAGAGAGAGTTACCCTGGTAGCCAGAAAATGTTTCCTCCTCAATGCCATCACAGATAGCCCACTCCTGTTCCTTTCCCCAAGACCTAATTCTTCTGTTGGACAATGAAGAATACTGAGGACCTACCCATCACCAAAGACACTCCAGCATCTAGAAGGTAATGAAATGTAAATTAAGAGAGATCATATTGCTAAGGATAGCTAACTAGGCAAGTTCTGAACATTATTCGTTAAAGCAAGGATTATATTTTTTTCTGAATTTTGTACCTCTCTCAGGGCTGAGCACAGTAGGAGCTTAATAAATGTTTGCTGAATCAAAATGTTATATGCAAAGTTGATAAGTATGCCATCTATTTTATCAAATAAATAATAGAAATGGAAAGAACCAGGCCAAGGACAGATCCCTAAGGCACTCCACTAGAGCCCTCTTCCCAGACTGTCCTCAATGCATTGATCACTCTGCCTTGGGTTCAATTATCTACCCAATTACAAAGCCACTTAATTGGACTCCTCTCCAGCCCATGTTATCCATCTTGTCTGCCATGATAGAATGAGATGCTTTGTCAAATGTCCTACTAAAATAAAGGTTAAAAAGGTCTATGGTTTTGATCTGCAGTTTACTAATGCAATGAAATTAATTTGGCATGATTTCTTAAGGAACAATGAACATTCTTACACTGCTCATTTCTGCCCTTTCTAAGCTTTGTCACATAAAATTTTAGCAGGAATTACAATAAGGCACAGAGGCCTATACTTTGGAGATTTATCTTCTTCACTTTTTTGAAAATTAATACATTTGCAATGGCATTATCATCCAAAATCGGTGACTAGAATAGAATAGAATAGAATAGAATAAAATATCTGAAAGGATCCTTAGAGATTTTCTAGTCTAGCCATCTCAATTTATAGTTAAGGAAACAGACTTCATGTTGGCCCAGTTGAGATTAGATAATGTAAATTTCTAGTGGATCCAGTCAGCACAGATGATATATTAAGATACTAACTTCCTCAAGTGGTATCCCACTGAATAGGAGCTAAGACTGAAGGCAGATGGGTTGTTGTCTAGAAAGGGATGAGCAGAAAATAGAATATTGAACCAGAGGGTTCATAGGTAGATGACAGTATTATCCCAGTTAACTAGAAAATCCAAATTTTGAAAGGAGGCAAGTAAGGCCAAAGAGGGATATAGGCTAGAAGTTGCAGTGAAAGCAAAAAAAAAAAAAAATTAGGATAAGCGACAGGGAGAGATGGAAGGACACTATGGTCAGGTAGAATTTCAGAGTTATACATTATGGAGATGTAGTACTTGTAGACAGAGTGCCACACCTGAAGTCAGGAAGACTCTTCTTCCTGAATTCAAATCTGGCCTCAGACATTTATTTGCTGTATGACCCTGGGCAAGTCACTTAACCCTGTTTGCTTCAGTTTCCTCATCTGTAAAATGAGCTAGAGAAGGAAATGGCAAACTATTCTAGTATCTCTGCCAAGAAAACCCCAAAAGGGTTCAAGAAGAGTCAGACGCAACTAAAAAATTATTAAAATAATAATAGTTGAGGATGATGAGACTAAAAGTATGAACAATGAAGGCATAGATCAGAGAGATCAAACATGCAGCTCATGGGTTACAGGTAGTCCACAATACTCCAGAGTGTAGGCTGAACAAGATTAAATGTAATTGGGAAATATTTAACAAAATAGATAAAAATACAATAAAACTTGCATAATATTACTTTTCAAACCTAAGACAATATGGAACCTGCAGGAATCCTTCTGTATGAATTAGTGGTCCCTGCTCTTATTTTAGTTTCATACCACTGGAGTAGATCATGATGATGTTGCTGAACTAGACAGAAAACAAAGTTATTTGATGTGGACATTGACCTACCAAAGTGCTGTTGCCAATTATAAGAGTAAGGAATGGTATGGAGGGGAAGACTGAACCAGTGAATCAGGTAGTTGAGAAAGAAGAGAGAATGGCCTGAGAGGCAATAGATAACCACAACCAGGTTCTGCATAGGTTGATATATCTAGATGAACCTTAAAGGAAAGGTTGCTGATAGGTGGTGATAGTGGGACATCCTGGAAGTGGCAGTGAGGAACAAGGAGTGTGACTGCTGCTCGTGGCTCAGAAGTAGGCTTTAAAAAAGGAGGAAAGGTTGGAGAAGGATGTTAAGAGGATTTGGAGTAAGGAATTGGGGAACCATGAGACATCAAAGAAGTTGTACCCTGAATTAGAGAGGATGCCCAGGAAAGCATAGTTTTAAAGAAAATACCAGGTTTCTGTGACAGCAAGGAGATCTAATAAAAGGGGCAGTTTGTTTAAAAAAGCAATAGAATGAGGTTTCCAGAGGGGATAATGGAAGGGAAAAGAGAGGACTGAATAGGGATTCAGGAGAGATACGATTGAAATGGGTGAGTAGGAAGGAGTGGAGAAGTGTGGCCAGTCAGTTAATAAACATTTATTAAATATCTCCTGTGTGCCAAGTACTGTGCTAAGTGTTGAGGATACAGAAGAAGGTGAAAGACAGTCTGTCATCTCAAGGAGTTCACAGTCAAAGGGAGGTAAGGCAACATGAAAACAACTATGTACAAACAAGATATACACAGAGTAAATTGTAAATAACGAACAGAGGAAAGAGATTAGTATTAAGGGGATCAGGAAAGACTCCTTGTAGAAAGTGGAATTTTATATTGGGAAGGGAAGGAAATAAATCATTTACATATAGTACCTTTTGTGTGCCAGACACTGTGCTAATGTAAAGCCAAGCACGAGCAGCTTTCCAGAAGATTGCTACTGTGAACAGCTTTTAAGGTATACTGATCACTCTATTTATTCAATAACAAATCAAAGCAAAACATTCACAGAAATCAAGGTACAGCGTTCATGATGTTACAACTTACCACAGAAAATCAAAATACAGCATTCACAACTTATAATGGAAAATGGTCACATAGTTTCCACCACAGTGATCACAAAGTTTTGAACAAAGAATAATCATTTAGTAACTCAATCATTCAATCATCTCAATCATTCAATTGTTCTTAAGGAGGTTTGCCTCCTTAAGGGACAGAAAGTATAATAGTCAAAGTTCTCCACTCATGGAGCACACTAAGTTACAAATCAGTCACTTATTCAGTCATCAAATCACCAAGTACAATCATTTAGTTAATCAATCATTCAATCAATTCAATCATTCAATTATCCTTCATCATTCACTATTCAATGATCCAGTCAGAAAATACACAGACCCTCCACCCCTAGGTCACAAGTAAATTACAATTTCTCAGTCAGTACACAGTATCCAAGTAAAGTCTTTTTTCAGCTTGACTTGGGGTGGCCTCTCAGATTCCCTGGATCCCTTTCCATGGTCCCAGCTCCTACCTGGATTCACCAAACTGTCACCTGGATTCAAAGGCAAACAGCTCCCAGCTCCTTGCCTAGCTCTCTATGCAGTCTCTGTTCCATGCTGAAGCTCACAGTGTCTAGTCCACCTCAAATCCTTCACAGTCTCTGTTCCTGGGAAGACAAGTGTTGACAAAGCCACAAACAGGTCCATACAAAGTACCAGCATCACAGTCATGCTTCCTCAGTATTCAGCAGCTCTGGCTGTCCCTCAGAAATCCTCACCAGCCTCAGCAACTCCAGCTGGCCCTCAGAAATGCTCAGCAGCCTCAGCAGCTCCAGCTGGCCCTCAGACTCAGCAGAAGTTTCAGCTGGTTCCCAGAATCAAAATCACTTCACCCAGTTCTCCAAATAAAAACCATTCTCTCCAGCCTGGGGGTCTTTCCTCTTCAGCCTCCCCAGCAGCAGTGGTGGTAGCTTCTGCCTCCATGAAGCTTTCTCCAAGAAGATCTGTCTGACCCGGCAGGGGCTTCTCCTCATATACACACAGTATTAGCTTCCTGTTTCAACTAAACCCTTCCTGTTCTGTCAGCAACAGAGATTCATACCTTCTGTTTCTTTTAACAGAGGCTTGATTAACTACTAAGTGCTAAGTACCTGATACTTTTGCCAATACAAAGGGATCAAATTACATTACTATTACAGCTAAGCACTTTATAAACATTCTCTCATTTGTTCCTGACAATACCTCTGAAGCATAGGTGCAGTTTTTATCCTCAATTTACAGTTGAGGAAACTGAGGCAAACAGAATTAAGTGACTTGTCCAGCGTCACACAGCTAGTAAGTGTCTGCAGCTAGATTAGAACTCAAGTCTTCCATACTCCAGGCCTGACACACTATCCACTACATGGAGCTTAAAGGAAGCCAGGGAAAAAAAAGGAAGCAGGGAAACAGAGGAAGATAATTCCAGACATGGGGACAACCAGTGAGAACTCTTGGGGTCAGGGAACTGATTATTATTTGTGACAAATAGCAAACAAGTCAATGTAAGTGGACCACACAGTATGTAACTTCACACCTCCATGAAATTTAGATGTAAGAAGAATGAAAAAATAGGAGAGAGCCATGCTGTGCAGGACTCTGAATGTCAAACAGAAGATTTTATATTTGGTCCTGGAAGTGATAGAGAGCCATTGGTGTTCTTTGAAGCTGGGGGGAGGGGAGAGCAGGGGAGGAATGGAAGATCAATTTGATAGATGATTGGAGAACAGAGTGGAGAGAGACTTGAGGCAAGGAGACGTAAAAAAAGGTTATTATAATAGAGAAGTGAGATGATAAAGGTCTATAGAGTGGGGGCAGTGGCAAAAGACAGTATATATGAGGGATGTTATGAAGGCAAAATCAACAGGACTCAGCAACACATTGTATGTTGGGGGATGATAGAGAGTAAAGGGCCAAGAATGATACCTTGATGGTGGTACCTTCAACAGTAAGAGGAAAGTCCACAAAGGAGAAGTAATGAAGGAAAGATGAGTTCAGTTCTGGACTTGTAAAACTTAAGATCTATGGGACAGCTAGTTTAAGATACTAAAAAGTAGTTGGAGGTGCAAGTCTGGAGGTTTGGAGAGAAGATAAAACTGGATAAGTAGATCTGAGAATCATCAACATAAAGATGATATATAAATCCATGAAAACTGATGAGATCACCCACAGAAATAGTAAAGAAAGGGGGAGAACAGAAGAGGGTCCAGGACAGAGCCTTGTGGGATATCCACCTCTAGTGAGCATAACCTGGATGAAGATCCAGCAAAGGAAACAGAGAAGGAGGAAAAGAAGGGCTATGAATAAAGGTATTCAAGGTCTCCCTTAGTAACAGAGTGGACAGCAACCTACAAGGCTTCTTCCCAGAGCTGAAGTTACCAACTTCAAGCTGTACAGAAAAAGACCCATTCTCCAAAAGATTTCTCTCTTCCTATCCCTGACATGACACCAGAAATTACTCAATCATTCATCCTTCAGAGTTAAGTCATTGAAGGGAGAATTAAGGTTTGACCTTCTGAAGATGGGAATGACCCCGACAGGAAGAAGCAGGATGGAGCAAAATGCTGAATACAAACTTTTCTCTTTTTTCCTTTTTTTTTTTCTTTTTTGAGGAGGGAAAGGCAGGGTAATTGGGGTAAAAGTGATTTGCCCAAGGTCACACAATCACACCAGTAAGTGTTAAGTGTCTGAGGTCTGATTTGAACTCAGGTCCTCCTGACTCTAGGGCCGGTGCTCTATTCACTACACCACCTAGCCACCCCTTGAATACAAACTTTTCCTGTTAGGCATTTGACTTTAAGTTGGCCCTAAAAGTTATCTAGGTCTGGTGAATTGGCCTATTCTTATTGAGAATTTAAAATTAGAAAATACTTGAGAAAAATGAGAGTGAAACCTTAAAATTGATATTACTAACAACATTGTTCTTATTATTCAGTCATGTCTGATTTTTTGTGACCCCATTTGGAATTTTCTTGGCAAAGATACTGAAGTGGTTTGCCATTTCCTTCTCCAGTTCATTTGACAGATTGTAATAGTAATTGGTTTACCAGGATACTTAGCACTTAGTACTAAGTGGATGGACAGTACTAGGTGCTAA
>CM053587.1:234576171-234591331 GCA_028646515.1 Pseudochirops corinnae | reverse complement strand
GGAACAGAGTATACTTTCAAATATCCAAGGGTCCTCAGAGTCACGTAGCCACTTTAGCAAAGGTCCTAGGGGCAGGGAAGATCTTCAGATTCCCATAGCAGTACACTACCTCAGTGCCTTGTTTCTCAGCTCTTCATTTGCATGAGGCCAACAGAATTCTAGCATTATAAACTGGCTAAACCCCAAAGCTGTTTATGACTATTGGACAAATGTCCATTGCCTGGTTATGGTCTAATTAGCAAAGATAAGAATTTAGTAAATGTAAATGTTAGTCACCAAAAGTTAGAATGAGATCTCTGTCTGATGGGACCCAGACCTAAACCAAAAAGACTGGACATATTATAAACCTCAGAGCTCAGTAAAAAGAGATTATGTTTCTCTGTATAGTTACCTGCTGTCTGGAAGGTGAAAATTGCTCACGCTCCAGTCAAGAGAACAGTTAAGGAGTCAAGAGTCCCAATCAAGGAGAAGCTTCTGCAAATCCTAGGCTAATGGTCTCTGACCTTTGTAAAAGAGCACAGGACTGCCCCAGTAAGGAAGAGGCCCAGCCCACAAGAGGAATGGAGCAGTCTAGGTGGGAAGCAGCCCAATCTAACCAAAGAGCAGCCCAGCTTGAGAACAGAGCCACCCCTCCAACACAGAAGCAGCATCCTTCAGTGAACTTTGTGAAGAAAGGCCCACAGCTAGAACTGTGAGTTGCCTTGGCCACATTTATTTCCACCTGTCTTACTATCATAATACCTTAAGTTTGCACTTACTTTTCTATGGATGCTGTATGTATTTAGAGGATAGTATAATTCAGATGTGTGAATGGAATATCTTTTAAGGTATTATTCATGCCTTGCCTTTTGAGCTAATGAAGTTGGTAAGGATTAATTGATTGCCTTTTCATAAGGGAGAAGGGATATAGGGGAAAATGCAAGCAATCGCAAAAAAATCAATATTTTTTTTGAGTCATCTGGTTATTTTTTCATGAAAACACACCATTGAGGGGCCTCAAGAGTTACAAAAAGAATAGCTACTTACAGGATTATCCTTAAATCCCTCAGAGTGATAGCAGCCATCCTAGGCAACCAAACTGCTAACATGGGCACAAGTTGGAAAAATGAGGAGGGTCATATATGCATGCATCCATGCATGTATACATACATACATGCACATATACATTATATATGTGCATATACATATGTACATATGCATATACACACACACACACACACACACACACACACACACACACACATAAATAAATAAATAAATACATGCTGAGATACAAAGAAGCCCAAGATAACAAAATGGAATTCTGTTCCAAAAATTTGTTTTCACAGTTACTTGAGCTGTGTGTATGCTGTTTGACAGATGCCTCTACCCTGAAATCAATCAGTACATCAGCATCAAGTAAGTTATAAAGCTTGTTTATCTTAGTGCATCATTACTGAAATACTTTTTGTTTGAAACATATTGATCACAATAGAAAAAGAGCTCACCATATAACAAAATATTCATAGCAGCAGTTTTTGTAGTAGAAAACCCTTGGAAACAAAGTAGGTGCCTATCGATTAGAGAATGACTGAACAAATTGTGGTATGTGAACATAACACAACAAATATGATAAAATCATAGAAACACAGTAAAATATGTGATCAGATGTATGGCAAAGAAAGTAAAATCAGAAGGACAATATACATTTGACAATCATGTAAATGAAAGTGATGCAAAAAAGACATCAGGATTCAGATTAAGTATAATGATGAATCTTAAATCCAAAAGGTCAGGGATGAACCATGCTTCCTTTCAGCAAACAGGCTGGGGACAATGGTTATAGAATAAAGCATATGCTCTGAGGCTCTATCATTGCATTAGATGATTTTCCTTAATTATCTTTCTCTATTATAAGGGAAGATTCCTTGGAGAAGTTGGGCAGTGACTGTGCTATAAATTAAAAAAGATATTAATAAAACTTTTTTGATGTATTAGGCTCAGCACAAATGGCAATACACATTAGTCATGCCATTTACCCCCTTAGAACTTCCCATTTTAATACAGAGTAGCACATCATTTTCTTACTTAAATACATGGCTGAATTTGTAATCCTGTCTGTATTTGCACTTCCTCCATTCCTTCTAATTTTATGCAGTTCTTATTCAATTAAATAAGCATTTATTAAGGATCTACAATCATTTAGGTGTTGAGCTATCTATAAATGCTATGGCAAGAAGCTCTGGAGGAGCTTACATTCTGCTGGGGAGGGGGATACAAGTGCATAGATAAGGAAATGTACACAGATAAGTAAATCTACACAAAATAAATACAACATATTTGTTGTTAGTTGGGTTTTTTTTAAAGTAGAAGGAAGTGCTAACAATCTAGGATATTAAAAATGGTCTTGTCTATATTCTGAAGAGATCACAAAAAGGGGGAAAGGACCTACATGTACAAAAAAAAATGTTTATAGCAGCTCTTTTTTTTTTTTTGATGCCAAAGAATTGGAAATTGAGGGGATATCCATCAACTGAGGAGTGGCTGAACAAGTTATGGTATATAAATGTAATGGAATACTATCGTGCTATAAGAAATCACAAGCAAGTGGCTTTCAGAAAAACCTGGAAAGGCTTACATGAACTGATGCAAACTGAAGTGAGCAGAACAAGGAGAACATTTCACACAGTATCAGCAACACTGTGTGACAATCAATTACGAATGATTTAGGTCTTCTCAGCAATACAAATGCTACAAACGCAAACAAAAGCAGACCCTGCTCTGAAGGAGCCTACATTCTACTGGGGAGGGGGACACCTCTCCCAAGATAATTCCAAAGAACTCATGATGGAAAATGCTATCCACATCCAGAGAAAGAACTGATGGAGTCTGAATGCAGATCAAAGCATACTATTTTCATTTGCTTTTGCTTTTTTTGTGGTTCTTTTCTTTTGGCCTGTTTCTTCTTTCACAACATGACTAATATTCTTTACATGATTGCATATATATAAACTATATTAATTTGCTAATCATCTTAGGCACAGAATGGTGAGGGAGGGAGGGAGGGAGAAAATTTGGAACTCAAAGTTTTTTAAATGAATTTTTTAAATTGTCTTTCATGTAATTTGAGAAAAGCAAAATACTATTTTAAAAAAATAAGATTTTAAAGTAGCCTTATATCTCTCCATAAATTCTTCACAACCTACCCACCACTTCAGTTCTGTATCTCATGGGTGACAACATAGCACTCAACCTGTCCATCTACTATTTCATTCTTACTATATGACTGCAACTCCTTTTGTATTCATTCATTCTTGGTTCATGTCTTTTAGGTCGTGTTATCTTTGGTAAGATGCCATACCCTAGTTGTATCTTTCAGCTGTCTTTCCATTGCCCTTTGGGTCATGTGTAATTTTAATTCTTCTGAAGCCATGCCATTCAATGATTTGCAGACAAAAGTATCAAGGGAATAGAATATTAGTGTGAGAGAGATTAGATTTTTCTGGCAATGAGTAGTTTCAAATCAGTGAACTGATTTCCTTTCTGTTCCTGAAGTCTCAGTGGTTAACGTAGTGCCTTGCACTTAGTAGATGCAATAAACATGGTCAGATCTGTGCTTAAGGGAAATCCTCTTGGCAGCACTGTGGAGGAGAGATTGAAATGAAGAAATACTTAACACAAGGAAACTAATTAGAAAGCTATAACAATGTTCTAGGAGAGAAGTAATGAGGGCTAGAACTAAGGCAGTGGCTGTAGGAGAAAAGGCTGAACGTGAGAGAGGTTATGGAGATAGAAAAGATTTGGCAATTGCTTTGATATGTGGGGTGATAGTGAGGAGTTCAAAATAATGCCTAGGTTATGAACTTGAGAGACTAGAAGAATTGTGCTACCTTCAATAGAAATAGGGAAGTTTAAAAGAGGAGTATGTTTGGGAAGGGAAATGAGTTATGTTTTAGAGATGTAAAATTTGAGATATCTGGGATATCCAGCTTGAAATGTCTAATAAGCAATAGGTGATTCAAGACTGAATTTCAGAGGGAAAAAATGAGACTAAGAATATAGATGTGTGAGTTATCTTCAGAGAGATGATATCCGTTAAAAATGGGTCACCAAGAGCAGAGCTTTAGGGAGTATTAATATTTAAGGAATATGGTACAGATAAAGAGCCAGCAAAGGAAGCTAGTCAGGTAGGAAGACAACCAGTAGAAAACAGTATCATGATAATACAGTATTCCGTTTGGCTTTTCCATTTACATTGTTGCAACCACTGTATTGTTGGCATATACTGTTTTCCTGGTTCTGCTAACTCCACTCTGCATCAATTAATACAAGTTTTCTCTTGCTTCTCTAAATTCTTCATATTGAACATTCCTTACAGGGATAGGGATACAGACTGGATATGGAATGAGGAATTCCCTAGTGAGGAAATTCCTTTAACCAATGCAGGTAGGCACCTTCTAGACAATTTGTAGTCTTACAGAGTTTCCTAGAGAATTGAGGGGTTAAGTGACTTGTCCAGGGTCACATTGCCAGTATGTATCAGAGAAGGGACTTGAAACTGATCTAAGACTGGATCCCTCTCTACCATATTATATTGCTTTTTTAAATTTCTTATAGTACAGTGATATTATATTACATTTATGTTCCATATTTGTTTAGTTGTTTTTCCATACTGGGTATCTACTTTGTCTCCAGTTCTTTGCTACCACAAAAAAAAAAAAATTCTGCTATGAATATTTTGGTATATATGGAACTTTTACTTCTATAAGACCTCCTTGGAGGTCTATCAGTGGGATCTCTGGGTCAAAAGGTAATGACATTTTGGTTCTTTTTTTAAGCATAACTAATCTGCTTTCCAGAAGGGTTGGACTATTTCCCAGCTCTGTCAACAGTGTATCAGTGTGCCTGTTTTCCAGCAACCCCTCCAATATTGACTATTTCCATCATTTGTCATCTTTACCAGTTTGCTGAGTGTGAGATTGAATGGTCTCTTTAAAGGTCGATGAATTCACTTTACCTAAGACATTCCAAACAAATATAATTGAACTTTTCTAAAAAAACAAAAAACAAACAAACAAACAAAAACAGGACAAAACAAAACAAAAACCTCCAGGAAAGACTTCACATGGAACATCTTAATTTTGTTTCACTTTCTCCACCCATCAAAGTGCTTTGTTCATTGCTATAATAACTCAACTTAATTCATATTTATATACCTAGCAACTTAAAGAGTACTCAGGTACATTTTTAGTCTTTAAAATAAAATCGTATTTTATAAAAATCTAATTTTGCTTCTATCATTCTTTACTTCTATTAATCTATAGCAAAAGAACTATGTTTAAAGTCAATTTACTTTTCACGTTGGGAATTAAGAATTAACTTTGTTTCTAGCTCTCTTAAAGGAATGCAATGCTAAGCTATTCTCTCCCCATCAAATTAGTTTCCAAATCATCTATCTTTTCAACTTCACCTTCAAGGAACACCCAAGTTGACTGAGCAATGACTTATCCTGGCACAACCATTTTGAGACTGTTAACAGTGACATGAATATAGGACAAGCAGTTTTTGAAAGTCATTTAATTTACCAGTGAAACCACTAGTTTTCTATGTATTCTAGAATATGAATTCTCCATCAGATTAACCAGTTTTCTTGTTAATTTTTTTTTTTAGCACATCCCCAATGTGATTTGAGCAGCTCTGTGTTCCAGTAGACTGCCTTCCACATGCAAGTTTCCCATTACAATGATAGAGGATTGGTTATGTCTCTCGAGGGCAAAAGAATCCTTCATTATTCTCTGGGCTTTCAGAATGTTTGTGTGGGAGGAATATTGCTGTACACAACTGAACCAAACTAGCAGTTATAAAGTGTCCAGGACATCAAGTGAAAAGTCAGCCAGGTATGATTTGCAGCTGCTGTGCCATTTAGAGAGAGTGTTGGTCTGACTCTTATAATCCTTTCATTTTAAAGAAGCTAAAGGTCTTATAAAAAATTGCACACATAATGCTTTGGTGAGATTTTAGGAAGTCAGAAATAAATTAAGAGTGCAGTATTTATGTAGAAACTAATTTGACTCAACTAAGTTGGTAGAAGACAAATGTCACTGAGTCTCATTAATGAATCAGCTTAACTGGTCAATATTGAATTTCCTCCCTCTGCCTCCAAGCTAGGAGAAATAGCTCCATCATCTTAATTCCTATAAAAATATTGTCCCCAACACCTATTTGGTAGGAACGGCCAGCACACAATAATTGATCAAGTTTTGGGCTTGTAGTCTGAGGACCTGGGTTCAAGTCGTATGCCTCGGGCAACTTTCCAAGACCATAATTCAAACCACTTCAGTAGAGAGAATTCTCTACATTTCAGAATCTTTTTTTTTTTTTTTTGGTAGGGCAGTTGGGGTTGTCTGAGGCCGGATTTGAAATCAGGTCTTCCTGACTTCAGGCCAGTGCTCTATTCACTGTACCACCTAGGCACCCCAACATTTCAGAATCTTAATGCTTTCATTTTATTCATACATTTTCACACAATCTGGCACTTTGCCATATTTAAATTTTTCTCTATTTTTTTCATCATCCAATTCAGCTCAATAGGCATTAATAAAATGCCTGCTCTATTCAGAGGACTGAACTGGACTGGGAAACCTACAAAGTTTAGTTAAGACATAGTTCCTATCATTGTCAATAGTATTATCTAGTAAGAGGATAAGAAGCTCTGGTAACCATATTACACAATGATGCATAAGTATACGGAGGAGGAAGAAACCTTAGTAAAAGAGAGAAATTATCTATCTCTTCCTCTCTTTTCCCCCTCCTCATGGCACTGTCAGTGCTATTACACTAAGACCAAAGACTTTGACTTCTCTCCTGAAGTGTTAAAGGGTAACTTCTGATTGACCTCACATCTTTAATCTCTGTTTGGAGAGTCCACATCTTCTTGGCCCTCAGTTGGGACAAGGCTTTCCCTCTGAGATGAGAAATTTTCTTTCCTTTTCTTTTTTTTCTTTTTTTCTTTTTGTCTTTGAGTTGGGAAATGCCTTTGTAAGCCCCACAGCAAATGGTAACCTTTGAGAACTTCAAAAAACTAGATGATTGTTAACTTGTATCACCACATATTTAGAAGTAAAGAAAATTCTTAATTTCCCAATTATTTGTGAATTATGCCACATGGACATTTCTAGAAGACTCTTAAATATAATGCACTGGGGAAGGTACTAGAAAAGGAAAATGTTTTAATCTCCCCAAGCTACCAGAGAACTATCCAAAATTTGTGAATGAGGTCTTTACCAAAAGGATTCCAGTTGATATCCTGGAGAAGGCACAGGTTTAACTGACAGGAGAGCTTAAGGGAATGTGGGCTCAAAACTACTTCAATTAATGCAATAACAGAAAACTCAAGCACCTCAACTGAATCAATCAATCAACAGACTATTAGCTAGGGTAAACTAGAAGGAAAGGCATTTTTGTACAACCTCACTACAATGTATCAATAAATTCTTAATCAATTAGAGAAGATTATAAGGCTTTTGTCATTGGATAAAGGCAGATGCCACCACTCTGGAAACATCTTGGGATTGGCTAAAAGAATCAGATATACCTCCTGGGTCTATTTTAAAAAGAAATCAAGCAGTGCAGTAATAAGACAGTCAAGTAGGGAACCAGTTCAACAATGGAGGACTCAAGAGTTTGGCAGCTGAGGATTCCAGGGTTGGAACCAACCTCCAGAGAGGGAATAACACCTGGGGACAGATTAGCCATGGCATCAGAGATACTTGTCCAGTAGCAGATAGTTCATCTAACTGGAGATTGGTAAGATGAACCAGTAGGAGATAAGACATGCAGTCAAAAGCAAAGTGACAACCTGAAGACAAATGGTTTCAGAAAGATAGTCACCCAAAAAAAGGATGCAACTTAAAGAAATGTTTGGGGGCAGAGCCAAGATGGCAGACTAAAAGCAAGAACTTGCTTGAGCTCATCTCCCAGTCACCTCCAAATACCTGTAAAAAATGACTCTAAATAAATTTTAGAACTATAGAACTCTGATGCAAGAAAATCATGAAAAATGTGTCAACAGCATTCTAAAGGAGACCCCCAAAAATACTAAAGAAAAAAATAACCTTAAAAAATAGACTAACTCAAATGGCAAAAGAGATCCAAAAAGCCAATGAGGAGAAGAATATCTTAAAAAGCAAAATTGGCCAAATGGAAAAGGAAGTGCAAAAGCTCACTGAATAAAATAATTCCTTCAAAATTAGAATGGAGCAAATGGAAGCTACTGACTTTATGAGAAATCAAGATATTACAAAACACATCCAAAAGAATGAAAAAATAGGAGACAATGTAAAATATCTCACTGGAAAAACAACTGACCTGGGAAATAGAACCAGGAGAGATAATTTAAAAATTATTGGACTACCTGAAAGCCATGATCAAAAAAGAGCCTAGACATCATCTTTCAAGAAATTATCAAAGAAAATTGCCTTGATATTCTGGAACCAGAGGGTAAAAATAGAAATTGGAAGAATCCACCAATTACCTCTTGAAAAAGGTCCCAAAAAAGAAAACTCCTAGGAATATTATAGGCAAATTCCAGAGTTCCAAGGTCAATGAAAAAATATTACAAGCAGTCAGGAAGAAACAATTCGAGTATTTTGGAAACACAATCTGGATAACACAAGATCTAGTAGCTTCTACATTAAGGGATTGAAGGTCTTGGAATATATTCCAGAGGTCGAAGGAGCTAGGATTAAAACCAAGAATCACCTACCCCACAAACCTGAGTATAATCAATCCTTCAGGGGAAAGAATGGATTTTCAATGAGATAGAGGACTTTCAAGCATTTTTGATGAAAAGCTGAATAGAAATTTTGACTTTCAAATATAAGAATCAAGAGAAGCATGAAAAGGTAAACAGGAAAGAGAAATCATAAAGGACTTATTAAATTTGAACTGTTTACATTCCTACATGGAAAGACGATATTTGTAACTCATGTGACTTTTCTCAGTGTTAGGATAGTTGAAGGAAATATACATTATATATGTATATGCATATATATGTGTGTATATGTGTGTGTATTTATGTATATATGTGTATATGTCTATATATGTGTGTACATTTGCATACATAGACAGAGGGCACAGGGTGAGTCAAATATGAAGGGATGATATCTAAAAAATAAAATTAAGATGTGAGAGATGAATATATTGAGAGGAGAAAGGGAGATATACAATAGAGTAAATTATCTCACGTAAAAGAAGCAAGAGAAAGCTGTTACAATGGAAAGGAAGAGCAGGGAAGTGAAAGAGAATGAGTCAACCTAACTCTCATTGGATTTGGCTTAAGGAGGGAATAACACACACTCAGTTGGGTATCTTACCCTATGAGAAAGTAAGAGGAAAGAGAATAAGGGGAGCGGGCAATGATAGAAGACTGGACAGATTAAGGGAGGGGGCAGTCAGAAGCAAACACTTTTGAAAAAGGACAGGTCAAAGGAGAAAATAGAATAAATGGGGGGGATAGGATGGAGGGAAATATAGTCTTTCACAATATGACGGCTATGAAAATGTTTTGCATAACTACACATGTATAACCTGTATTGAATTGCTTTGTCTTCTCACTGGGGGTAGGTGAGGAGGGAAGAGGGGAGAGAATCTGGAACTCAAAGTTTTGAAAATAAGTTTTAAAAAATTGTTTCTACATGTAACCTGGAAATAAGATATATAGACAATGGGGTATAGAAATCCATTTTGCCCTATAAGAAAGTAAGGGGAAAAAGGGTAAAGCAGGATAGGGTGAATAGAAGACAGGGGGGAGGGGTAATCAGTATACTTGCCATCTTGGGCTGGGGGGTTGGGGAGAGATGGGGAGAAAATTTGGAACTTGAAATCTTGTAGAAATGAATGTCAAAAACTAAAAATAAATAAATAAATACAAAAAAAAAGGATGAATCCAAGCCACATAGTGCCAGAACACTACCAATTTCATTCCTCATTTAATTTGTTTCCATTTGGGTCTTCCAAATTTCATTCTTGAGACTTTCTTACTGGACTAACTTCCTCTGCAGAATTTTGGTCCATCAATAACACTCTAGCCTTCATCTGAACCCTTTGAAATCTACTATCTGAAAATCTAGTGTGCATGTCATACTTTTTTTGCTTTGCTTACCACAAACTTTAAGAGGAAATATTCCCATCATTTCCAACCCAGCAACCAATTCTTCTTCATTAGAATTAGGCGAAGTATAGAATTTTTCCTTCCTGATTCTTCCATCTTTTGAAGGATGAAGTTATCATCCATCAAGGCAAGTCAAGATGTTATTAGCTGCTCCATTTTTGTCAGAGAAAGAGCTTTAGCAGATTCTGGGTAATTGAAATCTCTCATCATTATATCATGGTTTTATCCCTAGATGGGTGATATCTTTGTACAAACTTCTCATTTATTTCCCATTTCTGTGCAAATGTACTTCAATACACGGGGATGGAAAAAATTTCACTTCTGGTTTTGTCTTCATTGATCTTTACCCAAATGCCCTCCACTATGCTGATATCTGAATATGGCCAATTCTATTCAATTTAATTCAACAGATATTTACTAAATACCTACTTTGTTGCTGTTGTTCAGTAGTTTCAGTCATGTCTGACTCTTTGTGACAGCATATGAGATTTTCATCACAAAGATACTGGGGTGGTTTCCCATTTTCTTCTCCAGCTAATTTTACAGATGAGGAAACTGAGACAAACCAGGTTAAATGACTTGCTCAGGGTCACATAGCCAGTATGTGTCTGGAACCAGATTTGAATTCAGGCATGTGAGTCTTCCTGATTCTAGGTCTGGCATTCTATGTTGCAGCATCTACCTGCCCGTATTAAGTAAATACCATGAGGGAGAAGGAGAATGGGAGGGAAAAATTTGGAACTCAAAATCTTATAAAATTGAACTATTGAAAACTAAAAATAAATAAATTTTTTAAAGTACCAGATCATGGGGAAAAGAAAACAAAAATAAAATAGCCTCTGCCCTCAAGGAATTCATGTCCTACTAGGAAATAAGAGTATACGGGTAAGTAAATAATGAAATATACACATAAGTTTTAAGAGGAGAAAAGCACTAATAGCTAAGGATATCGGCAGAGGCATAGATCATATTTTGAAGAAAGTTAGAAGTTCTACCTGGCAAAGGTTAGGAGGAAGTGAATTCTGGATATAGTTTACACCTGTTCCACATGTAACCAAAAGATGGAATTTGTGGATAGGGAAAAGCACCCAGTCAGTTTGGCTAGAATAATGAGTGCACAAAAGGCAGTAATAAATGACTAGAAAGGTATCTGGCAGTTAAATTGTGAAGGGTGTTAAATGCAAGGCTGAGGGTTTTGTTTTCTGCCCTAGAGGCAATAAAAAGTAATTAAAGATTTTTGACTGTGAGATGGAGGGAAGGTTGTAACATGATCAGATCTACATTAGGAATATCAGTTTGGCATCTGTGTGGAGACTGCATTGGAGAAGTAAGAAACTGAAACTAGAGGGACCAGTGAGGGGACTAGAAGCAGGCAGAAGGTGATGAAGACCTACGCTATGGTTAAAGCAGTGGGAGGAGAGCAAAGGAAAGATGCGAGAGATGTTACCAAAACAAAAGCAATAACAAGAAAAAGTTTAGTTTCAATGTAATGGGGAAAACAAATAGGATAAGAACTTGATCTATAATTTGATTGGTAGAGGGAATTCCTAGATGAGGAAATTACCTCTACCAATGTAACTTGGTACCTTCTCTGTGATGAGCTGCTAGATGGCACAGTGGATAGAGTGTTAGATCTGGAATCAGGAAGACCTGAGTTCAAATCCAGGTTCAGACACTTACTAGCTTGTGGGACACTCGGCAAGTTGCTTGACCTTGTTTGCCTCAGTTTCCTCATCTGTAAAATAAGCTGAAGAAGAAAATGGCAGACTACTTCAGTCTCTTTGCCAAGAAAATCCCAAGAGTTGAACACGACTAAAATGACTAAACACAACAAAACCTTCTCCACAGCTTAGTCTTAGAGAATTTCCTAGATGTCTGGGAAGTTAAATGAGTTGACCAGGATCACACAGCTTGTAAGTGTCTAAGGCAGGATTTGAACTCAGGTCTCCCTGACTCTAGACCCTGGCGTCTATCCACAGGGACCCCTAGCTGCCCATCAGAGCCAGAACTTGTACCCAGATGTTCTTTGCTACAAGGCCAGCTCTTAGTCTACTGTGCCATTGCTGACTATCAGAAACCAATAAAAGTACGGTTTTCTTTGAATTACTATCCTCACATCATATAAGTTAGGTTTGATTCCCATATTTTTAGATGTGGAAGCAAAATACTGACAGAGGCCAGAAAAAATTATCTTCAGATTTAAGCTTAAACATTCAATGAACTTCACAAGCCAACAAAAACTCCTGGACATCTTTGAGGTTTGGTTTGCCAAACTTGAAATTTTATCTGATTATTTTTTAATTGTAAGATTCTTTATTTGGGATGATCCCATTAGCAAATACTGCAGAATTTGAAGCTAAGATGGAAAGAAAAATTCCACTTTAGTATAATTGCAGAAACACATAAAAGTGACATTTATTTGAAACACTCACCACCAGTTATGAGTTAGACTGAAAAATGGTTGTTTTAATCAAGACAGCTGCTTATGTTTTAACTAGAAGTTTCATTACCAAGGGTGGAAAGAAGAATGACACTAACTTTTAAATAGCACAGTGCCACTGAAATTCAGACTTTTAAACCTGATTCATGTTTACATAGCATAATATTTTTATCTTTGACTCCCTCATTTCCAGCCCTGACTCACCTTTTACTGAGTGTCAGAGACAGGATTCAAACCCAGGTCTACTAACAAATATTTATAGAATCATAGAATCCCTGAGTTAGAAAATTATAGAATCATAGATTTAGAGCTAGAAGGAACATATATTATATAAAAGAAATTTGAAAATATTCTTGGAGAGTCATGTAAGTAAAAAAGGAAACTCCATTCCAGATATAGAGGATGAATGCATAAAAGTAGGACAAAGCATGCTGAGTTTGAGAAACAGCTTCATAACCATTCCTCTAGAGAAGAAAGGACATGAAAGATAGTAATATGAACTAAAGCAGGAAAGGTAGGGAAAAGATGGCTTGCAAGGCATTTTGAATACCAGATTGAGGAATTTGTATTTTATTCTCTAAGCCACAGGTTATCATTGAGGATTAATGTAGGAGAGTGACACAGTCAGACCTATGCAGTCAGACCCACTGAACTAAACTGAATTACTGAACTACGGGCCTTCCCTATCCTCTAGGCCACTTATTAAAGATTAAAAGCACCAATATATTGATGTATGAATGCATATCCATAGGGTGGAGGAAACTTCACATGTGGCACTATATATAATATAGGATTATATCTGAGCTTTCTATTTTTTCAAATGTTTTTATTGATATTTTTGTTTTTTACATCTTAATTATCCCAATTATCCCTCTCCTCTTTCACTCCTATATAATGGAGAATCATCCTATATAATAAATAGCATTTACTGGAGAGAGGAAAAAGATATCGACACACATCAATACATTGAAAAAGCCCAAAGATATGTGCAATATATAACTCCTGTGGACCTTCCACCTCCATGAGGGGGAAGGAGAAGAGTTTTCTTCTCATATCCTTTCGTTAAAATTGTACATGAGGGAAAGGGGGGCAGAGTCAAGATAGTGGTGTAGAAACAGGAGAATTCCATGAGCTCCCCCCAACACCACCTCAAATACCTATAAAATACGACTCTAAACAAATTTTAGAGCTTCAGACTCCAAAAAATTGATGGAATAACAAAGCTCCTGCTGAAGGCAGCCTGGCAGACGGTCATTAAAATACGACTCTAAACAAATTTTAGAGCTTCAGACTCCAAAAAATTGATGAAATAACAAAGCTCCTGCTGAAGGCAGCCTGGCAGGCGGTCATCACAGCACATTGGAAGTAGAGCCCAGCTCCATGCAGTTTCAGCCCCAGGGCATCCAGGAGAAGCCCAGCTGTAGCATTCAGGAGAGCAGATCATCAACAGCTGTGGTGATTTCCAGAATCACCAACCCACAAGAGCCAAGGACAAAGGGAAAAGGTCAGTGGAATTCGGCTAAATTTGGGGAAGAGGGTCTGGCAAACTGCCTCCAGAGCTAAAAGCAATCTGAAGCAGTGGCCCTGCACCCACCTCCACATGGCTGCTTCAGAAGCTCCCAGCCTACAGATTGCAGGGGGGCCAAATGATCATTCAGAGGCTAAGTGCTCCTTCCTTGAGCTGCCTGGATTGGATTGCTGTCTTGGGTGGTGGTCCTGAGGTGCATTTTCAATGAGCCAAAGCTGGTGGGGACTGCAAAAAACGGCAGCCTACTACCTCTGGCAGCTGCAAAAACCCCAGCAATTTGAGATGGAGCTCTCCCCTCTGAAAGCAGAGTTTTACTACTGAGCCCAAAAGCTAAGTAATTGACTGGCAACCTGAGTAGACAAAGGAAGCAAAGCAAGCCCAGCAATTCAACTTTAGATTCCTTTTTTGGGGACACAAAGGACCAAAGCATGGAACAGGAGGAAGACAACACAGTCAGAACTTCCACACCAAAAGCTTCCAAGAAAAATACAAAGTGGATAGAGGCCATGGAGGAGCTTAAAAAGGATTTTAAAAACCAAATAAGAGAAGGGGAGGAAAAATTGGGGAGAGAAATGAGAATGATGGAAGAAAATCATGATCAGAGAGTCAACAACCTGACTGAAGAAAATAACACCTTATAAAACAGACTAACTCTGGGGCGGAGCCAAGATGGTGGCGTAGCAGCAGCAACATATTGCAGCTCTCACATAGCCACCCCAAAATACCCATAAAATAGGACTCTAAACCAATCCTAGAACTCCAAAACGCACACAAGGATACTTCCCACTAAAGTCAACTCGGCTACGAAGAACCATATCAGCACTGCGAACCAAAACCAGCCTGGCCTGAAGCCGTGGCTGTGCCCTGGGGGCAGCCAGGCGGGAGAAGCGCCTGGTGAGCTAAAAGGTGAGCGGAGATTAGCACCAGCTGCGAGTGGGGATTGTGAAAGGGGGAGATAAGCAGTCCAGCCGAAATGTCTCCAGAGCGGAAAAGCAAAAGGCAGAGGTTTTGCACCCGCCTCCACTTTGCAGCTTCCCGCCCG
>CM053587.1:234525019-234575671 GCA_028646515.1 Pseudochirops corinnae | reverse complement strand
GGAGATCAAGGGAGCTAGGATTAAAACCAAGAATCACCTACCCAGCAAAACTGAGTATAATGTTTCAGGGGAAAATATGGTCATTCAATGAGCTGGAGGACTTCCAAGCATTCTTGAGGAGAAAAGCAGAACTGAACAGAAAATTTGACATTCAAACACAAGAAGCACGAGAAGGTAAACATAGAAAAGAAATCATAAGAAACTTATCAAAGTTGAACAATTTACATGCCAACATGGAAAAATGAGAATTGTAACTTGTGAAACTTTTCTCAGTATGAGGATAGGTGAAGGGAATATAGATATATATATAGATATATATATATATAGATATATATGTATATGTATACATTTACATATGTCAATATAGGAGGGTATATATGCATATGAATACATATGTGAGTGAGGGTATTTATGTGTATGTAGACAGAGGGCACAAGATCAATTGAATAGGAAGGGATAATATTTTGAAAGGTGTAATTAAGAGGTGGGAGAGGAATAGAATGAGAGGAGACAGAGAGAGACAGAATGGGGCTAATCATCTCATATAGAAGAGGCAAGGGATAACTGTTACAGTGGAGGGGAAGAACAGGAAGGCAAAAGGGAAAGGGTCAACCTTACTCTCATTGAATCTGGCTTAGGGAAGGAATGACATAAACTCTAAACTGGGTATCTTGCCCTACAAGAGAGTAGGAGAGATGGGGATGAGAGGGAGGATGATGAAGGGAAGGGCAGGGTGGAGGGGCAGAGGGATGTTAGAAGCACACACTTCAGCAAAGGGACAGGGACAAAGTAGAGAATAGAACAACGTGGGGGGTGGGATAGGAAAGAGGGAAATATAGTCAGTGTTATACAATATGTTCATTGTGGTGATGTTCTGTGTATACACATATACAGCCTGAATTGAATTACCTGACTTTCCGGTTGGGGTGGGTGACAAAGGAGGAATAGAAAGAACCCAGAATTTAAAGTTCTAAAATCAAATGATAAAATATGTATGTATATATTATTATTATTTATATACAACTGGAAAAAAGATATACAGGCACTGGGATAGGGAGATTCATCTTACCCTACCAGAAAGTCAGAGTGGTGATGGGGGAAGATATAGGAGAGATCAGACTGGGGGAGAAGGTATACAGTGGGATCGCTATTTTGGGGTGGTGGGTAGGGGAAAGACAGGGAGAAAATTTGTAACTCAAAATCTTGTGAAAATCAAGATGTAAACCAAAAAATAAAAAATAAACAAAAGTTTTAAAAAATAAAATAAAATTGCACTTTAGGTTTATAATTTTGCTGCATTTACTTTTGATTTTTACATTGTTTTAGTTATTTGCATTATTGTGTATATTGTTTTCTTGGCTCTGCTTCATTCAATTGACAGATTCTATCCATAAAT
Organism: Pseudochirops corinnae; assembly: GCA_028646515.1. Classification (NCBI taxonomy): domain Eukaryota; kingdom Metazoa; phylum Chordata; class Mammalia; order Diprotodontia; family Pseudocheiridae; genus Pseudochirops; species Pseudochirops corinnae. The sequence goes on along the minus strand of CM053587.1, from coordinate 234,574,275 downwards.
GCTCCATGCCCACCTCTTCACTGTTACCTCCACTAGACTTCCACCTTTCTCTCTGTCTCATTGTCTACATTTAGAGAGAAGTTTCTTACTGGTCTCTCTCTGCTGTCACTCTGCTGCTGTGGCTGTCTTGGTTGCTGCATTTAGTCACTCCTCCTATGTTTCTGTTGTTTGACATATTCGAGAAGCAAATAATCTCTTCCATTCTGGTTTTCTTCCTAAAAATATTTCAAACTCTTATTTATTATGAAACATCCATCTTTTTGCATGCTCAGGTTTGCATGGTAGGTCTCTCTGAGATGCATCCTGACCTCCATTGCTCTTTGGAATACATTCCCTCCTACATTTTCTGATGGGGCAAGGGGAAAATATATAGTCTTATATTATTCAAATTTCCTTCCCTTTGTATTTGAACGTCTTTCTCCCAGTGGCTTAAAGAACTTACTGTTTTTGAACTGACTTGTTAAATTTAACCACTATGATTCTCAGAGTTTGAAAGCTTCAGATTTTTTTTTCGGGAGGTGATCTATGAATTTTTTCAATTGGTATCTCATTTTGCATGGTCAGAAATTCTGGGCAGTTCTCTTCTATTATTTCTAGAATTGTGGTGTTAACGTTTTTTGTCCTGTTGTGTTCTTCTGAGACACCTGTGATTCTTAGGATGACTATATATCCTTTCCTCAAGATCAGTAGGTTTTACTTGAATCATGAATATATTTTTAAGTGTTACTTTTTTTTTGCTTCTCTTCTAGGTTGCCTTTTACTTCTTTATATATGTATTTCCAATCTATTGGAAATAGATTTGTCGTTTCAGGGGTTTTTTATTTTGATGACAATACAAATTCTGGGGTTTTCCTATTCTAACCATTACTTTTGCTATGAAAGACGTAAATTCTGCTCTCATAATTCTCACTTCTCTTTTGAATAATACAGGAACAGGGTCTTATAGATCTATGTTCTCATATTCCACAAGATCTTTCTATTTCATCAGGAGATGGATAATTTTCCTTTTATATGCCTAAACTCATTTACTATTCTAGAGACAATATTTTCTTCCATTATTAATATTTTGACAGGTTTTTGAGTTTTCTTTTGTCTGAAATCTTTGCTCATCCCTGATTTTCCCCTATTCATTTTCTGACTCTTTCCCCTATGGTGTGATTGCCTTTGGGCCTGGTTCTCAAAGTGCCTCTTCTCACAATGGGCATTTCACAGATCACCAGCCTAAGTCTCTGCTGCAAGTAGCCTTTGAGGGATCAAACTTGCCCTAGTAGGATGCCATGCTCTTTCCTTTAGATTTAATGAAGTGCTATGAAGCAAGAAAGCTCAGAACATGAGCAACAGAAAGACAAAGGCCTAGACATCTCTTTTTCGCAAAAGGAAATTCAAAAGGGAAAAAAAAAACACCAAAAGCTGATGAACTAAATGAATTAATGTTCACTGACTCCACCCACACAAGTATACAGTATCTCATCTTGGTGTCCTGTCTCACTCCCTTTGTTCCTCAGTTCTCTGATCTAATACTAGCAGTTCAGAGAAGGTTTTCCATCCCAGAATTGGCAGTTGAGAGCTTTTCAGCATTAGTACTATGGAGTTTCAGCCCCACAGCAGGTTTTTTTTCTTCTGATGGGCTATGGCCAAGCTGGGTATCTGCCATGACCCAGGTGAACTTCTAAAGCTTGGAGCTAGGTTCTCCAAAGAACTGAAAAAAGGAAAAAGGAACTGGGGTGTTTGGATGGATTTCATTGCAAACCTATGTCTATTGTAAACCTTGGGTCTGCTAGTACAGCCTTGATGCTGGTAGGTCGGAGATAGGGGCATTCAGTTCATGAGCTGAGGTTTTTTTTCCTTTTGAATTCTGGGTGTCCTAGACCATAGAGATAGCTAAAGTCGCTTTATCTTTGCATAATTTCTGCTTTGGAGAGGTTTGAGAGGTTTTGTGAAAAAGAGAAGATGCCTAGGTCTTTGTCTTCCTGTTGTTCATGTTCTGAGTTTTCTTTCATGAACAATGTGCTTGGGGCTGGAGCATAGTCAAATAAGCATTTAAAATTGAGGAAAATTGGTAATTTTCAAGCATTCATCCTCTGACTCAGCCATAGGTCACACAACAATGTTGGGAGAGCTCCTCAGTGACTCTGGGCCTCAGGTTTTCATTTGTGAAATGAGAAGAATAATATCTACTCTCTGACTCAGAAAGGGCATATAATAATTGAATTCTAAAATGCTTTGAGCTTGATAGAAAGATCTCTTTCTCTCTCTCTCTCTCTCTCTCTGTCTCTCTCTCTCTCTCTCTCTTTCTCTCTCTGTCTCTCTGTCTTTCTGTCTCTCTGTCTCTGTCTCTCTCTCTCTCTCTCTCTCTTTATCCCTTCCTCCTCCCCCTCTCTCCTTAACCCTCTCCTACTCTCTTTCACTCTCTCTCACCCAGATCTATGATTTCAAAGGGGGAAAAATTCCCTCTATCAATGCAAATTAGTGTTTTGAAACTTGGAGACCTGCCTTCAGTACTAAGAAATTAAATGGATGACCCAGGATCACACAGATAATAGGAGATACAAGTAGGATTTGAATCCATCTCCTGCAAAATCTAAGGTGAGTCCTCTTGTCACAGCACCATGGGAAAAAGACTTCTATGTGAATAGAGTAAGCTTTCATTTAACCACAAAGTGACTAATCCAGTGCCCTTGGTTCATTCTAGGTTCCCATACCACATTCCATAGACTGAATGTGCCTCTCCCCTTCCAACCTGCCACCTTGTACTTTAGGGAATGGAAACAGGCTCTAGTATTAGTTTCTAAAAGAAGGAAGATAGAGCTGTTGCAAATGCATCCTTGTTCATTATAAATCCAATGGGAAATCATTTTGTGCCATTTCTCCCTCCCATTGCTCTTTTAAATTAAAACCATAGTATCATTGATTTAAAGCTGAAAGGAACCTCAGAGTTCATCTGATCTACTCCCTTGTTTTATGGATACTGAGGCCCAGAGATCGGATGACAAATGACTAGCCCAAGGTCATATAATGGTAATAAGCATCAGAGCTAGAATTGAAACCTAGTGCTGGGAAAGGAGGAAATAGTGATAGTGTAGGAATAGCAGGGGATAAATCAGGTTTTTTTGAGTATGAGAGGTTGACACTGGTATGAAAAGTAAATTCTAAGATGAAGAGAAGCTTCCCAAAGAAAGATCAGGGGTTCCAGAGGATGTAATAGAAGGTAAGGATGGAGCTAGATAGGAAAACCAGGACTCAAGATTTTTAGCCACAAGAGATCAGAGTGATAGGAAGGTATAACACCAATGCAATAATCACAGTGCCCACAGCAGCTATTTATATGCTGGTGTAGTTGTGAATCACAAAATGTAACAGGCTGTCCACATGGAGGACAGAACCAAAGCATTTATTCAAATATCAGAAAACTGAATCCCAGAACCAGAAAGTCAAATTCATTATAGTAACCATGAAGTTGGTACACATAACCAATTAAGCAAGCACCAACATTCCCAAGCCTTCCCAAACCTTCCTTCCACCAGGCCTTCAAAATAAAACAGGCTCCCTTAAGCAAGAATACCCCTCTCCCACTCATGCTAGCTGCTCAGCCTCCATGCTGCTTGCTCCCAACAGTTCTAACTCTCTCTCAGCTTGTGCTCAGCTTTTTTACCTGGTCATTAGTTCCTCCCTTTTACATGCTTTCTGTTCCTGTCTTTGGCAAGTCCTTCCCACTGTGGTTTCATAAGTCCTGTTTCTTAACAAAGACTTGATATAATCAAGGGCAATGCTCAGCTGAAACAAGGTGTTAAGTACTTGTTTTCCATTACAAGGGCAGAGAAGATCTTCAAATCCCCATTACCATTACAGAAGGGAAGTGGTATTATACCTAATTGGCTAAGTAGAGCAATGCATAGGGCAGAGACATTGGAGTGAAGAAGAACTGAATTCAAATCCAACCTTAGTCAATTATGAGCTGTGTGACTGTAGGCAAATGACTTACCCTCTGTCCGCCTCAGTTTCCTCATTTGCAAAATGGGGCTAATACTAGCTCACAAGGTTGTTTTAAATATCAAGTGAGGTGTACCACATATAAAGTGTTTTGCAAACCTTAAAGCAGTATGTATACGCTAGCTATTTGTAGCCCCTGGTGACTTATATCTCCAGGATCAGGAGAGAAAGAGGCAGAAGCTTGCTAGCCAAAGGATGGGGATAGAAAATCTTTTGACTGGAACTCCAACCCTCAAGGATACTGGAAGAGTCAGGAAGACCTGACTTCAAATCTGGCCTTAAATACTTATCAGCCCAGGGCAAATCACTCTACCTCCTTTTGCCTCAGTTTTCCCATCAATTTAATGGGGACAATGATAACACTTACCTCCTAGGGTTGTTGTGAGGCTCAAACCAAATAATTATTATAAAGCACTTAGCACAGTGGCACGCACATAAGTGCTATATAAATGTTAGCTATTATTATTATATCAATAATAATTATTATTATTTTTAATAGTTCATGCATCTTAGTCTATATATACCAGGTTCAAGAGATCCTGACTGAAATACTCTCCACAGTTCCTTTGCCTCATCCCTAGGTGATGAGGAATGATTGACGGATAAAAGGTTCCTGACCCCTAGAGCCAAGCCTTGGGCCTGATGTCAAAGTCCCTTTTCAGTCATGTCCAACTCTTCATGACTCCATTTGGGGTTTTCTTGGCTTCCCATTTCCTTCTGTAGTTCATTTTACAGATGAGGAAACTGAGACAAACAGGGGTAAACAGAGTCACAGAGGTAATAAATGTCTGAAACCAGATTTGAACTCAGGAAGATGAGTCTTCCTGACTGCAGACCTAGCACTTTTTCCACTGCACCAACTAGCTGCCCTAGTTAAGTTCCTAATGGCAAAAGATTTGCTGCCTGAGAAGGGACCTTATCATATGTGTACAAAATGCCTATTTGAAAGTAACTGGTGGTGCCCAGTGCAATCAGGAAAGCAAAAGTAGAGCCTGAAATCCATCAGGGCATATTGTCCTGGGAAGACCAACACAATACCCTTGCCTTTGAACAGAATTGGTTTAGGAAAGAAACTACCACAAGTAAACCTATAATGCATTTGAAAGAGTGTAGCTGCCTAAGCGACATAGCCTTCTTTTTTGTAGGCATTCTTTGTGCTCCATAGGTGTGCTGGTCCGCTGGGAAGGAAGGATAGGGGAGGGAGAGGGGAAGAAGAAGCAATTGAGATTTATTGATTTAACTCCCCTAGGTGCCGGGTACTCTGCTGTTTCTTGATACCCTACAGCAAAAGGTCGGTAGACCAGAAAGGCTAATGTATTGTTGGCATGGTAATTCACAAAGAGCCTGAAGCATTGGTATGGTAACTACAAGAAAGAACCCTAAACAAAGACCATGGACAGACTCCATATCAATAACATGTTGGTAAGTTTTGCTGAACTCCTTTCTTTTCTTTTCTTTCTTTTTTTTTAACTTTTGTTTTATTGTTAGGGATCTCTCTCTGGATAAGGTGGGAGGCTGTGATATATCAAGAAATAAAGGTGATATAAAATAGAAAGATATCAATAAAAAGTCTTCTTTTTTAAGAAAAACAAACATTCCTAGAAAACATATTTGTGAATATGACCAGAGACCCTGCCAGGTCCTTCTAGGGCTGGAGTTCTTAACCTTTTTTTTTCTTTTCTTTTCTTGGAGCCCTTTGGTATTCTTAATCAAACAATCAATAGACATTTTTTAAGTGTCTATGATGTTCCAGGAACTGTATTAAGTGCTGGGAATACAAAGAGAGTCAAAATACAACAGCTACTCTCAAGGAACTTATAGTCTAATAGACAGAATGATGAAGTCTCTTGGCCTCATCTCAAAACAATGTATTTAAGTCATAAAGTCAAACACATAGGATTACAAAGGAAGTCACTTATACTGAAAAAGAGTTATCAAAATATTTTTAAAAGCCAAAATCATGGATTCTGGAGCAGGTTTGACAGAAACATTACAGAGCCCCTGCATCAGGATTTCTAAGAATCTAAAACTTCAATCCACTTCATCTTGCTCCCAAGCCCCTCTGTTTTCTTATTCCACTTTTCTGGAATAGATACACAGAAATTTAACAAGATGGGAATCCAAAAAGTCCCCAGACACCATTTTCTGTATCTTCTGTGTTCATGAGGCAGACAATTTAGATGGGTTTGATGTCAACTGTATATAGATACAGATGGCCACTGTTAATTCCAACTCTATTTTGTAGAACCAGGATCCTTGTTATTTTAGTATTTTCTAAAGAATGTTCAAGATTTGTTAACGCTGTATGCTACACCTAATCTTCAAAAATAACATATGTGTGTATGCATATTCCACTTTCAAGGTTTAGCCATCAGAAAAAAAGTACAATGTTGCATAGGGTCATATCCAATTGGCATATAAGGTACTCCATGAAAGGCCTAGGAAAACTAAATGTCCCTCAAAAATGTTATGGCAATTTTTTTCGAAACTTATATTCCTAAATCTGGAACAAGCATCTCTTCTTGAATAAATCTATATAGTTTTAAAATGTATCCTCAAATGGTCTGTGAAACAAAGGTCTCTGAGGCCTTCAGGGCCTTTACTGGGCCTTGATTTTGAAGTGATAGAGGACCTAGAACTTAACTTATCATTATTATGAAAATGGTAAGTGAAAGCATGGCATGGTGAATAGAGAATCAACCTTACAACCAAGAAAACCTGAGTTCACAGCTTTGCTCTGACACATACTTGCTATATAACCCTGGGCAAATTGCTTAGCCCCTCAGTTCTCCAGGCAGGCGATGCTGCTAAGCTTTGGTAGGATCTTCTTTATTCAGGAGTTCTTTATGCCAACAAATCATAGATCTTGTCATAAAGATCACGGATAAATATCAAACAAATACTATGAGCAACTACTCTGTGCAGTGTACCGTGCTAAGTGCCTAGGGGCAGGAGAAGGGAATCCTTAAATAAGTAAAATGTAAATCAAGGAGTTTTCATTGTCTTTGGGAAGACAAAGGCTTACACACCGGAAATATTTAAATAGCAACACCAGACAGTATCTGATTCAAGGCCCTAGCACAGCACCTCATGCATATGAAGCACTTCATATTTCTTGAATTTAGGTGGCACAGTGTGGATCACTGTGCCTGGAGTCAAGAACATCTTATTTCAATGCAGCCTCTGCTGCTGTTTGTTCTTTTCCAAGAGGACCAGTGACAAAAGGAGTGATGACTTGAACATGAATTGGATTTTAGTGAAGCAGAATTGCATATAGTCGTCAGCCATACTCTCTTCCAGAGTCATCAAAGTCCAGTGGCAAGACAAAAAGTCAAGATCAGAGAGATGTGGGACTAGAAGAAGAAGGTGGTCCAGTCATATGGCGAGAACAAGGCAGCCTGTGTATGCTATTAGGTTCTATGCAATGTTGAGAGAACTGGAAGAAGGCCCTCCCAGTATACTGAGTAGACCCCCAATGGAGAATCTCCTGTAAGATCCGAACTAGAATAACACAGAACAAGAGGGCCTAAAGACTCTACCCTCCTTGAAAGTCTCTAAGCAGAGGCTGAGCAACCACATAACAGGTATTTTACAATGGAGATTCCTTTCATATATGGGTTGAACTAGAGATCACTGAGGTCCTTTTCAAATCTCAAATTCCAGAATTCTAGAACTCTGTGTATATGTTGTGATCTATATAAGTGGAGGTGATTCCCACACTGATTAGATCCTGGCTCCATCAAAGAATCAAAGGATCCTGTCATTTCATTTCTATAGGGCATCTAGTGTATGATCTCTGAATTTCCTTCAAACTCTAAAATTCCATGATTCCATTTCTAAAGTGGTATCTTTTGTGGTATCCTTTTCATCAGAATGTTGATTTCATTGATCTCATATAAAGGAATCATGACAGGGAGAGGACACAATTAATACATGAAATCCAATTGAGTGCTGGCATGTTTCCGCTGATTATAACACCTAATGATGTGCTCCTGGATTTGAATGGAATCAGACAGGGTCCAAATATGCTGAAACCAACAGTTAGATAAAATTTTTTCAGCTTGCTTGCCAAGCCAAGCAGAGACTCTAAGGGGTCAGGTGAGTTCCAACTTGTTTCCTTCTTCTCAAGATGGTCTTTGGTGGGTCAAGAGCTTTTTCCAATGTCTTGCTTAAACTCTTTTTTAAAACCTTGTATGCCAAGCCTTAGGTTTTCAATGACTCTCCACACAGCCCTCTGAGTAGTGGTATGTTGGAACACCTGAGTCCTATTCACTAGCCTTGCATCCCTGCCTTGTAATATGTCATTATCATCTCTGGGCTTTGAACAGCATTTCCTTTGAAACACTGAAAATCAGTAACTTGAAGTCAGTAGCTCTGACAAATGAAAGCTGAACCCAGGGTCCTGGCCTCCCATTGTGAGGGCTGGCTCCTTAGCTTTTTCCATTGCACAAAGATGTCAGTTCCAGTGCTCTATCCAAATGACAACTCTGATAATTACTTTCCATTTCTAACTCTTCCTTTCTTAAATGATAGTGGAAAGCTACTGCATACAGGTAACCAAAAGGCATTGCTTCACTTCCAAGATGCTTCCACCTCAACTGTTGGAGAGGTGACACTGGCATCTGTAAGTGGTCCTGACATTCAAGATAGACACTGAAAACATGAAAATAATTTTTGATCATAGATAAATACTTATGGAATGAATACCCTCAAAATCAGTTTCATGAGTGCACATGGCATAGGGGCAAATACATTCTTCTGATGGCACATGTATAAATCAAGTAGGTGACCATACCCTTTCTATGGTGTGATTGCAATGTTCTCCCAACTGCTCACCTCTAAGAACTCTTTGCTCCAAAACATCTTTACCAACTGTTACGATAGCTATTGCTGAACTCCTTTAACAAAGAACAAGGCTCAAATCCTATAATTAGAGATGAGGCTTAGAATTTTAATGCCCCCATGGAGAGGTCTTATATTATAACATGCTGACATCAGATCACTTCCCGGAAATATTAGAGTAGAAGGCAACAGGATGCTCTGGATACCAAAGGAGATGGTGGGAAGAGATACCAAAGAGGAGTAATTGCTGAAGAAAACAAGGGCCAAGGACAGCACAATTCACCAATTTATTGAGGGCTACTTGTAGTCAGAAGGTCATAGGTTCAAATGTCTCCTCTCATACTTTATAATTCTGTGCCCAAAGGCACTTCATCTCTCAAAGCCTCAGTTTCCTCATCTGTAAAATGGAGATAATGAAACCTGTAGTACCTACTTAACAAGGTTATTGTGAGTCTCAAATGAGATAATATATATGAAGTACTTTCCAAAAATAAAAGAGTTATCTAAAGGTTAATTGTTAACATATTATTATTATAAGAGACAGCATGTCCTAGGGGATAGAGAGTCATGCTTAGAGCCAGGAAGACCTGGGTTCAAGTCCTTCCTATGACATATATTGGCTGTGTGATCCTAGCCAAGTCACTTATTAACATCTCGGGCAACTCTCTATGACTGTAAGTTGCAGCGAAGGAGGTAGGCTTAGTTGGAAAAGGGATTTTCTTCATCCAGGAGTTCTTATTTCAATGAAATGTCAGGAGCAGCCCTATCATCATCATCATCATCACCACAATGTCTATAATACATTCAGGTGGGCTTATATTTTAATTTCATCCTTCACCTGAAAATCTCTATTACCTGTGCATATTCAGGAGACTTTTTTGTTCATGCAGCAGGAATATTTGTGGCACCAAATTGCAGGAAGTTATTATCTTTATCATTTATATCAAAGGAAGACCCTTTATAAAGCATGACCTATAATGAGCACCAAGTACATTTACTACTAAAACAGCTGCCAAGCATGCTTTCCCTGCCAAGTACAAGTCCAAAGAATGGCTTTCGAGATTTAGAAGACAATGGCTCCACGAAACTAAGACAGTTATTCCCTCTAGATACGAATTTATAATTCTCCTTGCCCTTTTCTGTCCTCTTTCCTCAAGGGAATAAAATATTGTCCACATAAAGCAGAAATGTCGAATACAGACTAAAAAGGAGTCATCCACCTCTGACGAATCAAACGGCTGAGAGGGTGCAGCGAGGAATCTTATTCACATAAGGGCCTATGACTTCCCTTCTGATGCTAGGATTAGGCAATTGTGTAACTGTGTCTGTGTCACGAGCCCCTAACACAAAACTCTATATCTAGCATTCATTAAAGTCCATTTCGACTTGTTACCTCCTCCAGGAAGTCTTCCCTGATCTAGCCATCTCCATCATATTCTTTCCCACTTTGAACTTTGTAGCTTTCCTGTATTCATCCTGGATTATTTTCATTTTAGCTATGTGTCTGTCTTTCAAAGCCATCTACTAAACTGTAGCCCCATGACGACCATCTAATCCTGACCTCTCCTCAAAGCCTAGCACACAGTAAATGCTTACTAAATGTTTGTTATATTTTATTAAATTGCTATGGTTCTGTTTCCAGCAGCCTCTTGAGATCTTTTTAATATCCCCATCCTTCAGTCCTTTAATCTCTCTCTTATGGGTCTGAACCTCCTGTGATATTTCTTTCTATTGTATATAATATTACTGATTTTCTTTTCGGAGTTACTCTGTCTTCCTCCTTTGCTGTGCCATCTTCTACTCACATCCTTTTTGTAGACTGCTCCTGTTTTGTTTTGTTTTGTTTTTAAATCTTATCCATAAAATGCTCCCAAATCACCATTTTTTTTTTTTAGGCAATCAGAGTTAAGTGACTTGCCCAGTGTCACACAGCTAGTAAGTATCTGAGGACAGAATTGAACTCAGATCTTCCTGACTCCAGGGCCAAGGTGTTCTATTCACTCTGCCACTTAGCTACCCCCATAGTACCATTCTTTCAACATAGGAATTTAGAATTTGAAATTCTTCCCCCTTTAATTCATGATTTTTTTCTGCTTCTTCAACTTAAAAGAGAGAAGCATTAACCTGTAGAAAATAGTTCTGCATTATTCAAGCATAGCTACCTTTCCTCCAATGGCATACATGAGAGGGACCTTGTAAGGTTGTTTTGTCATTGAATGAAGTCACTAAAAGGTCCCCTGTGGGGGGTAGAAAGCCTGCAGGTGGGAGAAGGACATAACCAAAGTGCACAAAAGTTGGCACAATAAACTATGATATCAATTTCACCCTGTTTTCTAATAATAACTACCAAATCTCCCACCTGTTCCTTTTCTTTTCTTTGTCCTTCATTTTCATTTTCCTGGTTAGTCTTCTTCCCTTCTAAGTGTAAGGCAGGAAATCTCACTGACCTATCCCCTACTCTAATATCTTCTGAACCTCAGTTTCTTCATCTGTAAAATGGTCATCACAATATTACAAAAATTGTGATTTCATCATTCGGCAGCTTCCCAATGAGAGAACTTCTATCACTGCAAATACACAGTTGTTCTGCAACTTAAGGTATTAGAGAATTACCTAGGGGCACTAAGAGTTACATACTAAGACCAAGGACATACCATTAGTACATGTATCAGAGGAAGGATTTGAATCCAGGATTTCTGACTCAGAGCCCAGATCTCTTTTCACTATGTCCATCATAAGCTGTTATTATTAATCATTCATAACATTGTATTTTATTCATTGTGTCTCCTATTCTTGTGGCTTTACACTTCATCTTGTTCCCTCTGGATCCAGCTTCTAAATTGGATCCTCTGTATTTCCAACATTCACTCTCCCTTTATGGCTAAAGTGATTTTATGACTAGCCTCAGCTTGCAGATCATTTGCTCATTCCTCTAATGAAGGCCATTTCTTTCCCATCATGGTAACATCCCCATGCATTTCGAGAGCTTTCCAGAGAGGCATGGATTATCTTTGGATAGCTTTGGGGGAGTGACGGGGAATCATGGTTTTCCCATCAAAACCTCTTTCTACCCAAACATAAAGAATCCCTCCCAATTTGCTCCACTGTTAAGTTCTAGAATTTCTATAAATTCCCCCATCAGTTATTTTCCATCCCTTAATAGCATACCACTGTTCCTTAGGTACCATGCCCTCTGCTCTCTTTGCCAGCCTCCACAGCGGATGCTTTTAAAAACAATAATAACTCACATTTATATAGCACTTTATAGTTTACAAAGGGCTTCCTTCTTTTGTTTTTACTTTTCCTTTTTTTTAAATGAAAGTTCTTTTATTTTTCAAGTATCAAGTATTTTTAATTACTCTCCTTCCCTCATTAAGTAAATGTTAATACAACTATGTTAATACAAAAAAGATCCCTCAATGCCCTTCTACATTGTCAAGACAAATTTCCACATTAGCTATGCCCAAAAAATGTATTTCTCTTTTTGCATTTTGAGTTCATTACTTCTCTGTCAGAAGATGAGTGGCATGTTTCGTCTTCATTCCTTTGGATTTATGGTTTCTAATGGTATTGATCAGAATTCTAAAGTCTTTCAAAATTGTTTTTCTCTACTAAATTGTTGTCATCATTTAAATTGCTTTTCTAGTGCTGCTTGCTTTACCCTGCATCAGCTCATAAGAATATTCTGTTTCCTCTGAAACCGCCCAATTCACCACTTCTTATGGAACAATAATATTCCATAACCATATAGCATAATTTATTTACAAAAACTGTATTGGTATACTGTGAAATTGGAGACCCATTTTATGGATGAGAAAGCACAGGCTTAAGGAGATTAAAGGATGGCCTAATATTTAGCTTGCAAGAGTGAATATAAATAGTAACTTTTGGCCAATGACCCTGAAGGTCTTCTCCTCCCATTTTGATTATTTTTTTAATTAAAGAGGCCATCTCTTGACTCACTTTTGAAGAGGTCTATTTACTAAATGGGTGTCGCCTCACTCAAAGTGAGAACTCAAAAAGACCTTAACTTAAAAGGGCCCAGGTCTCCCACTGCATCTTGGGCCATCTCCAGTGTCTTCCCCATCTAAATCTGGTCACTGGAACCAGATGGCTCTTGAAGAGAAAGTGAGGCTGGTGACTTTGCACAGCCCTCCTTCACTCAAATCAAAGTCAATTGCAAGTTGTGTCATCATCTCCCTGATGTCATGGTCCTCTTTGAGAACGAAAGACAAACCACACACATACACACACACACACTAAAATTCACCATTTATCAGAAATTGCAAATTTCATCAGAGCATGAATTTTTTTTGGTCACAGAAATAGTCAGGATTATCATATGTGTGGATTGAGAGAATATTTACATTGATGATGATGGTGGTGATGATAAACTAATGTAATAATTATAATGGCATCATCACCAATAATAATTTATAGCCCTTTAAAAGGGTATCTAGGTGGAGCAGTGGATAGAGTACTGGGCCTAGAGTTATACTCATTTTCATGAGTTCAAATCTGGCCTCAGACACTTTCTAGCTGTGTGACCCTGGGCAAATCACCTAACCCTATTTGCCTCAGTTTCCTCATCTGTAAAATGATCTGGAGAAGGAAATGATAAGCCATTCCAGTATCTTTGCTAAGAAAACCACAGATGGAGTCATGAAGAGTTGGAAACAACTGAATAATGACTGAACAACAACAAAAGTCATTTGGAAGTGTGCAATATGCTCTATGTATGTAGCACATGGCTTGGTGTTAGATGGTCACACACCCCTCCCCATTCTCCACCCTGGCATTTGTAATTCTTGCCAGTTTGGGAAGAGAGTAAACTAACTGGAAATCAACCTTTGGATAGAGTGGGACAAGGTTTTTTCACTATGAGAATTTTAGGGCTTTCAATGAGAACAAGGAGAGAATGGAGAGGTTGTGGTTGTTCTCTAGCGGCACAAAGACAAGAGCCAAAGCCAGTGTCTGACATACTTCATTTCCTTTCTTTAAGCCATGAGAGATGACCTCTGACTAGATAAGCTGGGAGGTGCACATGATGGTGTGCATTTTATTGGGGTGCTTGTTCCAGTAGCAGGGAAACAAGCCAGCTAAGAGGAACAGCTGGTCCTTACCTTGCTCCAGCCTTACTTCTATTTGCGTTTTTTCTTAAGATTCTGTTAAACACATTTACTGGATTTAATATATTTCTCATAAAGACCTATGGGTGATCCTTTTCTTATATTGCCAGGTGTTTCTTCATTTGTTGCATAGGGGCATAATGGGAGCCACATGGGAGAGAGGGACCTTTCCTAAAGAAGGCCTAGGGGGTCCCAGTACATCCTTAGAGTTGTAGCCTCTAATTGGGGTTACAAGCACAAGCCATTCTATAACCACCCTTCTAAGTGCAGAATTACTGTTAATGAGGATCTTATTTTATAAATCTGCCTTGTAGGCATGTGCCAAATTACACATACGTTACCTAATTTAAACCTCCTAACAACTCTGCAAAGCAGGAACAATAGATGCTATTTTTCAATTTAACGGTAATAGCTAGCATTTAAGGTTTACAAAATTACACACACACACACACATGCACACACACGCATATATATACATATATATATGTATATATATATATATATATATATATATATATATATATAAAATCTCATTTAATCCTCACATCAACCTTGTGAAATAAGTGCTATTATTGGCAGCATTTTACAAATGAGGAAACTGAGGCTGAAACTTACCAAGTGTCACACAGCTAGTCAAGTAGGATTTGAACTCAGGCCTTTCTGATTCCAGAATCACCACACCATCCACTACCCGGTGAGGTAGCCCAGAGAAACAGAGGTCCTTTTTTATGGTTAAGGAAACAGAAGTTCATGAACTCATACTATTCCCTTTACTGCAGTGACTCTTCCAATCTTTTTCACACCCCTCCCTCACGTTAAATCTCCCATGCTTCTTCCTCCTCCATCTTCTCAGCTGAGAACCTTGCCTCATATTTTACCGAAAAAAATGAGGCCATTCACTCAGAGCTCGCTCATGTGTATGTATATATGAGGAAAACTCCCTAGAGAAGTAGTAAAACCTTAAGTGGTAAACTCCATAACTCTATTTGAAGAAATATTTTTATAGAACATAGAAAAACTGGAAATAGCGAAAAATCAAAGAAGGAATAAATCTTTGCACAGAGGCAAGGTGATGGTGAAGAATAAAAGGTCAGGTAAAAATTGTCTCTCCTTTTAGTCATCCCGTATGCAAGAAAAAAAGGAAAGTAATTGATGGTATATATTTAAGAGTGAAATGTACAATTAAGATGATATAGAAAGAGAATCAATCAATAAGTTTTTGTTAATGATGCTAGTTTCAGGAATTCTTTTTTTCCTTTTTTTTTTTTGGAGGGGGGAAGGCAGGGCAATTGGGTTTTATCCAAGGTCACATGCTAGTAAGTGTTAAGTGTCTGAGACCAGACTTGAACTCAGGTCCTCCTAACTCCAGGACCTCCTAACTCCACTACCTCACCGGGTACCTGTGAGATACTTGTTAAGTTTCAGCCTCAGTTTCCTCATTTGTAAAATGCTACCAGATAGATTCACTGCGCCACCTAGCCACCTCCAGGAATTCTTTAAAGAACTACTTCAGGAACAAGGAAAAATACAGAAAGTGGGATTAGGATGTTGTCTAATCAGAGTATTGGGAAGCTAATGACTTAAAGGCAGAGATTTCAGCTTACAAAATGGGAAGCATGATCAGCTCATTTCAGAAGGAGAGTGTCCCTAAGTCTGATGGCTCAGTGCCAAGTTCTTTAAGACTGCCATGCATTGCTTAAGCAATCCTTTGACATCTGTTTTCACAGGCACATGAAAGAAAAGGGAAATGTTCAGTACAACAAAAGGAATATTAACAATAGTCCATAAGAAAAAAGAAAGATGGAGAGTCATAGAAAATAGAGAAGTCTCATATTGTTGAAAGAGCCCTGGGCTGGGAGTCAGAGAGCCCCAGTCAAAGTACTGCCTCCAACACTTGCAGGTTTGTGGTTTGTCCTCTGTTCTCAAAAGGACCATGACATCAGGGAGATGATGACATGACTTGCAATTGACTCTGATTTGAGTGAGGGAAGGCTGTGGAAAGCCACCAGCCTCACTTTCTCCTCCAGGGCCATCTGGGTCCAATGGTCAGATATCCTTCAGCACGACTGGAGGTGGTCCAGGATTCAATGGGAGAGCTTGGCCCTTTTCAGTTTCTCACTTTGAGTGAGGCAATGCTTATTCAGTGAATATGTCTCTTTAAGAAGTGAGTCAAGGGATGGCCCTTTAATAAAAATAGATAGATAGATAGATAGATAGATAGATAGATAGATAGAGGAATAGATAGGTAGAGAGATAGATGATAGAGGGATAGATAGATAGAGGGTTAGATAGGTAGATAGATACATAGATACATAGATGATAGATAGAGGGATAGATAGATAGATAGATGACAGAGGGATAGATAGATAGAGGGATAGATAGGTAGATAGATAGATAGATGATAGAGAGATAGATAGATAGATAGTTAGATAGATAGATAGATAGATAGATCAAACTGGGCCAGTTCTTGAGCAGCCAACATACATCTTCACCAGACTAATATTCAGACTTTCCAGCTTTGAAAGACCTGCCATACAGCATACAATCCAAGTTACTTCCCTAGGACACTGAGGTAATGTATAGTATAGCACTTAAGTGAAGGACATGGAAATTTGTGTAAAAGTAGGCAAACCCTTCTGTCAGAAACACACATTATAAGGGTAAAAAAGCAACCATGTTACTATATATGGCTATTTAGTCCTTTCTATGATATTTGTTTACTATTAAGAAGGCATCATTTCCGAGTGGACAAAGTTGTCAGAAACACACATTATAAGGGTAAAAAAGCAACCATGTTACTATATATGGCTATTTAGTCCTTTCTATGATATTTGTTTACTATTAAGAAGGCATCATTTCCGAGTGGACAAAGTTGAAACTGGTTGATGCTTCATCCTGATAAAATGTAGTTTTCCTATATTTAAAACTTGTTCAATAAATAGCTAGCTTCAGCTTTACCCTTTATTACATCCATTATCTCATTCAGTCCTCACAACAACTCTGTGAGGTAGCTGCTATTGTTACCCTCAATTTTCAGATAAGGAAAATAAGGCACAAAAAAAGTTAAGTGACTTAACCAGGGTCTCAAAGCTAGTGAACAACTGAATATTTGAACTTGGGTATTCCTGTACCACTGTCTCAGGCTGTCTCCAATATATTAATCAGTAAAAAATGTTTATTCTGTTTCTAACATTTGCAAGACTTATTTTTATTGAGTGTAAATGGCATCTAATTTTTTGTCCCACTGTTTTCATTCAAATGATTTATTGTTGTTGTTGTTTCATAAGTTAAGTTAATTACCCAGTAAATAGCTCAGTATTTCAAAGATCTGTGATTTCACGGGTATGAAACCAGCACAGGTCACAACCTGTCTACAACTTAGAAGATGATCTTTAGAGAAGAGCTGCGGCTGAAAAAATTCATCACACCCTCTAGCTAAGATGGTGATGAGACTGAACTTAGCTAGGCTGGTACTCAGATGACAGGTCTATGATCACGGCCAGCCCATACTTGAAGCCCTTCCAAGCCTGCTAGGAACTATCAGAGTTTGCCTTCCACTGGCACAACCTTTAAGAATCCTTGGTCATGTCACTACCACAAGGAGGCATTGGAGTTGGCTGCCTAAAAATGTTTCAGGACTAAAATAAGTCCCAAGAAAGATTTTTACCTTAGCTCCCTGTTTTTCTATTTCTCTTCTAATAGTTCCGCAAGAATAAATTTAAGATAAAGCCTCTTTTTTATTATTCAGACTCTTTCCAAATTAAAGAATTACCTTCGACTTTTAATTTATTGTTGTCCTCTGTTCTCATTACCATTATACAGCTAGACAGTTGCCTTTCAGCTCATATTGAAAATCTCTAGATAATTTTCTTCCTCCTTCTGAAATTCCAATTCTAAGAAAGTGAGTGGGGGGAAAACAATTTTCAGCCACTTAGTAATGAATAAACTAATTAACCTGGTTTTCTTTCTCATTTATCTAGAGATAATCAATATAAGACCATGTGTTATCCAACCTGGGACCCAAATCCGACTAGAATCCTGTGGCATCAAGCAAAATTGAAGAATAATTTCCCCCCTTTGGTTCTATTTTCTATGCAGGACATAATTTAGAGGCACATTTACACTGGGTGCAGCACTAAAGGGGAGGGAGTAAAGAGAAAAACACAAGCAGCTGCAAGCTTAGGCATCTGTTGACAAGACAGCTGTCTGAGGGTATGACATGAGAAGCATGCCCCTTTGCCAAAGGCATCTCCTCCATTGACTGCCATAATGCCTGCAACTTCCACCACTGCTCATTCCTTTAGATTGTTAGTGAAAGCAATAGTAGCAGAATAATAGCCATTCTGGAGCCTTTAGTAACTAAATTAGGAAGAAATCTATCAGAAAAAGTCAATGATCAATTTTCAGAAACTTATCTTCTTTTCCATTTTTCCTCTTCCCTTCTCTTCTTTTTCTGCTTCTGTTCAAGGGCATAGTAATGTAACCTAAAGAAGAAAAAACTCTATAAGCAATCTTGACCAGTCATTTGGGATAAATAAGTTAGATTTTAAAAGCCTAACCTATAGGTGGTAAGGAGTCAGATAATATGCCAAAAGTTTAAGATCCCAGACATGAGCCATAAAAAAGAGATTTAATTTTTTTCCACCTTGCTAAGTTTTTTTGTCTGTGCCACATATATCAAAACTCAGAACTGTAACTTGAGAGACACTTCATCCTTCGAGGTAAATGGAAATGTTTCACAGAATCCCTCAAATTAACATTCCTTCTGCCCATCATCTCAAATTGTCAAACAGAAAATAATTACAGCTTGAGGAATTTCAAGTCATTTTGATGTAAGTGTCATTAAGATTTGGAAATGCCACTTCCTTCCTTTGGCTTACCTGCAATGATCCCTGCTTATATAAGACCTAAAATAATGGAATAGAGCAGCTTTAACTTAAGTCAGATGTACCTTGACTTATATAACAAAAACATCGATGCCTCAATTTAGGCAACAAGAGTTCATTAAATGTCTTTTTAAAAAAAGATATCAAATATGTTTAATGATGACCTTTTGCCAAAGCATTCAGGAAAAAATATTGAATTTTCATTATTCTGGAACCCTGAATTTGTCTACCAACATTCAGTAATGCCTCATATGCAGAAGAAAACAAAATCTATCATGTAAGAACTTCAAGTTTATTCTGTCCCCCACCACATTAGATGTTTTAATTCATTATCCAAGCACTTTGGTCAATGAGATAAAGCTTCAGGAAAATTAAACCCAAGGTGAATTCTGAAACAGCTGTGTCATATTGAAACTGATACTTCATTGATTGCTATCGGTCAAACTGCGGGGTATTTGTTCCACTGAGTGTCTCAAGGATAGAATCCGCCTCATGTCTCATGTTACTTGTTGGCAGCAATGGAAGAGCATTACACCTGAGAATGGTTTACTTTATTGGAAATCTGAGTAAACACCTAAAGATAAAAACTACTAAAAAAAAAATCTTATCATTTGGCACAATTGCTGCCTTATAACCAGAATTGAAGTCCTTGGAGGATACCAGTTTTACCTAACAAACATCTCAAGGAAAAGAGGGACCTCACAACTTTAAGGCACTGGGAACATCTGTATGAAATGAGAAGGAGCCGAATTGTAGAAATATGGAAGACAGGAAGGTGATGGTGGACATCAGGCTTGGGCAAGGAGGCCAGTGTTGAGGAGAAAGAGCAGGAGGCAGAAGAAGAAAAGAAGAAAGAGGAGAAATAAGAAAAAGGAAGAGGAGAAGGAGATGGAGGAGGAAAAAGAAGAGGAACTGGAAACTGTGAAATTCATACATGCACAAGCAGCTAAAAGGGAAATGAAACATGGGGCTAAGAGGCAGATCCTGAGGGACTTTTGTCTTTCAAGGATGCTTAATGTACACATCTGTCTAAACCAGTACTCTTGGGTCATTTAGTGTTTAGGGTTGGATTAAGAAGAACTAGACTCTACTGTTCAGCTGCTGCTGTATGACTATAGCAAGTGACTTTCCTTATTATCTCATTTATGTCACATAAGCAAAGTTGGAGGAGCTAATCAATTAACTGGTTAGTAAGTATTTAAGTACCTCCCATGAACAAAGTATTATGGTAGCCACTAGGACAATAAAAATTCTTCCTCAACACCCCATTCAGTGTTGAACCACTACGAAACCTTTGTAAACATATATAGAAAAATATGTATATGTACACACATACATACATATATGTGTATATATATGCATACATATATACATATACACACACAAAAATGCATTTAATATATTAATAATAAATATGTGTATATCTAGTTGTAAATTTCATATAGAAATATTTATTACAAATGTATTAAATGTTATAGGTAACATTTACATGCATTTATATATTAATATACAACCAGTCAAGAAGCACTTAGTATGTTCTGACTGTGGAAAGCACCAGGAATATAAAAAAAGCAAAACATGGTCTCTTTTCCCAAGAAGCTCAGATTCTAATGGGGAAGGCAACATGCAAAGATTGCATATACACAAAATATGCACAGTGTAAATGGATAATTATTTCAAAGGGAAAGCTCTAGTAGTAGGGGAGGTCGGGAAAGACCTCCTGAAAGGAGGTGGGAGTTGAGTCTCAAAGGGAGACAGGGGAACAAGGAGGCCCAACTGAGGAGGGAGAGCATTGGAGGAATGGTGGACAGTCAGTTGAGAAGGCAAGGAGTCAGGAGATAAAGTATATTGTGTGTGGAAATGCAAATAGGACAGTGTGACTGGATTGTAGAGTATATGGAGAGGGAAAAAAAAAGATAAAAGAACACTAGAAGGGTAGGAAATCATTCAGATTATGAAGAAAGGACTTTAAATGCAGAATATTTTACATTTGATCCTAGATGTAATATAGAAGCCACTGGAGGTTTTTCAGGTCTCCTCTATAGAAATAAAGAAATTAAGAAAAGAAGAGGGTTGGGGAAAATATACATATATGAATACATTCCCCATCAAATAGTGTTATGTTTGCTTGTTTGGTTTTCGGTTTTTAATTTTTTTTGTAATTTTTTGTTTTAAACTTAAATACAAAATGAGAAAAGAAAAAGAAATAAACATTGCCATGTACACAGCAGACCATAAGAGAGAATTCAATATAAAGCAATAAATTTCCATTTCAGGAAAACCTAAATAATAAATAAAGCTTTGTTTTCAAAGCTTCCCATCTTTTCTTTGCTTCCTTGTTGGTTTTCTTTTGTTCTCTGCTGTGTTCTTTTTACTTTATTTTTCCTTCCCTCTTCTCACATATACACATACATGCATATATACATAGATATCTATAATATACACATATGTACACATACACGTATGAGTGAGACTACTATGTCTAAAACAATATTGAATAATATTGCTGACACAGCGTAGTTTCCCTATTGTTTTCATTTTTGATTAAATCTATTTTAACTTTTATTTTGTCTGAGATTATGATTTCTATCCCTGTTTTTTAACATGCTAAATTCTACTCCTGCCCTTTATTTTATCTTTCTTTGTGTCTCTCATTTTTATAATGTTTTCTAAAAACAACATATTGTTGAATTCAAATTTTTAATCTGCTATCCATTTCCATTTTATGGGTAAATTCATCCCATTCACATTCTAAGCTACAATTACTTGTTCTATGTTTTCATCCTCCCTATCTTTCCTCCCAATCCTTCTCACTCTATTTACCCTATCCCTCATCACTCCTCTGCTATACTTCTACCTGCTTCTACTCTCCCCCCACTCTATTCCCTTGACCTCTCATTTCTTTCTCAATTTAGAAGACTTTTATACCTTTCTAGATATATGTCTTGTTCCTTCTTTAGCACATTCCCAATGACAGCAGGTTCCAGCACTACCTGCCCCCCATTAGCTCCTTCTGTATCAATTTATCCTTTTATGCCTCATTTGTTTAAGATAATTACTTCTTTTTATCTTTTCCTACACAGTTTTATTTTGTTAGAATCACCCCATCACACAGCTTAGCCCACACCTTTCTTTCAAACTACCAAAATAATGATGACAATCATAAAAGCATTGCTAATATTTTCACATATACAAAGTAAACAGTTTGCCCTTATTGAGCTGTCTTTAACATTTACCTCATATTTCTCCTGGATGGTAGTTGTCAAATTGTCCCTTAAGTTCTGGCGTTTTTGTCACAAAAACCTGACAGCCTTTGAGTTCATTAAATGTCTATCCTTTTTTTTTTCATTCAGGATCATACTTAGCTTTGCTGGGTAAACTACTCTTAGTCATAACCCTAGTTCTTTTACTCTTTGGAATATAGTATTCCAAGACCTATAGCCCTCAAATAGGTATTCTGGTGATTATCAGCCAGCTTTACCCTTTCTCCATTTTCCATGATTTATCTATTTTCTAGGTCAAACGAGTGACTTCCTAACTACAAAGTTGATGAGATCTTTGCCAAATGTCTTCTTTGTTTCTTTAAGGTTTTTTTTTTAAAGAGCCTTGAGACAGATCAAGCACTAGACTTAGAGTCATGAAAACCTGACCTTGAATCCTGCCTCAGATATTTATTAGCTCTGCTGGCCATCAGTTAATGTTGCTCAGTCTCAGTTTCTTCATCTGTTGGAGAAGGGAGGATGACTTGATGGCCTCTACAACACTTTTCAGCTCTAAATATAAGACCTCATGATCCTGTGATCCCTAGTGTTTTTTATTTCTTTGAATGATGGCTCACTTGCTACAACAACTTTTTTTATCTTTAAGTAAACATGGGTTTTTCAGATTTTCACTTGTATATAGACCCAAACAAAAGTGAGCTGAGGAGTTCATGCAATTCTAATGGTGAAAATCTGCCCACTGGAAGTAAGATTGTGCAGGTATTATCTGGAATAGAATCTTCAGTTTGTTTATAGCTTTTGACATAATATGGATTTAGGAGGGCAGGAAGTTCAAACCCGCTGACTCTTTCTTCGGAAGTTCACTAACTTCTATATGCTGTTGGATATTAATCTTATTTGTTGCTGCTATTGTTCCTTGTGTCTGACTCTTTGTGGCCTCAGTTGAGGTTTTCCTAGCAAAGACACTGGAGTGGTTTGCATTTTCTTTTCCAGCTCATTTTACAGATGAGGAAACTGAGGGAGGCTTAAGTAACTTGCTGGGGGGTGGGGTGGCTAGGTGGCACAGTGAATAGAGCACCAGCCCTGAAGTCAGGAGGACCTGAGTTCAAATCTTGCCTCAGACACTTGACACACTTACTAGCAGTGTGACTTTGGGCAAGTCACTTAACCCAATTGCCCTCCCAAAAAAAGCAAAAAAAAAAAAAAAAAAGTAACTTGCCAGGGTCATTGAGCTTGTAAGTGTTTGAGCCTGGATTTAAGCTCGGGTATTCCTGACTCCAGGCCTGGCACTCTATTCACTGTGCCACCTAGCTGCCCCTATTAATCTTATACCTCTATTAAATACATCTATTAAATGAAGGCTCAAATATGTACCAAAGAGCTTGTATGCTTCTGTGAAACTTCTTTTTTGGTTTATTCTTCTGTCTTATGGAGATAAATTCTTACAGATTTAAGTGGGAAAAATGACTTCCATCCTTAATGTTAGATGGTGATTTTGGAAAATTAGTCAGGCAACTGAGTGAAGGATGGATAGATTGGAGTGGGGAGAGACTGAAAGCAGGGAGACCAACAAGATTGTGTAACACCAGCCTTTGTACCTTTATGAAAGAGGTTATGCCACACACCTGGATATGGCCTGTGAGGTGTAAAGCTGAAAGTATGATAAGCTGAAATAGAGAGACAATGAGAAGACAACACAGAAGAGAAGCTGTAAGAAAGCACAGATCCACCCTTCATGGAATCTGTTTGAATTGTGAAATTCTGGGCAATAATAATAGCTGGGGGGAATAAAAGCAGATTGATGACCAGAGATCAGAGAGAAGGTGATTCTATGTGAGGAAGGAATCATTTAATCTATGGAGAAATAGTAGTGACCCACGGAAATGGCCAAAAAGGTTCTAAAATGGCAGCTTGTAACTGATAAATCAAAGAAAGCTTCTTCATTTGTTCAGAGAGGAAAGATGTCTAGACTTTCAATAATCTCTTCAGACTGAAGCGGCACGAAGATTACAAACCAACAGATGGTGAAATGAACATGAGTCACATACAAAGGAAACTTTTTTTAAAGTAGAACTGATGCCTAAGTTTAACAAATACCTTTTAGTATTATTTTTGGCTATTAAAACCAAACATCCCAATTCTGACATAATTATTGATTGTGTTTTCCTTCATAACTGACTCATAGGCAGGCAATCCAATACCCAAATCAACCAACGTGATTTTTTCCTTGTTGCTGGAAAATTAGGAGGGTAAGACACCATGATCATTTGCACAAAATAATGAGTATATCTCCAGTTGTCAAGCAATGGATAAATTTTTAGAGGAACTGAATCGTATTCACTCTTGATATTCTTATCCTACACAAAATAATAAAACAGAAGAAAGTTGTAATTAAATGAAAGGATGACTTACAGGTTCCTCTTGCTGAGGCAAAGAAAAGTGTTTGCAGAGTTCCAAAGACAATAATAAAACCTATTTCATAGTCATCTTGTACTGCAGTGCTCAGGATAAGTATAAAAAACCACCAGGAAACTAATCACAGCTTATGTACCAACATCAGTTATAGAAGGTAATGAGAGAAATTCTACAAATTACATCATAAAAATCTTCCCAATTAAATCAAAATATACTTTGATACTCAGTGAGTACAATACAACAGTAGAATAGATGAACATAGCAAAAAGAAAAAGAAATTGGAAAATATAGTTCAGGAAAAGAATGAAAGAGGCCGAAGATTTTTGTGCTTAACCTCCCCCTAAAATAATGCACTTATGTGTTGTGAATATTTTCTTCTAGAAAGGAATTGGGAGGCAATGAACATGTTGAACCCTAAATAAATCACAAAAGTGATAGAAAATGATTCATTATTGACATGCAAACCATTCCTGATTATCAATGATCAAAATCAGTAAAAAGTTGAAAGAATAAAAAATGAAAAAAGATGCTCAAACAATCAAATGGGGTAGTGATCCAGTTGATTTCAGACCTTCTTTCAATGATATAGACCAAAAGCCATTGTCTAGCATGCACAACTTTTTTCAGTGTTCTTCCAAAAGGTCAAACTTCCCACAGGGAATCCACCTAGAATGGGGTAGGCCTTCTTTGCTGTCTCTCTAGACATTGTGAGGATATAATTAGAGCACTCTGGATGTTGACCTTTTCTCCATTTAATTAACCTCAAGTTTCCCATGAAATCAAAAATCCATCTTTTCTATATTAACATTTTATCAGTGCCGCTTTACTATAGCAAGAAATGGTACACCACAGCCTTCAAAGAACCAGAGAGGAATATCACCTAGAGAGTAATGATGGGTATAAGCAACTTTACAATGTTTCACCAACAAGAAATGTTGAAGAAGAACAAAAGAAAAAGATAACATCAAAGAATTATATAGCAAAGAGATGGTGGGATGATCATAAGAAAAAGATATAGTATAAAATTAAAACAATAAACAAGTTATTGATGCTAAAAGATGGACGTTTTTAAAGAAGACATTGACAATGATGATTCTAATTTTGTGTGGAGGTAAATGACAATAGTTTATATAATATATATATTATGTATATACAATATATAATAGTTTATTTATATATAATGCTACTATCTGCCAGGCACAGCAAAGTACTTTATAAATATTATCTTGTTTGATCCACACAACCCTGAGAGATGGATGCTACTATTCTCCCCATTTTACAGATGAGGAAATTGAGGCAAACGAAGATGAATGAATTCACAGCTAGTAAGTGTCTGAGACTGGCCTTCTTTATCCACTGTAAATCAGTTACTATAATGAGGAAGGCAAATAAACTTAAAGCCACTGCAATTAAAAAAAAACAAACCTGCTTGCCAAGGGAAGAGAAATGGCAGTCAAGGACAATACAAGTTTAAAATGTAAACTCATTTATAAAATCTCATGGAGAATAATGACACTGGCAGTGTCACTTCATAAAACAGAGAGAAGCAGTACAAGGAAAAATCATCTTAAATAAAGCTTAATAGAGATTCATCTAAGCAAAGTCAACACCAGATAGAACTAGAAGGAAAAAAAGACAAATAAAAGATGAAAAAGATCTGCAAAGTTCAACTTTTGCAACTTTTTATTATCAAGAATAGTGGAGCCACTGCATTTAGATTAGCATCATAATCCCAGCATATTACACAGGTAGAAATGGAATTTAAAAGGACAAAGATGGGAAAAGTAACTATACTAGACCAAGTATACACAGAAGAGATTCATGCTGGAGGAAACACAATTTTAGGAATGCTGTATTAATTCTCATAGGATTAGAAGAAGAGGCTAAAATGTAAGAGGGGGGAAAAACTTGTAATTTACTATTGCCAATAAAAAAGGAGAGTAATAAAATAACAATTACTTACTCATATGGTACTTTACCATTTATTCAAATTTTTTGGAATAATCTATATAGGTACTATGGACATCCTTGAGGATATTGGAAGGGAAAAAGATATGCTTTCACTATCTAACAGGGAGGTATATGATGTCCAAAAATGTTGGTTTTTGTTATAGAGGAAAACCAGTGAAAAGTCTATATAGAAGAATACTTTATGGATGGTGAGAGTCTCTAGATGCTCCTGTTTTAAGATGGCATCATACTGATCTAGGAAAACTGCAGAGCTTCCCAAACGAGATCTATAATCCCTCTGAAGATACATCTGTACCAATAGATAGATAGATAGATAGATAGATAGATAGATAGATAGATAGATAGATAGATGATAGATAGAGATGAAGCGAGATATTAGTAGGAAGGACAGATAGATCTTGAGCATTTAAGATGGACAATAAACTGTGCCCAGAATTGAATGGAAACTGCAAAATTCTTTTGACAACCTTAAGCCTCTTCCTGAAACAAAAGCCCATCTTTTGAATAACAATATTGTTTTGGCATTTTATGACTATGAATCATGAAAAATTTCCATCTCCAAGGAATTGAATCTAAGAATCACCAAAAGGTCAGTGGGGAGGTGTATGTTAGCCATGAGCTAAGCAGCAGTCAAGAAACTGGAGATGAGAAGCAATATAAAGGACATCATCAAATGTGTGACCAAAAAAAGGTTGCCTGGTCATGCAGTGAGAGGGAGGGAAAGTCAGTGAATAGGCAATGTATTCCATTGCTATCATTTTGATGTGTAGGTAATTAATGGAAAGCCCCAGTTCATAAACCACTGCATCAAATTTGCAGAATGACATGGCAATAATTGCATCAGATGAGTAGCTATAGATGAACTGCCATTTGCATCATAGATCTGCTAGAGAAATACAGACTGGGACTTTATCTGTAATTTATAGTTTCAGAGAGTTGACCAGGGCACTGAGAGGTTCAGTAACTTAACCACAAAGTCATGCAGCCAGTATGTTAAAGGTGGGACTTGAACCAAGTTCTTCTTAGAATCTAGGATAACTACTATGCCACAGGCTTTCAATAATATTAAGTACACTATTAGATACTAAATAAAATACTATATAATGCCAAATGATATTTAAAATGATAATAATTTTTTTTTATTTTCTAAGAGCTAAATTTTGTAGGAAATGCTAATTTACAAATGAAAGACTCATTTCTTATCTTACCAGGAACCACTAAATGGAGAGAAAAATTCTAAAAGGTACTTGTTAATTCTAACTCTACTATTACCTTGTGATATGGTCTTAGCTGAATTTTTCTATGGCCTAATGTTTGCCTCCAGAATATGCTCTTACCTACCTTGTATGAAGAGTAGTTGATAATCATTGTTTCCAAAACAATGATATTAGCAGATGAGGTCTTTTGTAATAGTCTCCCTATTTATGAATAGTTTGATTCATTCAATTAATAAAATATATAAACTGGGTGAGAACAAGATCTTTATTAATTTGAAAAGAGTAAAATACAATGAGCATTAGATAAAACAGAAGGTGCCGCACAGGAAATTTATTGCTAATATTTGAAAGAATCAGACACACCTCTGAGTCTATGCATATGATACCGAAAATCATTCCCAGAAGAAGTTTCCAGCAACAAATTAGTCTAGATGTGCCCCTGAGTTGAGAGAATTGAGTTATGTCTCTTTTACCCCCACTCTTAACCAATGTGAATATCTATGAATTTCTTCTGGCTTCCCATCAATGCTGGTAGAAACATTCCCAGAAATAGCTAATGGGGGAGTAGGGAGAAGGGAGGATGGAAGAGAAGAGAAGGTATCTGAGAAGGAGCACAGTGGCAAATTCCAGAAAAGGGACCAGCATGGCAGAGGCGTGTTCCAGAGCGAGAAGGCAGCTGACTCATGGTGGCAAAGTCTGGGACATGGGATAGGGAAGTGCACTAGATGGGGCCTCATGAGGAATAATAATAAAATTCATATTCCCTAAACATTATTCCTAGAACCCTGAGGGGAGAAGTTAACTGTCCTTTGGGGACCTAGCTTGCCAGTGTAAGTGGAAATGAGTTGGGAGAGGCAGTCCAAAGGTATTGTTATATTAGCTATATAACAATGGACAAGCCACTTAACTGCTCTGAGAATGAAATTCCCTTACATTTAAAATGTTCTATCTCTGTATTGTTATGAGAAAAATATTTTATAAACCTTTGGGAGATCATATACCTCCCTGTTTTATATCAGTGAAGGCTTATCTGTTCTCTTCTAATATCCTCAAGGTTGTCCATAGCACCTTTATAGATTATTCTAAAAAATTTAAATAAATGGTAATGTACTATATGAGTAAGTAGTTGTTATTTTAATATTCTCCTTTTTTATTGTTAATAGTAAAGTAAAATGTCAATAAAGTACAAAATCAGCAATGTTAACTTCTCCACGAAGCCTTTCCTAGCCCCTGGAGTTGTTGGAATTCTCTCCCTCTTTAAATTAGCCCCCCCTTTTTTATGAACTTCACTTATTTTATTTTATTTTTGTTGATGTTTTCTGTTTTTACATCATATGATTTTGTCTTTTATTTGTGTTTTTCTGTTTCCATTTGTTGTTTCCCATGGTAGAATGCAAGAGGATGGGGGCTTCAAATGTTGAACAAATTTGGTTATAAATATATTGATGTTCAACTGGTCAGTGTTTGTTTTTTAGTCAAACCAATTGTTGTAATATAGGTTGAGTTCAATAACTTATGAATAGGGACCTTGATTAATGCCCCTTCTACTACTCCTTAGATCTCACTGAATTTGTCATTAGAATATCTCAAGCACAAAAAAAGGAAGGGAAAAAGAAAAGAAAAGAAAATCCAATGTGTCTTGACTTTCTCAACTGGCAAAACGGTTGACCACTGCCTTCTCTGTGATAATCTCTCTACCGCTGGCTAAGGTAATATTTTTCCCTGGCTCTGCTTTTCAAATTGCCCCTTCTCAGTCTCTGATGCATCTAAACTCAATATGTCTGAAATGGAAGTCATTATCTTCTCTAAAACCTACCTCTCTACTCCAATTTCCCTTTTTGTGTGGGGAGTACCACCGGTTTTCTAGTATCTCAGTTTCATAACCTCAGAGTCATCATTGATTTTTTCCTTGACAATTCTACTTCCAAATCATATTTTATAGCTGTTCTCCTTCTGTCCACACAAACACCAAGTAAGGTCAGTCCCTTATCACCTTTCACCTAAGCTACTGTTATAACTTCTTAATTTTTCTCTCTGACTCCAATCTCTGCCTAATAATAACCTATAATAACAACTAGCATTTATATGGCACTTTAACATTGCAAAGCACTTTACAAATGTACCCCTCCTGGCAAAGGACTGACTGGACACAAAATCTTCTGACATTTATAACTCTTTCCAATATAAGATGAATAGGACATCAGTTTTCAGACAAAGGTGGGTGGCTGCTGCTGTTTCTGTTGAGCTCTTAAGGAGAGAAGAAGAGAGAAGCTGTGCTTATCCTACAGCAGCCGCATGAGACCAGGGCAGCAGTGAATGCTGTCTGGCCACATCTGTAGTTCCCTCTCATAAATCTGTAAGAGAGGACCTCTAGCTTACAGGACAAGTTGGGAGGTACATATGACTGTATGCTTTTTATCTGGGGCTCTTGCTTGCCCAGAAGCAAGACCTCAAAGCAAAACAAGACTGTGGAGAATGGAACAATGAGTGGGCTCTTCCCCTACCTCAACCTCACTTCCATTTCTGTTTTTCTTAAATTTGTTCTGTTAAAGAATACATTTACTGGATTTAATATTTCTCATAAACGCTTGTGGTCAACCACATCCTCATGTTGCTCATGTCCCTTTGTTGGGGCATTAGGGACCAATGGGAGCCACACAGGAAAGAGGAGCTTTTTCTGGCTCATGGCTGGGAGCTCAATCCTAAACCCGTTCTTAGAGAACTGTGCTCTCTAACTGGTGGAATAAGTCAAAGTCATTTTATAACTACTCTTATTACTGTAAAATTGCTATGAAAACAGGCATGAATCTATCTCATACATTAAAGTTATGCAAATATGATCTCATTCTATAATTTTCATATAGGTCTTCCCATGTCCCTTTCCTACTCAAAAAAAGCTTTAGTGGTCCCCTCTTGCATCGAGAAAAAAAATACAAACTCTTTAGCATGTGTTTAAAGCTGTGTCTAAAAGCTAAAATAAAGCTGAGTCTATGTACTGTTCCACTTTATTCCTCTTTATGCATGCTACATTCCAGCCGGTCTAGCCTCCTAACCTCTTCCCTGTATTTAATATTCCCCCTTCTGCCCCCATGAATTCACATAACCTATACTCAAGCCTAGAATGTTCTCTTTCCTCTTCTCTTTCTTTCATAGTTCTTCTTTCATTATCTTCCATCAGGGTTGGACTAATGTTAACTTCTCCATGAAGACTTTCCTGGCCTCTGGAGTTACTGGAATTCTCTCTCTCTTTATATTAGCACCTGCTTTTTAGGAACTTCACTTATTTTATTTTATTTTCATTTTGACGTATTCTGTTTTTACATCATATGAATTTGCCTTTATTTGTGTTTTTCTGTTTCTATTTATTTTTCCCACGGTAGAATGCAAGTTCCCTGAAGGCAGAGTCTGTTTTATTTTTGTCTTTGTGTCCCTACTGCCCAGCATAAGACTTGGTACATAGTAGGTGTTGAAACTTGCTGAATTGAATCACAGAAGCATACTAATGAGAAGCTGAGACAATGCAACTAGAGTGAAATCTGATTCCACAATAAAATTGCTTATCACTTCGGAAGGAGTAAGTACAAATTTATAGACAGGCTTTCAACTCCAGGGTAGCTTTAGATCCTCTCACAAATCATGCTCCTATTACTATACACAAACATGGATTACCGAAGGTTTTAAGGGACTAAGCAGTCTGGCCCATGAAAGATAGGGCTCCCTGAATTTATTTTTCATGAGTCACCAAAGATAGGGGGAGGGGAAGAACAGGGTTCAGGGAGAGTTGTTGGTCTACAGTGAAGTAAGTATCAAGAAAAGATAGTGGAGAGTTATGGATACAAGCATAATGATTTATGATATACAGAGGTCTTAGATTCAACTTTGGGGGCATGATTAACCTTGGTGCCGCTCAATTAGCTTTTAAAATACATCAACCCCGTTGAAAGCATAGCTTTGAATTTAATTTATCCAGTCAACTGAATTTGAGAACTAAATGAATGCCAAGCGGCTTGGTCTGGGCATTGATATAAGTTACTTAGATAAAATGACCAGTGACTCACAGAACATCTCCCATGTGCTGAGCCTTTGCTATTCCCAAGAAAGAATATGTAACTACTTCCCAGGGTTACTAATAGTGATTTGCAGGGCTGGTCTCTGCCTTGATTTAACTCACTGCCTGCTTAGTAGACACAATTGCTCAACTTGCATCTTAGCATAGTTTCACAGAATACAGATATAACTAGAGCATTGTCAAAGGGGCTTTATTTCACTATCACCTAACAGATCGTGCCAGGTGATAGCAGAGGAGAACAAGCTCCTGACAAAGCTGGCCTGAATCTTACAAAGACAGGGGATTTTATGTGTTCCTGAGTTACCACATACATCAACTGAAGCTTGAATTACAGGATCTATCCAGCCTTGGTGATATTAGTATGAGAAGATGGTAATATAAGATATCCTGAGCTCACTATCTGGGGGTTTTCTCTTATTAATACAAAGGGTAGACTGCTGTCTACATTGGTATTATATCTGGTGCTGTTTTAATTAATTTCTTCCTTATTTGACATTGGGAGTCCTTTGAGAGCTGAGGTTTACTTGACCCCTGGCCTGTACTGTGACATTAGCTCACGGTATGATTCAGAAGAATATTGTGTGCTGTCTCCATGGATGAGGTGATTACAGAGAGAAAATAAATCTGTCGCGTAGCTCCAGAGGGTGGCTCAACTTCTTATGGCATGAGCACAAACACTAGATTCAAAGACTCATGATCACAGTTAAATACTATAATATTACTTTTTTCTTAAATGTTTGGAATACACAATTGTCTATTTATGATTCACATTGAAATTATACAACAAGGAGGCTGGTAGACCTTCAAAAAACCTGGGTTTTTCCTGAAGCTTGCTTTTCTACTTTTAAAGCCTTGGCTTCCATCCCTTTATTTGCACCACTTAATCTCTATATTCTTACATCATCAACCATTTCTTTGCTAAGTAAGCAGAACCTGGGGAATACTATACACAATGACTGACTATAACAGTGTAATAAACACAGGCACAGACACAGACACACAGACACATACACTAAAAATAAAAAGAAGCCAGACTCAAAGTAATGATAATGGTCATTCTTGGTCCTAGAGAAAAGATGTTGAAGCATAGAGAGAGAGAGAAAGAGGGGAGGGAGAGGGGGTTTATAAGTGCAGAAGGCTATATACCCTGTTAGATGCCATCAGTACGTCAGCTAGTTTTGCTTACCTGTTTTTCTTTGTTAGAAGAGACAACATTTTGGGAGTGGGAAGAAGACATACAGAAATAAGAAATAAAGGGCATCAATAAAAGGATTTTTGAAAGTTTGCTGCACTTAATAATATAATCTAAAAATAGACTTTTGTGTTGCCACTTCTACAAACCCAGCCATATCCAGGCATTGAGATGAGGAAAAGATTTTATTGGTATGATCGCAATTCTCAGTTCATTTTGCTGATTAAGTACCTTCTTAACTTATTCTTCACTTTTTGATTTGTTCTCTGGGGTGGAAAAAAAAAAGACAACCCAGTTTTCCCAGGGAAATTGGCATGAGAAGAGAGTGTTTGCAAAGGTAACATCATTCTTGGACAGATTTTTTTTCTATAATCCTGATGATGTTGGAAATAAAGTAATGAAGTCTAGTTGGGGAGGTTAAGACATCTCAGAGTGATCATCAGCTTGGTAGACTCCCTGGTAAGTCCTTGGACAGAAAATGGTTGAGAAAGGGGGAAGAGATTAGGATCTGATGAAAATTATTCTACCTCCCCAGTGGAACATTCTGAGGCATCATCTAATGACATTCACTGTTATTATAAACACAATCAAGAGTAGTTCCATTGATTTCAACCATTGACTTCCTATAAGATAACAGTTACCTCAGTGATGGTATCTGAAAAATAGAGATGTTATTTACTTCTTGAGAACATAAGGATAACAAATTAATAATAATAACATTAACAAATTAATAATAACAATATACATCTGTATAAGGCTTTGCATTTGACAAAGTACTGGGACATCTACCATTATATTTTTTTCTCACTATAATGCTATTGAGAGAGGGGGCAAAAAAGTATTATTAGCATCATTTTTTCAGAGCGGGAGAACAAGCATCAGAAAGGTTCAGGAACTTAACCAGGGTCACAAACTTGTCATTTCTGGGCCTTTTCATACTTCCATATTTCCTTTGTACATATTTTGTATGCACTTAGCTGGGTACATGTTATTTCCTTCTAGTAGAATATAAGTTTCTTGAGGGCAGGAACTTTGGTTTTGTTTTGGTAACACCTAACCTGGCAAAGTTCCTGGCACTTAGTAGATGATTAATATATGCTTGTTGCATGAATCATAAACATAAGATTGGGGTTTAAAACTAGATCCTCTGACTTTATGCCCAGTGCTCTTTGCCCTAATTTTGCAACCTTTCTTAAAATATTTTCACAGAATTTTAGGTCTGGGAAGGCCTTAAAAACCACAGAATTCACTCCCCCACCTCCCATTTTGCATGGATTATTGGCATGAGAAGAGTGTCCTCAAAAGTAACATCATCCTTAGATTCTTTTCTATAATCCTGATGATGTTGAAAATAAAGTAATAAAATCTAGTTGGGGAGGTTAAGACATCTCAAAAGGATCATCAATTTGGTAGGCTCTCTGCCTTGTTTTTCCACCCCAGACAACATATCTGGTTAAAAAATGAAGAATAAGATAAGAAGGTGCTTTACTAGTAAAGTGAACTGAGAATTGTGATCATACCAATAAAATCTTTTCCTCATCTCAATGACTGGATATTGCTGGGCTTGTAGAAGTCAGATAAAGTAGAAACACAAAAGCCTGTTTCTAGATTATTAAGGCCCATGCTCTTTCCAATTCAGTACATTCCCTTTTCACTCCTCAGAAGAAATTAGAAGCATAGGATGTGCCAGGAAACCTATTTTATTTAATAATATGTTAAATTCAACCTATGAAACTTTAACACGTATTCTTTACTATGTGTGCTGGTCTGTGATATAAATACACAAGCCTCTTACAATCCTCCCTTTTATCTGGCTCCTGAGGAGCAGCAAAGTATCAGTCATGTATGTCTCACTTTATTACCAGGTTAAGTCTCAACATCCAGGTCATCCTTATCAAACTCATCCTAGGATGGTCTGTACAGTACTTATGGCCTCCTGCTAGAAATCACTTACTTATCCTTTGTCTTCTTACAGCTGTGATTCCCTGGTTAGAGAAGGTTTCATCTGGCATAGTGGAACTAGTGCTCTCTGAAGTAACATCTGGGAAACTTAGCCCCAGGTCTGAAACTGTGGAAAAATAACTGGGCCTCAGTTACCTCATCTGTAACATCAGGAGTTAGACTACACACTGACTAAGCTCACTTCCAATCTATGGTCCTATGCAGAAGGAACTTGGCCTGCAGGTTGCTACACTGAACTTGGAGTTAGGAATTGTTGTTGTTCAGTGATTTCAGTCATGTCCAACTCTTTGTGAGTCTGTTTGGGGTTTTCTTGGCTTTTCCTTCTTCAGCTCATTTTACATATAAGGAAACTAAGGCAAATAAGATTAAGTTATTTTTCCCAAGGTTACACAGTTAGTTTTAAGGCTGGACTTTAACTCAGGTCAGGAGTTAGTAATACATGAGTTCAAATCTCACTTCAAGAACTACTAGTTATGTGGACCTTAGCAACTCAATTAATGAATGAATGACTGGAAAAAAATTTATTTGGGGTAGGTTTTGTGCTAAGAACTGGGCCTACAAATAGAAGCAAGTACAGTAGTCTCTGTCTTCAAGGAGCATACATCCTAATAGAAGACAACACATGAGGAGAGTTGAGGGCATTTTAAATGATACATTGGCCTCAGACCAGGCAAGAGAAGGGGAAAGCTCACTAATCAGAGCCCTGGACCACCAGGGTGGGACCTGCAGCTGGAGCACAGGCAGCATGTCTTGGAGATGGGTGGGAAGAGAATTTCTCCTAGCTTTAGTTTTCTCATCCATGTACCATCTGTTGAATACAGACAATAATTGCACATACTCCACAGGATCGTTGTGAGGTTCAAATGAGATAATATATAGAAAGCACCTTGCAAATCATAAAGGGCTACATAAATGTGAATCGTCATATGAAGCATCAAACTGGTCCCTGGAGTCCATATGCTCAAAGACAATGGTGGCAAGACCCAGGAAAACTAGAGTCATGAAGAAGCCTGCACAGAGAAATGTAAAAGTCAGTAAAGATTGACCTCAGGAGGAATAATGGAGAGCTAGACATTCTCACAGATAATCACTGTGCAATGTTATGCTTTTGGGCAAAGGTAGAAAATTGAGGGGGCTGTTAAAAACAGATGGGCCCCAAGTCATCCACCTAATTGTCAACTGCTGTCAATTCTACTTCTACAACATGGTCATTCATCCATTCTTTCTCGGATGCCTTCACCATTTCTTGCCAAGACAACCCCTTCTCCTACTTGTGAATTCTTTCTGAAGCGTTCATTTTTTAGAGAGGACTAGGCTTGTCTTTATGTGCCTCCCAGCCATATTTCTGGCTTCCAGACTTCCAAAACATACTGTTTGATCCTAGAATCTTCACCCTGGAACATCTAACTATCCTCATGGCCTTCTCAACCTGGAACATCCCTCTATTACAGTGGTTCTCAACCTGTGGGTCGCGACCCCTTTGGGGATCAAATGAGATTGTCTAAGACCATGGGAAAACACATATTTCCAATGGTCTTAGGAACCAAGACACCACTCCTCTATCCATCTCCAGGCGGGTCTGCCCACATGCAGATACGCCCACATACAAGTATTCAAGGGTCATGGCATTAGGAAGGTTGAGAACCACTGCTCTATAAGACCTGCCCCCTTTTCCCCTTGATGAGCTCCTCCTGGAGACTCCATTTTGTGGAGGTGATCACAGTCCTATTCCTGGCTTCCAAACTTCCATTCCATGCCCTCAAGCAAGCACATACCAGTTGGAGTAGGACACACACACACACACACACACACACGCATGCACACACACCTTTTCAGATCTCTTCTGTGTGTTGATTTTCCCCATTAAAATGTAAGCTTCTTGGGGTCAGGGCCCATCTTTCTTTTTGCTTGGATAATATTTGTAGTACAGTGCCTGACACATATTAAGCATTTAACAAATGCTTGTTTTCTTCTTTCCTTCCTTCCTTCTTTCCTATTATTATAGATTTCTAGCTGGTCTCTTTACCTTCTATTTCTCCTCTTTTTAAATTCATCTTTTATTCACCCAGCTACTGAAATAATCTCTTAGTGTAACATGGTCAAAAATGCTCCACTAGTCAAAACTCTTATGAGATAAAATCTAAACACTCAACCTTGATACTATGGCATAGGTGACAGGGAGCTAGTGTTGATGTCATACCTCTATGTGACCAGGTATGAATCACTTAAGTTCTCAGTGCCTCTAGCTCAGCAGTTCTCAACCTGTGGATTATGTTCAGTTTCTAACAATGAAAATACAACCTGCATATCAAATATTTACATTATGATTCATAACAGTAGCAAAATTACAGTCATGAAGTAGCAATGAAAATAATTTTATGGTTGGGGGTCACCACAACCTGAGGAACTGTATTAAAAGGTCACGGCATTAGGAAGGTTGAGAACCACTGCTCTAGGGGATTCTTTAACACTATAGGTTACTTGTGAGATACTGACCTGAATCTGTGGAAGAAGTTGTCTCACTGGGACTTCCCTCACATGGATAAAATAAAAAATACACACACACACACACACACACACACACACACACTGCAAAAAAAAAACAAAATTCCAAAACAACTGGCATTTAAGGCCCCCAAAATCTCTACTTCTTTAGCCTGCTTCTTTAATCTTACTTCACTCTACTCCTTTCACACACTCTTTGTTCCAGACAAACTAAATTACTGGCAACCTGAGCTCTCCCAGAATCCTTTGCTTCCTCCAAGGCCCAGTTCAGTTGCTGCTGCCTCCATGAAGTTCCCCAGCCAAAAATGGTCTCTCCTTTTTTCAAGGTAGTTATAGCATTTGTCTGAATGTCTTCTTTAGCCTCATCACATTTTTCTTTATGTTGTGCCTATTTGAGTACATATCTGACTCTTCCTTCCCCTTCCACATCAGTCCATTGGTTGCAAGCTTTCTGAGGACAGAGGCCATGTTGTTTTCATCTCTGTACCTCCAGAACCCAGGACAGTGCCTTACATAAAAGAATTTCTTAGTAGATGTTTGTTGACTTGAATTGTGAGAGATCTGGAGCAGGAGTCAGCAAACTATATTTTAAAATGTAAAAACCATTCATAGCTCACTGTCCATACCAAAAAAAAAAAAAAAAAGATGGTGGGTTAGATTTGGCCCATAGGCCAAACCACAGAGGTTGTAAAGCACTACTGTAGAGTACAGGAGTGCGAAACCTAAAGCCTTAAGGACAAATGCAATCTTCTAGGTCCTTGGGTGCAGTCTTTTGACTGAGTCCAAGTTTTACAGAACAAATTCATTTATTATGGAGATTTGTTCTGTGAAATTTGGAATCAGTCAGTGGGTTGCACTTGAAGACCTAGAGGGCCACATGTGGCCTTGAGGCCATAGGTTCCCCACCAACTGAGGTTGTGAATTTAGGTGACTGGGAAGATGCTAGTAACCTGGACAGTAATAGAAAAGTTGGGATGAAGAAAAGGTTTAGGTGGAAAGTTAATGAGTTTTGTTTTTAACCTGTTGGGTTCAAGGTGCCTATAGCACATTTAATTAGAGATGTTCTGGACCTCATTAAAGAGATTAAGGCTGGATATTAAATAATCTGCACAGAGTTGATAGTTGAACTCAAGGGGGAAAAATACAAGAGGGTCCTAGACACTCTTTCTTGTGGAGCAAAATATTTGTCAAACACCCTATAATGGTAATGGTAATTTGAAGATCTTCCCTGCTTTGAAGATTTTCCCAGCACCTTAATAGATTGAATGTAATCAGGTGGAGCCTGTGGTGGGAGGGGTTTGCTGAAGGGTGGAGCAGAGCCCACTGGAAGCTGGGAGTCAGAGCAATTAGAGCTGGAGGGAAGAGAGGACACAACCAAGGAGACAGCTAGGTTTGTGAATGTTTGTGGGAAGGCTAAAGGATGGTTGTGTCCCTGCTGTGCTATGGTTTATTAACTTCTTTGTTGCTATGATGGATTTGACTTTTTGTCATTGGGATTTGGTTTTCTGGTGTCTGAATAAATGTTTTACTTCTGTCTTCTATATGGAGAGTCTGTTATATTTTGCAATTCAAAACTGTGCTGGCATATTTATAGTCACCATCAGTTTTGTGAATATTGCATTGGTGCTACAAACCCATGTTTAGTGTACTTGATGTAAATGAAGATCCACCAAAGGAGGACAAGAGAGAATGGGAGAGGTAGGAGGAAAACCAGGAGAAAGTACATGGAGAAGAGAAAAAACAGGAGGAGAAGGTAAAGTCAAGAAGGATAAGGATTGAGAAAAGGCCATAGATTTGATTATTAAGAAACAATGGTAACTTTGGAGAGAATAGTTTTGGTTGGATGATGAGGCTAGAAGCTAGATTGCATAGGATTAAAAGCAATTGAGTGGATAGGAAGTGGAGGCACCTAGTTTAAATAACTTTCTCAAGGATTTTTGTTGAAAAGAAGAAGAAAAATATACAATCATAGATAATAGAGATGATTGGCTCCCCTTAGAGTTTTTTTTTAAGTTAAGGGATGTGCTTGCAGGTAGCAAGGAAGAAGTCAATAGATAGGAAGTGATTGAAAATAAGAGAAAGTAAAGCTGATAATATGGAGGCAATCTCATGGACAAGACAGGAGAGTACATGCAGGAGGGTTTACCTTAAGAAGAAGGACTATAGGGGTAAAAAGAGAAAGCAGATGTAGATTCTGACAGATGCAAGAAGAGGAGAGAAGGATTTCTCAGGGAATAACCTCAATTTTTTCAGTGAGGTATGAATAAAGGTGAAATGGTAGATCAGCCATAGTCAATAGGAGTTACAATGAAACACAAACTAAAACCAACTTGGGGCAGGAGACTGTTATGAGGAAAGATGAAAAGATGTGGAATAGCTGTTGTGATGAGTGGGGTAGTAAATTGATCAGAAAGTATAAGGATTGCCTTGCTGTAATAAGGCTGTAGTTTAGATTATGTAGCAAAAATTCACAGTGGACCCAATAAGCACTTTTATTTTATATTCTCCAGCTCCTAAGAGATGGGTGATGGAAGTAATTCAAGGATGGGATTTTGAAAGGAGGTCTAGTGATAGGAACAGTGGACAAGAGATTGCATGAAGAAGATAGTGTAAGATGGAATTGATTCATCCAAAGATTGAGGTAGCAAAGGAAGGAAAGTGAATCCAGTGCAAGGGTAAAGTTCTCAAGAAGTGAGTGTTGCAAGGATTGGAGGTCATGGTGAAGACTAAGAACAGGTTGGGGGTTGTAAGGGATGGGAAAGAGTGAATGATAAAAGATTATGCTCAGATAACAGAATGAATACGGAAGTGGAATGCTTATGGTTAACAGCAAGATCAAGAGTGTGATGTATGCAAGTATGTAACTAAAGTGGAGTGGACAAATAAGGATGTACGTCTGTATGTAGCAAAAGTGGAGTGGATAAATAAGTAATGGGAAAGGAGTATGTTAAAGAGTTGGATAGTGAAGGTATTTGAGGGAGCATCAATGTCTAAGTTGAAGTTCCCTAGTAAGAAGCAGGTTAAATGATTTGTCAGGGTCCTACAGGCAGTATGTGTCAGAAAAAGAATTTGAACTCAGATCTTTCTAACTCAAAAGGCAGTCATCTATCCATTCTGCTATATTGCCTCTTGACATAAAACATGTATAATCAAGAAAAGAAGATTGGTAAGTTACATAACAAGAGCAATGGATGATAGCTTGGACAAACCAAAGACTGTACTGATACCCACTAGAGATAAATTTTATATGTACAATACATATATGTATACCTAATATAATAATCTCTGACATGAATGTCATGTGATATTTATTTGTTATATCATATCATCTCAGTAACTCTAAGAGGTTGGCAGTTCAACATTTTACCCCCATTTGACAGATAAAGAAATTGGGGCTTATTGGCATTGAGTGCCAACACAAAATCTAACTTAACTAATAAATGACAAAGCCAGGATTCAAACTAAGATTCTTTGATATCAAATCCAGAGCTTTCTCTACTACCCTAAAATGGTTTCTTACAGTGGATTAATAACTTATTATATACATAATATCACATATTATATATAATGAATATATAATATATAATTTAATAATATATTTCTTTTTAAATGTTTTTCTAATATACAAATTTGTAATATCTTTGCTTACACTATGGGTGTAATGACTAATTCAATTCCATTTGATTCAGATATTCCTAGAAGTGATTCTAAAGTATAAAATATGTTTATAACACTGTTCATTAAAGAATACCAAATGGTTGAGCCATTGCAAGAATGAATGGCATGAAGTAGTGTAAAATCTACTCCTTAGCGATGGGTCATACAGGTGCCAAATCTATCATCACTATATCACCATCCTAATAAAGCTATTCATGTTCAGTGTATAGCACTCCTACTTTCTACTAGCCTGAAGACTTTTGGAGTAGGAATTAGATTTCTCCCAGTTGCTGAGAAAGACACACTATGTCAGGTCCACATACCCAATTATTTCAGACTTCCCTGCATATTACCAGCCTCATATTTGGCATCTGAAGCCAGAGCTCATAAATTATTAAGTAAATCAATTATTCACATTAGTTATCCATCAAAGATTACAAATTACTGTTTGGCACTCAATGGAATACTGAAACAATGCATCCATCCCAGCCCTTATTTACTTCACAATTAATGTATGCATGTTAATATTGAAACATTTAATTATATTAAAGAAATTACAGGGTCAAATGTAAGTGTGGCAGATACAGGGTCAGCCGTGAATTCAGGAAGACCTATGTTTAACCTGCACATACAAACACGCACACACACACACACACACACACACACACACACATGCACCTGCATACACTCATGCTAGCCAAGGTGGCCACTGGCAAGTGGTTTAAACTCATTGCTTCAGGAAATCCTCTAAAACTTTACATTGCAAGTGAATTGCTGATCTTTATCAGTAGAGGCAATTTCCATAATGAAAGTTTTCCTACACTGATAAAATGTTGAATCCTAACAGAAAAGGGAGTGGTGAAATATATATCAGCCATAATCCGTAGTGAAGCATAAACTAAAACCAACTACTTGCATCCCTACCTTCCCACAATAAAAGAAAAGCCTTTTCCCATCACATGCAACAGCAAATAGCTTTAAAACTGTACAATCTTTCCTTGATCCTTTTCCTTGGAGTTTTAGCCTTTAGTTTTTCACATATCCAGATACATGGATATAGCATATTACTAATTCTAAAGGGTTTTATTTTCTCACAGCTCCAAAGGGTGGTAAAGCAAACATTATTATTCCCATTTTATGAGGGAGAAAACTGAAAGATTAAGTGGTTTCCCCATTCACAAATAAGGAGCAAAGTCAGAATTTAAAGCAGCCAGGCTTCAAACTCCAAGTCCAGTGCTGTCTCCAGTATGCCATTCTACCTTTCTATTACATATCATGTCACTGTGCTTCAAGGTACATCAAGGGTCTGAATCCCATTGGAAGGTTAAATATTCTCCCCTGGGTGCATAAAAATTTGGACACACAAATATCCCTTCTAAGTAACACAAAGTCAGACCAGAAAAAAAAAAAAGATTATTTGATTCAATAGGACAGGAAATATCTAGCTATGAAATCATGACACAATCACTATCTCAGGTATAAATGTCTAGAGTGACTTAAGAGTTAAGATTATGAGGGAAAGTCAAGTTATTCAGTCTGGAGAAGAAAAAGAAGAGAAATTAATTGAATTTATGTTTATAAGCACTCTGGTAGGAATGAAGCTTTATTAGT
Source organism: Pseudochirops corinnae (assembly GCA_028646515.1). NCBI lineage: Eukaryota > Metazoa > Chordata > Mammalia > Diprotodontia > Pseudocheiridae > Pseudochirops > Pseudochirops corinnae. Next base: position 234,531,608 of record CM053587.1, on the reverse strand, counting down.
TATTATATAATTCAATGAAAAAAGTGCAGTACTAGGATTCATGAAATAAATAAAAAATAAAGACAAACGAACATATATTAAGCATAAGAGGCTAGTGATGCAAAGACAAAAATGTATCCCTGATCTAAAAGAACTTACCTGCTTTCAAGGTGGGGCAACAATTATACACAAAATGAATTAAAGGTAATTTTGTAGAGGATCAGGTTCTTATCTTCTGAGTGCTACAAGACAGGGTAAAGATTTGGCCATCAATATATGAAAGTGCATCTCAATTAACTAAAACCGGTTAAATAACTTAATCTTATTTTGGTACATCCACAGCTAACATAGATCCACCATATGATTTTCCATTAGCCTTTGGGTATTTTGCATTCTTTTTCTTCTTCTGAGATCTTAGTGTTCTATGATCCAACCTGATCTGATCTCTTCCTCATGGTGGCTCATTGCCCATATATAACCAACTCAACTGACTACCCATGTATGTACCATTAGGGGTTTTTGTTGTTGTTCAATCATTTTTTTCAGTTATGTCAGATTCTTTGTGGTAGTTAAATATATAGAAGACATTTGTGTTATTCAGTTGTTTTTTAGTCATGTCTGATTCTTCATGACCCCATTTTGGGTTTTCCTGGCAAAGATGCTAGAGTGGTTTGCCATTTCCTCTTCCAACTCATTTTACGGATCATGAAACTGAGGCAGACAGGGTTAAATTATTTTCCTAGGGTCATCCAGTTAATAAGCATTTGAGGATGGATTTGAATTCACAAAGATGAGTCTTCCTGATTCCATGCTGGCACTCTATTCACTGTGCCAACTAAATTCCCTGTCATTAGGAATAATCTTTGTATTTCATGGATTTTGTTTTTTCCAGGATGCATTTAAATCAATCTCTTTCAAAACATTATGATTTCATTAAGTGTCCCAAGGCTCAATAAAATTGTTATATTCCATCTTTAAATACAAAGCTCTGAAGAACAATACAATAAATAGGGAATCTTTCTCTGTAGTTTATTCAAGATTATCTTCTATGATATTGGGGAAAACTTTAAGTGGGAATGTCTCTTTGTTTTATATTTTGCTTGCTTTCAATATTTATCAGATTTTTTAACAAGGTTGCTACCTCTGCAGTCACATAGAAGAAGTTATGACAGAAGTGACTACAGAGTTAAGTTTGTTCAACAATCAGGAGAAATTCTACAAATCGACAAGGAGCCATAAGGATGAAAAGATCAGGTTATATCATGGAACAATAAAATCTCAGAGAAATAAAAGATAATTGAAAGGACAATGGAAAAACACATGGTGGGGTATATGTAGGCTGTGATGTTTCCAGTGGTTACTTGTCTCTGAGAAGTGATGTAAAAGTCACTATTAAGAACATATGTGATTGGAAACGTGAGCCTGTGATGTAGTGAAAATGCAAGACAATGTATGGACATAACATGTGGATCACTGGTAGCCTTATTTTTATTTTTTAAATAAATTTTTGTGATCTTTTTAATGCCAGTATCCTGCCCCTTCACTCCTCCCAAAGAGTCATCTCATTTAACAAATATTTTTAAAGAATAGTAAAGGAAGAGGAAAAATATCAGCGAAGTTGATCAATACATCAAAGGTCTGAAAATATGTGTAATGTACCAGACCTGTGAACTTTCCACCTCTGCAAAGAAATAGGGTGAGTACTCCTACATATTGATAGAACAAGAAGAAGGCCTTCAATGTATTGGGTAAATCTTCTATGAAGGATTGAAGAAAGAAATGAGCAAGGGATGATGAGGACAGAATAAGAAGGCATAAAAAGTTTATGATCTATATGATTGGGAGAAGCTTCTAAATAAATGAATTATGAAATATAAAAGTGTTGATTTGATCATTAAATAAGCAAGTCTTTATTTGATATGAAGCAGATTATAAGCACTCAATAAATGCATTTTAAACGGGTGGTGAATGATCCTAATAAATTTGGAAGGAAATTCTAACCTGGTCTAGAGACACAGGGAAGAATGACAATTCTACCTAAACTATCAAGGTAATTGCTTTACCTTTTTATTTCCTATTGACTGTGAAACCTGGCCTGTTAGTTCTTAGTTTCATGGAGACCTTGAGCAAAAAGAAACCAAAGGTTTAAAATTTCCAGAGAAGCCATCCTGGATACTATTACTGCTTCTGGCTGACCTCTCATTGGTACAATAGGTCAGAGATAAACATCCACACCACCAAATTAAACATCAGGAAAATAGAACAAATGGTTTTGGTTTTTTGCATTTAATCAACATAGTAAGAAGAGGTTTGAAACAAAGCAGAGCTTTCATATGGAACCAACTCACTTCAAAAGAAAATGTATTGACCATCTACTATATACTATTATAATCTGCAGAGAATACAAAGGTTGAGAAGCCAATGCTTGGCGTAGTGGATAGTGCACTGGATTTCAAGCCAGTTTTTGACAGAATTTCACATTTCACCATTGAAACTTACTAGCTGTATATCTCTGAGAAAGTCGCTTCCACACGAGCTTAAGTTGCCTCATCTGTAAAATGGGAATAATAATAGCAGCTACCTCACAGTATTGTTGTAAGGATCAAATTATGTAATATAGATGTGTATATATGCATATATATATAATGTATTTTGCTTACATTAAAGAGCTATATGAATTTTGCAAGGAAACTAATTCATTTTTCTTATTATTTTGCTTCTTTGTCAAGTGGACAAAAATGTAATTTAGTGAAAAAATAAAACTGGTAATTTGGCGTCATGTAAATTAGAGAATTGAATTTTCCCTCTTTTATTACTTTGGGCATAGAGATTAACTTGCTTGCTTCCTTTCCCTTGTAAGCTAATAGCACAAGATTAAAAGGCATGGATAAGTTGTGTTTGGACCTGTTACAAAAGTATCCACCCCATGAGACCACGTAGCCAGAAAAATATTAGCTAGTTGGTGTATAGAAGTTGATCATTCATTTTTATTTTTCTGTGTAATATACAAAAGTCATTTAAGGAATCAGAAGAAAGTGAATTTTCAGTGGTTAAATCACAAGTTCTAGGATTCAATCAAATTTGATCTGTTTTTACTTGTCTAAAATCACAATTAGTTGATGAAGACATACAAAAACACGTGGATATAAATATTATATATATATTTGTGTGTGTTTATATGTATATGTGTATGTAGTACTTAGAGGGGGAATTGTCAAAATACGTATTTCCAAGCTTGAGATTAAAACAACCTGGCATCCACCTGGCCTTTTCATCTGATTTCAGAGAATTGATCCATACTTCGTTGCATCTCAGCTTCAGAGGCTGCATTGAATACGCAATCATCTGAAAACAAAAAGTCATACACCAACATTGTCTCCACATTAGTCTTGGCTTATAGTCTTTTCAAGTTGATGAATTTACCATTAGTGTGCAATAGCTGACCTTGATGCCATTCCTGTTCATCCTCCTTGAAAGTATTTGACAACATGACTAAAAATCATTTCTTTCCATTGGTGACTGGGAAAGCACAAAAGCATTGTCCGTTATCCAGAACCCAGGCAAGCATTCCATCATGAAACTGATGTACAATACTAATGACCTTCTCTGGGCAACCAAATTTTGACATAAGCCCTCATGATTGATAGTACCAAAGGCCTTGGTCGAATCTATAAACATTGAGTACAGACCTCTGTGCTTCTCCTGGCATTTTCTCTGGAGTTGTCAGGCGGCAATAAGGATATCAACTATTCCTTGACTCTTTCTGAAGCCATACTGGCTCTCAGATAGATTATCATCTTCCAGATGAAGGATCAACCTATTAAGAGGACTCTGGCAAGAATCTTGCTAAGAATGACTAAGAGAGAGACATCCCTGTGATTGTCACAGGAAATCTATTTCCTTTACCTTTACAGAGATGAACAATGGAGGCATCCTTGAGTTCCAGGGGGATAACCTCATCTTGCCATATAACCTGGACAATCTCAGTCTGCTTTTTTATGAGCAATTTTATATGAGCACGTTGTAAATCTCAGCTGGAATAGGATCCGCAGCAGGCACTTTGCCACACAAAAGGAGCCTAATGGCTTTCAAAACCTCTTTTTCATTTGGAACTTCAGCTAGTGAGGATTGACTTCAACCTGAGGTAAACGGTCAATAACTTCAGCATTGATTGATGATGGTGTGTTGAGAACACTATGGAAGTATTCAGCCCATCTCTCTAGGATCATGTCCTTATCACTAATCAATATGGCCCGTAAATAGCCTTCAGGGCATCATAAAAGTGTTTGGATTATTACTATCAGCATAAAACTGAATTTCATCTGCCTTCTTACTGAGCCAGCAATCCTGCATCTCTTGAAATTTTTCTTGTACTTTATTTTTGATAGAATTAAATGCTGCCTTCGTAGAGATGGATGAACTATCCTGCTGGTAAACCCTGTAGAGTTCTCATTTTTTATTTAGCAGTTTCTGAATTTCCCTATCATTTTCATCAAACCAATCTTGATGTTTGTCGGTGTTCTGACCCAGATGAGCAAATGCAGTGATGTACACCAAATTCTGAAAGCTTCCCACTCCTTTTCTGCTCCACTATTGCCAACTGTGTACTGGCTCAACTTTCCCTCCAATTTAGTAACAAACTGTTCCTGTCCAGAGAAGCACTTTACTTTGTTGATATTAATTTTTCTAGTCGTCATTTTGCCATGGAACTGCCACTTTTATTGAATGTGAGCATTTAGCTTGGAGAAGAAAAGTCTATGACTAGTTCAGCACTCTGCACCACACATTGCCTTTCTCACTCACACATCCTGTCTGTCTCTTTTCCTTATAATCACATCATCTATTAAATGCCAATGTTTGCTGCAAGGTGCATCCATGAAGTTTTAGTGTGTTGAAGACAGTGTTGGCGATGAAGTCATGAGATGCACAAGTCTTCAGTAGTAAGTTTCCATTGTTGCTGCTGTTTCCAAATCCATTCCTCAAAAGAACTCCCTGCCATTTCTGGTAGTTTGAACCTACTGTAGCATTAAAGTCACCCAGAATCATAAGATTGTCCTCTTTCAGCACATTGGTGATAAGAGTCTTCAGGTCTTCATAAAATTTTTCTTTGATCTCATCGGGGCTCATCATGGGGGGAGCATAGGCACTGATGATGCTGGTGTGACATTTTCCTGTAAGTTGCAATCACATCGTCATGAGTCTGTCGTTCACTCCTTTTGGTAGGCATAAATGTTTGTTGACTAGATTAGTTTTGATTGCAAAATCTACACTAGCTTCATCGCATTCCCTGTCACTGCAACCACTGCAGAAGAACATGTATCAGTTCTGTCTTCAGTAAGCTAGTCTTAATTTGCTGGCCTTGTTTCACTCACACTGTAATTTGAAAGTGATACCTGCTGAGTTCTCTTGCAAGAAGAGCTATTCATCCTTCAGATCTACTGGATTTTGTGTGTACACATTCCATATGTGGTGAATGTAATCACCTTTGCAGATGTTTTGTATATTTTTTGTGTGTTTCAACCACAAGGTAGGATCCTCACTTGCCATTGTAATCAGGCCAGGATTGGGTAAGCAGATAATTTTTAGGGCATCTTTTCTATCCCCTTCCTCACACCAGAGGGTGAGCAGTGCAATCCTTAAAAAGCTGCTCAGACACTGAGGGATTGCTGAATCTCATTGCTACTTCCAGTGAGAAGGCAACCCTATGACCTGTGTTCAAGGTTGTGACTACAGCTCACAGTGCATCTACACCTGCTGCTTCATGACTTACCTGTCACCACAGGACCCTGAGATAGGTAAAAATGGGAAAATGGTATGGGTGATATCTTTTGCAATATCCTAAACTGGATTTAAGAGGGACAGAGTTGCACAAAGTTATTGGCCTCACTCTCTTCCAGAGTCATCACAGTCTAGTGGCAAGACAGAGTCAAGATGACTGTTGATGATGGCTCAAGATGCAGCGGATAACTTTGGCGTCTTTTGTGTCTAACCAATCTCTAAGCACTCCACAGTGCCTGCTTCAGCTGCCTTCATAGCCATTGAAACAAACTGTTCTCATCCACCCATTCTTCCAGGGGAAGTCTTCACATGCTTAGAGTAGAAACCCTTCCTTATTCACCAGTGGATCTGAGACCCCTATGTTACCTTCAACCTGGTTTAGCCTGTCTGCTGAAACGGTTTACTGGAGTATGGCCACTGTGCGTACTACAGCTTCTTGGAGTCACAGGTGAAAATTAGCTGGATCATGTAGACAGTAAAGGTAGAAAACAGCCCTCACACCAGAGGTACTAACCTTCCCTGAACACATCCTATATCCTCCCCCAAAAAACATAAAGTATGTAAATACTATATAATATATTTTATACTATATAACATGCATGTGCTACATATGATATACTTTTACTATATATACTACTTCTAGTATATATAGTAAAGCTATATTATATATATAGCTTTTAACATAGTATATATAGTAAATCTATATAATATATAAGCTTTAAATAATAGTACACATACACACATATTATATATATATAACCTTAAAATTCACAAAGTGCTTTACTCATATTATCTTACTTCATCCTTAAAACAAACCTGTGAAGTAAGTGCT
>CM053587.1:234509366-234524519 GCA_028646515.1 Pseudochirops corinnae | reverse complement strand
ACCAAAATTGATAAACTGGACTATCCTCAACAACACACAGCTAAAGACAACTCTACAAGCCTCAGGATGGAAGGAGATATCTAAACTCAGAGAAAGATATAGAAAGACTATAGTTTAAATGGAGACTGAAGCAAAACATGCTATCGTTCTCTTTCATGCCTGGTTTTGCTTTTTTTTCCCAGTGATCACTCATTGGTTACAACCCTTCTATATAATCAAACTATTGTACAATGTGAAAGTATTTGCAGATCCTATACATGATTGCACACCACCATGGGGGGGGGGGGGAAGGGAGGTGAGAAAATCTGAAACTCAAGTGAATGTGGAACCGAATCTTGTAAACTAAAAGTAAATAAACAAATCATTAAAAAAAAAATAGTAATTCACACTTAGTACTTAAAAGTTCCAGAAGATCTTTCCACACAGCAACCCTGTGAGGTTCAGAATGCAAGGGCTATGATGCTCATTTTACAGAGGAGGAAACTGGAGTCCTGAATGGCTTGCCCATAGTCTCACAGCCAATAACTCTGTGAAGAAGGATTTGAAACTGAGTCTCTTGACTCTGAATTTAAGCGCTCTATTTTCCAAATAAAACAAACACCACATAATTTTGTTTCCATGATTTCTTTTTCCTATTTTTCTCTCTTTATTTTTAGAGATATAAAGCAGGAAAGCAGAATATCAAGCAGGTTCTTATTTATAATCGTGATTACTGAATACTGGATATGAAGGTCTCACTCTACTTTGTCAAAGATGGCTTTTTAAAAAGAAAAATTTTGAAATGTTTCAAAGTGAATTAATAAGAAATCATATGGGAAATGTGAGACTGAGGCATAAAGAACATAGGAGAAGTCACATAGCTAATACAAAGAAACTGAAGATTACAGTAGCATGTGAACTACTTGGAATAAACAGTCGTTTTGATACAATTCATTTTGTGACAACAGTGGTCATGTACAGTTGTTTCTACTACCACTAGGCTAGCTCAGAATGTCAAACCCTGAACAAATGAAACCAGATTGAGCTGGTTTCCCCACCTATGTTACTTGAGTGCCGGATTTTGAACCATTACACACATATTTCATTGCCATCCATTTTTGTGTTTTTAATTCCATTGTTTTTAAGAATAGATAGGACTGGGGTGGTTAGGTGGCACAGTGAGTAGAGCACCAGGCCTGGAGTCAGGAGGACCTGAGTTCAAATCTGGCCTCAAACAGTTAACACTTACTAGCCATGTGACCTTGAGCAAGTCACTTAACCCTGATTGCCCTTCCAAAAAAAGCAAACCCCTCCCCCTCAAAAAAGAATGGATAGGACTTCAAGAAAAAAATGCAAGAGTTGTAACTCTTAAAGGACATACTTCAATGCCTGTTAGAGATACTTTAGCAGGTATTGGTGGGCAAAAATTAAGCATTATCATTCAAGCCCACAATGAAACCCAATCTATCACATCAAAGTGCAAAATAAAGTATAATAAACAATTTAAAATAATGCCAAAAACTGACAAAACATTCCAGGCAGCTGGAGAGGTTGTTTTTTATTTCTGTAGTTTGACATAGGTTTCTTAAAATCTGGAGGAATAAGAAAAAGACCAATGAAAAGAAATCAGCTAACTCTGAGAAGACCAATATAAAGAAACCAGCTAACTCTTGCTATGAAGGAATGATTATCATGGGCAAGACAATATAAAGAATGGAATACTGATGATTAGAAAAAGGCCATTTGAGCTAATAAAACTCACTTTTTCATTTCTAATACTATACCAACATCATTGTCAGAAGAAGTATAGGTAGGCATCTTCATTGGACTATAAAACACCTACGCAAATATGTTTGTGAATTTTTTTAACTTCCAGTGAGCCTAGGAGTCTTGAACTCATTGAGGGATTGATGAATACTGATAAACATATTGATATATTAAGAAGCAAAATTGTTCCAGAATTATGGAAATTTCCAAATAGAGATGAAATACTGAAAAATGGTTTTGAATTATGTTGTGTCACCAAAGTTTTAAAAAAATTATCCAAGAGATGGAGATAAACATGTTTCAGTGTCCTGGGATCTTATTTTATTTATACCCTATTGATTGTCTATGGGCCATAAAATTTGGGAGAAGCAACTGTATATCAAAGGAACACTACTTAAAATTCAACATGATAAAATTTCATAATAAAGAATTAAATAATGTGTCAAAATCTTGTTAACTCCATGACAAATCATGTAAAGTAAATGCTGCAAAAGGAAACCATTACATACTGTTATGCAAGAGTTGTAATACTTATTGGATTTCAATAAATTTAATTATTTTACTTTGTTCCAAGTAATTCACATACCATTGTAGAGGGAGAAGTGTTTAGTTCAGGTGCTTAGTTTTAGTACACTGTCTTTTGCATAGCAGGCACTTAATAATTTGTTTTAATGATTGTAAATTTTAAAAGGAAGCTAAGAGCAGCTTTATGAGATTGACCCTAGGATGCCACTTAGATAAACTCTGAACAGGAAGACAACCTTATACTGAAGACCAAGAATATCTCTATATAAAAAATCCTACAAGTCTACATAAACTTGATAAACTAAATATACTACAGAATTGATAAAGCAGGGGCAGCTAGGTGGCAGAGTGGTTAGAGCTCCAGCCCTGAAGTCAAAAGAGATGGAAGTTCAAATCCAACCTCAGACACTTACTGTGTTAATCTGGGCAAGTAACTTAACTGCAATTGAGAGAGAGAGAAAGAATTGATAAAACATTGAATTAACTTGGTTTAAACTATTTAAAGTACTGAACTAAGGAATTAGTAGACTTTAGTGAATTCTATTAAATTATTCCTACATACTAAAAAAGCATAATAGTGTGATTGAGTTATAATGAAGTAAGGGATTTTTGTTCTAAATTACTCATGACTAAAATCATTGTGGGGCAAGGTGCCTAATGGAAAAGTAGAGAAGTTCTAGAAAGGAAAGAGAACTGAGTTAGCCATCAGGACACCCTAATTCTAATTTAGGCTCTACCACTAGCTAGCTGTGTGACCTTGAGCAAGTCACTTAGCCTGTCTGGGCCTCATATTTATCAACAAAATAAGTAAATTGCACTAAATACTCTCTAGCACTAAGATTCCTAGTCTTAGAACTGAACATGATTTCCAAAAATATTAATAAAGCCCACCAATGAAGTACAATGCATATTATGACACACACATATACATATAACCAAAATTATATTACTCATTCTATTGAGGGATTTTCCCACCTGCATTTTTTCTACCACCACCATAGAAATTCATTGATGATTTTTAAATGGGAGTTGGTAGGAAAGCAGGATTTGCTTTGCACATATTTGCTTTTATTGTAAGGTTCCTTCCATGATTTGTTATTCTTTCCTTTTATTAGGATGCATTTATTCCATAAAATGGTGGACACTTATCTTATATATCTGGTGCATATACATAACACATGTATGCTATATATCTATAGCTATGGCTCTTTATCTGATATTTTTACTCAGATCAATTACTAAACAATGTTTATCATCATTACCATGATTACCAGTACCCTAGCTGATTTTTACTTACATGGTACCATTCAATATAGAATCCGGTTCGATATTTCTAAATACATTCTAATTGCTTTCATTCTGCTATTAAAGCATTTGTCTGTCTTTCTTTGGCATGAGTGTAGATGTTGGGTTTTGTTTTGGTTTTAGCAATAATGATATCTTTTGATCTTCACAAACAAACCAAAAGCAATTTTCCTAAAGGAAATAAGGGCATAATGCAAAAATCTCTCAGCCTCATGTCAACATTAAGGGCATCAGGTTTCCACTAACTTCAATGAACAAAAAAAAATGGGAGGCTCAGGCTTTCAAGTTCTCTCTCATGGCCTCAAAACACTGTTTAATGATTTGTTTCAAAAGGATGTAGTCCAAAAGATTGTTATGAAAACTTATTTAACATCAGACACAGCATTTCTTCACTCTGCCCTCTTCCTTTCTCTCCCATTCTCAGTGTGAAGATTGCTTTTCTTTGTCATAGAGAAAGGGACTGGACCTGTGATTTCCTTGGTATAAGGAACTCCCAGGTAATGAAATACTTCTACCAGTGCACCTTAATTAATTGTCTTAGAGAATTGCCTAGGGCACTAAATTGTCCAGAATTATACAGCCAGTATGTCTAGGACTTGAGCCTAGCTCTTCCCAGATTCCAGAAGGGCTCCCTATTTACCATGCCAGGTTGCCTTTCTTTGTAGGAGGAGCCTAAAACCTTCCTCTCTCTATTCCTCTGGTCAGGAGCCTTAACTGAAAAAGGTATCCTGGGGTCACTTAAGACAACATTCTTAATCTAAGTAAAAATCAGAAAGGATTTAACAAATGAAGGGAGAGAAAAGTGAGAGAGAGAGAGAGGGAGGGAGAGAGAGAGAGAGAGAGAGAGAGAGAGAGAGAGAGAGAGAGAGAGATTATCCTGATTACTAAATCTTACCTTCACACTCTACTCCACTAAGTCCTGAGGTTGTGGCAGAATGGGATCATTCAGAATAGCACATCCTGCTAATAACTTACAGAGTTGAATAGTCTTGATCTATACTTCTTAATGGCAAAAACTTATAATGAATTCTGCTAACATAATTGGTAGAGGATTGCCAGTGATGTCCTAATCTGACACTTCATGACAGCATAGAAGTGATCCTGGGTTCTTCTCAAAAGCTATTCAAGTTCTAGAAGATGCCATCAAGCTAGAAAGGCTTTGAGCGCATGTCATACAATGAATTAGATGTCTTTTGTCTGAGGATCCATCTAACTGAATTTAGAGAATCTCAGAAAATTAGCATCAAAGTGATTTTTTTCAAGTGCGACGACTAAAGAAGATCACCTACTAAAGTCAAAGAAGAATTTTAATCCACATCAGTAGAATGAATGAATAGCTATACTAATGAAATCACATATCTTTGAAGAAGCTGCATGGTATAGTAAATAGAGTTGGGTACCAAATTTGATGCATACTGGCTATGTAATCCTGAGTGAGTTTCTTAATCTCTTGCCCATATATATTGGTATCAAAAGTTTTGTAGAGAAATGAAATCACAGATCACAGATCTAGTTTTCCTCCCCCCATCCAAAAAAAAAACACAGCTGAAATTTAAAGAAATAGGTACAATAATGAACCCTTAGTAAAATAGTCTAGTACTAGATTTAACCATAGTCAAGGACAGGACACTTTAATTGCACACTTCAATTCTATAAAATAAAGAGATGCTTATCAGAGATATCCATTTAGAATATATCAAATGATGGAAAAGAAAAATTAAAATGCCAATAATCATTTACTTACTCCCGTTGCTTCCCAATAGTCGGTGGTAAGCACCAACTGTAGCTTTTTTAAAAACAAGTTAAAAAAACCAACTCCACAAAGAAAAGCTATGAAAAGACATCTCCCCCAGTGGTTCTGAGCAGAAGCGGGATGCCCATGAGTGTGGAACAGCATATATGGTCACATTTTTGTCGTAATGATCAATTTTGCCGATTTTTTTCTTTTTATTGTTATATGGAGTGGCTCTCTGGGAGAGAGAAAAGGAAAAGATCCAGGGGAAAATGTAGACGATATAAAAAAGATATAAGTAAAAATTTATTTAAAAAAATCCGGATAGACAAATATGTATATTTATGACACTTCTACCTGTTAGTTATCCCTTCTCCAGCCCTGCTCCGGGTTACATCTCTGTTACTAGACTTGTCCCAAATATACTCTGAATTTTTACCCCCCCGACATACTTCATTTAAGCATTTAAAAAAGCAAATCCTGACCAAAAGGAATAGAAAGGCAAGGCCTATCTTTTGCTAAACGCCTTTTAGTCCTACTGTCTGACTTCCCTCCAGCTCTGGGTAGGAGGGAGGTGTCAGTTGGCATGGCAGCCTGCTCCGTTGCCTGATATTTCACCCTTGCAGAGTCTGTGATATTCATGAAAAATGACTGATGAGCTCAGATTGTTTTTCTGTTCCAATGAAAGGCAACAAAAGAAAGGCTGGTTGTTCTGTCGCCCTGCTTCTTTTATTTACTCGCGCAAACTCTCCTCCTTGCAAACTGGGCTCTGCCGGGCAAGATAGAGGAAGTTGGTATTCTACATTCAGCCTCTGCACTGCCCAAAGGCACGATATTAAATACAGGATCAAAGTAATGGAATCGTTCCGGGGAGGATGGAGACATTGCCTTTGGCTGTACTTAGAGCCGCGGCTGTAGATTGGAAGTTGCAAAGTGCCTGGTCTTGAACCTTTGCATTCCCTGCTTTGTGAAATGCCCTTCCACCCCCTTCAAAACCATAATTGAGATTCAGCTCCCTCTGAAACTTCCACTGACCCATCCCGCTCCAATCTGGTCGTTTGTGTAAGCTTACAGCCTCTGCACACACGGCTATCTTAGTTTGCATTTTTTTTTTTTTCCGTTTGCTTTGTTCTTGGTCTCATGTGCTTTTCCATATATGTTTGTCCTCTCTTTCCCAACTGATTTTTTAGCTCTTGGAGGAAAGGAAGTTTAATATCAGTTGGATATGACGCGGTCTGCTTAGATTCGAGATTCTTAACTCTCTCTTTCTCTCTGTCTCTTTCTTTCTCTCTCTCTGTCTCTGTCTCTGTCTCTCTCTTTCTCTCTGTCTCTGTCTCTTTCTGTCCGTCTCTCTGTCTCTCTGTCTCTCTCTCTGTGTCTCTCTGTTTCTCTCTCTGTCTCTGTCTCTCTGTCTCTCTCTCTGTGTCTCTCTTTGTCTCTCTGTCTCTCTCTCTGTGTCTCTCTCTCTCTCTTCCTTTCCCTTTCTCTCTTTCTCTGTCTCTTTCCTCTGGACTTGGAGTCAGGGGACCTAGATTCTAATTTGAGATCTGCTACTTACTGATTGCATGAACCTGGGAAAGACATTTCACCCCCTGGACCTCAGTTTCTTATCTATAAAGTGAATGGACTAAGTAGGTTTTAAAGCTGGTTCTAGCTCCATATTTCTCCCATAATCTATACCAGTGTTGAATACAAGATGTTGCTCATAGTATCCATGCAGAGATCTCATTGATTTACTGGCTAACCCGATTATTTTCCTTCCCTATCAAAATTCAAGACAACATTATGACATTGTAAATGATAATGTACTTGAAGTTAGGAAGACCTGGGTTCAAATCCTGCCTGTGACTTTTACTAGCTGTGTGTTCAGTGAGTTTGGGGCAGTGTTCTAGGACTTAATTATTTAATCATAGATTGATCAAAAGATCATAGATTTAGAGGTTGAAGGGACCTTAGAGGTCATTCAGTACAACCCTCTCATTTTACACAGGAAGAAAGTGAGGTACAAGAAGGTTAGCTGACAACTGTGTGAATGCCTCTCAAACCTCTGCCATCTGAGGATTATGGCTACCCATCACAGATCAATATCACTTTCATGAATTTTTAGAAGGAACAAAAGTTCCAGAGAGAAAAATTAGATATAATTCACAGATATTAGTGTCTAACACCTGAGCTTGCTTCTAGAACAACTATTAATTCAGATTAAAATTTAAATGTTATAAATATACATATTGCTAGTATGTTGTTCTTAAAAACACTTTCTAAGCTGATATTTTTTCCCTGTTGGAGAGAGAGGACAACAAAGTCCAGAATGTCACTCAAGGTTTCCTAGCAGTCAGAGATGGAACTAAGGACTCCCATTCACAACCAGACCAACTCTTCCCCTATAGCAGGATGATAAGACCATGAAGGGGGGAAAAGCACATGCTTTCACTTGCTAATATAAATAGCAAAGCCTTTGGCCACTACCATCTGTCTTCTCAAACTCCCCAGAGCATCATCTCTGAAGAAGATCCATGGAACTTTGATGAACTACTAAGGACAAACTATAGGTACGCATGAAATAGGTCCATTTTGAGATGTGGAGTCTCAAGAGATTAGTTCCAAAATGCCACTGGATGATGTCAATTCATTGTTTGAATTCCCATATGTAGACAGCAGAGCTGAGTGCTGTAAGAGCAAATCAAAACGAACACAAATCTTCATTTCTAGGAGTTTACAGGGGCTACAAGTTAAATAAGATTGCCAAAAAATAATCTGAGTAGGCGGGAGACCTAAACACCAGAGATGTGGGCCCAAAGAAAAGGATGGAGGAGGGGAAATGCTGGCACTTTAAACCTAGCATTGTAATTAAGCCTATGACCTGAGGAGCTAAACCAGAACCTACACAGAATGTAATTTGATTAAGGCTTAATTATTTTTTTCCAATTTTTAAAAACATTTTTATTTAATGTTTTGAGTTCCAAATTCTATCATCCCTCTCTCCCCTTCCACCTTTGAGATAGTAAGCAATCAGATATAGGTTATACATATGTAATTGTGTAAAAGATTTCCATATTAGTCATTTTGTATAAGACAATTTGAATAAAAGAAAAAAAAGAAAGAAAATGAAAAATAGCATGGTTCAGTCTGTATTCAGTCACTATCAGTTCTTTCTCTGGAGGTGTACAGTATGCTTCATTGTTAGTCCTTTGGGATTGGCTTGGATCATTGTATTGCTGGTAATAGCTAAGTTATTCACAGTTCTTCATCAAACAATTTTGCTGCTACTGTGTACAACATTCTCATTCTATTTACTTTACTGTGCATCAGTTCATGTAAGTCTTTTCAGGTTTTTCTGAAATCAACCTTCTTGTCATTTCTTATAGCACATTAGAGTCATATATCACAGCTTGTTTAGCCATTTCCCAATTGATGGGCATCCCTTTGACATCCAATTCTTAGCCATAACAAAAAGAGCTGCTATAAATATTTTTGTACAAATAGGTCCTTTTCCTTTTTTTAAAAATGTCTTTGGGATAGAAACCAGATGGTTTAATTCTTTAAATTGAGTTTATTATTTTTTACTGAGGTCTCACGCTTCCTGCTCCCTAAATTCCTCTTCTTCATTTAAAAGACCACTGCCTCTGGAAGCAGAAGAACTGGATTCAAATTTTGTCTCTCATGCTTACTCCCTCTATGACCTTGGGCTAATCACTTAATCTCTCTGGGCCTCCATATCTTCATCTATAAAATAAGAAGGAATTAACCCAGATGGCTCTTTCATCTTGGCCATTTTTTTCCCTTCTGCCCTGAATACATACACTTCTCTTCCACCATCCATATCACACATCCCTCTCTGTTCACACACACATTTTCCACTTCCTACTTTAAGAAATTTAATCAAATCAACATTGGAAAGAGCACATCAATTGACTGGCCTATTGTTCCACTACCTGTGACTTCCTAGACCAAAAACCCTTCCCTGGTCACCACTTCTCTCCCTATGTGTGTCTTCTCTCTTTAGAGTAGGGATTCTTTTGGCAATTTGATGAAGCCTCTGAATTTCTTCTCAGAATAATATTTTAAATGCATAAAATGAGGTATATAAGATTATGAAGGAATCCAACAATATTAACATATAGTTATCACAATATTTTCTTTAAAAAAAATCAAGTTCATGGACCCCAAGTTAAGAAACATTACTATTTGAAGGCAGGGACTTCCTTATTTTTTTGTTTTCCTGGTAATTAGCACAGTATCTAACACTGTATAAACATTTAATAAATGCTTTTTTTATTCCATCATTGATTCATTCATTCAGAATACAGCATAAGGAATGTAGGAAAATTTGTTCAGGTAAGACCCGAGTTCAAATTCAATCTTTGGTGCTTACTAACCACGGACAAGTCACAACTGCTTTATACTTAGTTTTCTCATCTATAAAAATGAAGATAACAGCACCTTTAGTTCTTAGATAATGCATTTAAGGTAGTTGGGGTATGGAGGGGGGAGATGGAAGTGATACACAAATGTTAACTATTATTATGATTCCATTACTTTTGTTTAATTTTCAAAGGATATTGCCATAAGAGAAATATGAGTGAGCATTACAGCTGCAGAAAGCATAGATATTAAGAAAAAAAGAATTATGCTAATAAAAGCAAAGGTAGAAGAATGCTTCCCAAACCAGTCATTTAGAGTTTCCAAAAGAAAAAGCCTGTCCAAGACATAAGCTATAATCTAGCCTCCATAGGTAAGACCCAGTTCAAACATAATGTCTTGCAGTTAGTCAGTCAATAAAGTTAATAAGCAACTACTATGTCCCAGGTACTGTGCTAAACTCTCAGAATACAAGAAAAACCTCACAAAACAAAACACCAGTCCCTGCCCTCAAGGAGCTCACAATCTAACATAAGAGACAATAAACAAACAAATATGTACAAAAAAAGTTCAATGCAGGATAAACTGAAAGTAAATAAAAGAAGGAAAGTAAACAGCTAGGTGGTGCAATGGATAGAGCACTGGCTCCGGAGTCAGGAGGAACTGAGTTCAATTCAACCTCAGACATTTGACACTGACCTAGTTGTGTGACCCTGGGCAAGTCATTTAACCCCAATTACCTCAAAAAAGAAGAAGAAGGAAAGGGGCTAGAATCAAAGGAGACCGGAAAAAGCTACCTGGAGAAAATAAGACTTTAGTTGGGACTTAAAGGAATCCAGAGAAGGCAGTAGGTAGACATGAGGAAAGAGAGTATTCCAGACACAGGAGACAGTCAGAAAAAATGTCCAGAACTGAGAAATGGTAAAGTGTCTTATTCCTGGAACAGTGAAGAGGCCAGTGTCACTGAATCAAAGAGTATGTGTGTGGGGGGAAGGGGGAGGTAAGATATTAGAAGACTGGAAAGGTAAGAAGGGGCTAGATTATAAAGAACCTTGAATGCCAAACAGAGCATTTTGCATATGATCCTGGAGATAATGGGGAGCCACTAAAGTTTATTGAATGGCGTGTGAGAGGCAGGGTGTGACTTGGTCAGTTCTGATCTTTAGGAAGATTAGTTTGGTGGTTATGTAGAGGATGAAGTAGAGTGGGGAGAGCAGGGAAGCAGGCCAACCCATCAGCTTTTGTAATTATTGCAATAATCTAGGCATTAAGTAATGAGGGTCTACACCAAAGTGGTGGCAGTTTCAGAGTAGAGAAGAGGAGTATACTGGGGAGAAGTTACAAAACTGAAAATAATAGGACTTAGCAACAGATCAGATATGCTGGGTGAGAAATAGTGAGTAGATTCCATGAAGACTTCCTTGATTTCTTCACCTAAACAATGCCCCTCTTCAAATCTTCCCTATTTAACCTCCTCTATACACCTAATATTGTCTTCTGTTAAAGTTATGTGTTTGTCTATCTTATACTCCTCCCTTACTTTATTGTAAGCTCCTTGAAGAGAGAGATTATGTTTTCTAAAACTATCACTAAGGCCCAGCATAGTTCGCTGAACATACCTGAAAATATCAAGATTTCCATGTATTAATGATTTCATTGTGTGTACCCCTTCCACCAGCGTAGACCATTATCCATTATTGTCTGTGATTCTTTTCCCTGTCCACAAATAAATCCTCCACTGGGGGAAACTTCCAAGTGCTGGGAACCTTCCTCTAGATTTCTTGACATATGAGTATCAATGGGGAGGGCTATACACTTCCAATCCTTCACTCTTGTTGCCTAACCAATCTGCCTTCTTTTCCTTCCGTGCGTAGAACCACACAGACTTTGAAAGCTGGTAGGGGTCCATGTGGCCATGTAGTACAACCCATATATGAAAAGAATTCCCACTATAACATACCTGACAGGTGATTGTCCAGTCTCTACTTGAAGATCTCCAGAGAGGGAACCTACTACCTATCTTGGCAATCAATTCCCCACTGGGACAGCTCTAATTATAAGGGAGTTTTTCCTGGCATCAAGCTTAAAGTTGTTGCTTTGCAACTTCAACCTATTGGTTCCAGTTGCCAAAATGATATTCCTAAAGCACGTCTGTCTGTGTCAATCACTATTCAAAAAGTGGTTCCCTATTTCCTCTAAGAGCAAATATAAACTCCTCTTTGAAATTTGAAGCACATCACAATCTGACGCCATCCAGCTGACCTTTCAAGACTTAGAAGATATTATTCTCCTTTTTAAATTTTGCAATCTAATCAAATTGACCTTCTTGCTGTCCCTCACATATGATATTCTATCTCCTGTCTCCATAACTTCGTATTGGCAGTGCCCCATGCCAATAATGCACTCCTTCCCAATATACACTACTTAAGAAACATAGCTTCTTTAAAGCACAGGTCATGTACTACCTACTACATGAGGCTGTTCCTGGTTCCTTCAGCCTAGAGCCTATCTCTTCCTTCCTCCCAAATTGCCTTGTATTTATTTTGTATTTATCTGTGTATATGTTGTTTTCCTGCCACAACTCCCCCTGACAAAAAAAATTCATTTCCTTGAGGGCAAACACTATTTGGTTTTTTGTCTTTGCATTCCTAGAACCTACAATAGTGTATGGCACTTAGTAGGTGCTTAATAAATGCCTTAGGGCAACTAAGTGTCACAGTGGATAGAGAGCAGGGTCTGGTGTCAGGAAGTTCAAATCTGGCCTCAGATACTTACTAGGTGACCCTGGGCAAGTCACTTAGTCCTGGTTGTCTTCATTTCTTCATCTGTAAATTGGCAAACCACTCCAGTATCTTTGCCAAGAAACCCCCAAATGAGGTCATGAAGAGTCAGACATTACTGAAACAACTGAACAACAACAACAAAAACAATAAATACCTTTAGATGTGGTTTGCACATCTCCTCAAACTTCCTAGTCACTTATCATTGAAATAAAAACAAAAAAATTTTCCTTAGTAAATAAAATTTCCAAAATACTTTTACATATATGAGGGTTGCATGGCCCATTGAAAAGAATACTGACTCTGGAGTCAAAAAACCTGGGTTAAATCTCACCTCTTGATATTTATTGGCAATTACATGGCACAGTAGCTAGAGCATTGGACCTGGAGTAAGAAAGACCTGAATCAAATCCAGCCTCAAATACTCACTGTGTGACTCTCAACAAGTCATTTAACCCCTGTTTGCCTCAGTTTCTTCAATTGTAAAATGGGAATGATAATATCACCTACCTCACAAGGTTGTCCTGAGGGTCAAATGAGATAAAACTGGCAAACCTAGCACCTAGTAGGTATTAAATAGACATATATTTCCTTCCCCCTTCTCCTACTACCTGTGAGACCTTGAGTAAGTCCCTTAAACTTCCTGGTACTGTTTCATCTCTTTTAAAATTAAGGAGTTTGACTGTAGAACATTTCAGAGAAGAAAATGGAGACTTCCCCAAAGTGATGCAACTAGTAATTTTATTATCTAGGCCTTTAATATAGATTTTCTAATTTCAAGTCCAAAGCTCATTCCACTCGATTCCTTTCTGTGGATCCGTCCCCTTCTGTTCATTCCCCCTCTTAAAATAGAAATGAGCACAATGCTCCAAATGGTTTAACCAGTGCTCAAGGTGCAGTACGGATAAATCTGTGCACACTCCTCTCTACAAATGGAAAAACAATTCAAATAACAAGCCCTTAATGATTGTGGATCAGCACTATAATCTTCATAACTGAATGGTACAGTGTTGCAAGCAACTAAATGGTCTCCCTGTGGCAGAATCAGTGCACCTGCCCAAGCACCTCGCTATTGGTGAAGGACCAATGCACTGGAGATAGGCTAGGCCATTACATTCTCTAGAAGTACTAACATTTAAAAAAAAAACAAACTTCTCTCAGAGCTTTCTTTTCTGAATGGAAGCTAGGTGTTCAGTGAACCTAGGAAGTTTCCCTCCAGCTTTTCACTTAGCATAGTGAGTGGAAACATGGTAACTTAAGTAGACGTGGAAATTTGGTAATTGAGTAACAAGAATATAAAAAAAAATGAGGTTTAGTTATTCCAGCTAGGTTTTTTTGCATATAAATGTTTTCTGGGTTGGTTTCTATTTTTATTTTTTTATTTTTTTGCATTGGAGCATGAACGTATTCACCTTAATGTTGTAAGTCATAGAAATGCTTGAATTCTAGTGCTGATTGCAGAAATGCCAATCTTATGGAAAAATCTTTCTTATTCACTCATTCTCCTACTATCTCTATCTGCATAGCTCTTTTTCATATCTGAATACTTGCTGAAATGTGGTAAATGTGAATGGTTAGTACATACTATGGGACTGCTGTAAAATTTTAAATAATATTTGTATGTTGCTATTTTAGAACAGTTCTGTAAAAAAAAAAAAGTCATAAAAATTTTTGCATTCACATGTTATAGGTAAGGAAACAAGTACAGAAAGTCAAAGTGACTTGGCCAGACTTGGCTCAGTGGAAAATCCAGGATATTGATTCAGATCATTAAAGTTTAAGACCAATGCTCTGTTAACTACCCATCCAGACCCACTTCCCTACAAAGTACTTTTTAATAGGGTTAGAAAGAGAGAATTATTTTCCTAACACCACAACATATACAAATGGATATATCTTCATAGTATGTTCAAAATACTCACACTTTTACTGGTTTCATAAAATACGTTCTAAGAATGACCCAACCAATTTATTAGTAGAGGAATTTATTTGAAATGTCACTCTGAAGAAATTAACCAGAGGACAGAAACACACTGGTATCACTTTTAAGAAAATTATTTTTTAAAATAAAATATTATATTGCATTTCAACAATTCTAAAATATATAAGGGTAAAATTTTATTCAGTAAAAGTAGGACTGTGTAGTAGATAAAAATTCTAGACACGGATTCAAGTCTCGCCTCTGATAGTTACTAGCAGTTCTTTCAACATCCCTGAGACTGTTTCCTCATCTGAAAATGAAAATAAGTTGCCTGTAGTACCTACCCCACATGACTGTTTTAGGTGAAGTTCTATGCAAATGACACTTATTATTATTGCCATTATTATTGTTATTATTATTATTACTGGGATTGGCTATAATAGTTCATTTCATCAAAAAAATTTATTGGAAATTATAGAAATGCACATTTTCTCTTCAGCAGTTGGTACAACCCAGAGATTTTCATTTTCTTCATTGATATATTACTCACATTTGTCCCAGAACTGTAGTAGGCTAGAAATTATTAGCTTTGTAGTATAGTAGTCTTCTGACTACATTCAGAAGACCTGTGTTCAAATCCAACCCATTGTACCAGCAAGCACCCTAGCATACCTTGGGCGGCTACTAGCACAGGTTCTTAGATCTGCTTTTCTAAAGGAAAGCAACTCAAAATGGGTTAACAATCTTACTTTAATCAAACATATCATTTACCTAGTTCAGGG
>CM053587.1:234483841-234508866 GCA_028646515.1 Pseudochirops corinnae | reverse complement strand
GCCACAGGCTCCACATGACCACATTCAGCCTATTAAGGAACAGAGTATACTTTCAAACCTGGGAAGGTTCTCAAGAGTCACGTAGCCACATTAGCAAAGGGCCTAGGGGCAGGGAAGATCTTCAGATTCCCATAACACCCATCAGGCTGACTACCTGACTAACCTTAGGCAAATCATTTAACCTCAATTTGCTCATCTGTAAAATGAGGATATTAGAAAAGAAAGTCACTAAATTTCTTTCAGCTTTAGATCTATGCTTTTATTCCATAATCATTTGCCCCCTTATTCTTTTTTGGCATTCATCTTGAATGGAACATGTGCTATCCTAGATGTATGAAGATGAAATTATTGGGTCAGTAGAGTTGTTTTTTTCCAGTAAGGTTAGTGACTTTATAATCTTCTACTTAGACTTTCTGATGACCAAAGGCACCTATTTGTGAAATGACTGACCGCTATTGGGATGTCATTGGTAATCATGAAGTTATTTTCTGGCAGAAGCTAATGAGCCTGCACAGACACAGAACCCACAACCTTGACTTCCTTAGCACTATATTCTAATCTTCTGAACTGGATAATTCTCTTTTAGTCTCCTAAAGGCCTAGCCCTTTTGCCATTAAACAAAAGTATTCATTATCAATTTTGAATGATGTCAGAGAACTACCACAAAATGTTTTGGTCTATATACTCACTGACAAAATGAACCCTCTTTTGCATCAGTGAGAAAGAACCAAATAACAATAACCTTCTTTGGTGATACAAGGAGACGTCTCTTTCAGATGTGGACAGTTGTGCTAATTGAAAGGGAGCAGAAACAAGTGTTGTAGGAGAACACTGAAAAATTAGCCTCAGAAAAGGTACTCAGGGTAGAGATGGTCAAAATGTCTTGTTTCCCAATATTTAACTTAATTATAACTAACATGAGGAAAACCCACATCCCTAGAACTGTTTGGTGACTATGGGGGAGAAATGCATATCACCTAGCTATGGTTTAACTGGCAGGAATATTGGTCTTGGTTTATCACCATAAAACAGTGTTGAGGCATCTTACTGAAGAGACCCTGATTTGGAACAGTGGGGCAGCTTAGGCAGGGTCTCAGAGCTAAGAGGTCAGGATAGCTCAAAAAAACTGATCTCAGAGCAAAGTTGATCTCAGAAGAGGCCTCCAATCTGGTCTAGCAAGATACCACAGAGCCTCCCATACCACAGGCTTCTTAGAGGAATGAATTGGAGGACAGGCATTACCTTTCCCTGCAGTGCCACCTACTCTAGACTGAATAGTGGACTGAGAGATGGAAACCCCTCAGAGCCAATCCAAGGATGTAAATTGTTATATGGAATGGCTATCTGGGAGGGGAAAGGGGAAAGACACACAAGGGAGACATTTAAGCTATGTTAAAAAACAAAAGATATCAATTAAAGCTTATTTTCTAAGAGTTAATGGAGTTCTTGGCTGATTTGTCAAAGAGAAAGGACATTAGTGGGTCCGCAGAATCTTCAGTGTGCAGGTAACCACCCCACCAAGATTACTAACAGAATACTGAGAGTTAGTTATAGAAGTGACTGCCCCCTCTGAGAGCTCTTAAGCTGCTAAAATATAAGTCTAGGTTAGATGAGGAAACAAACCCAGAGAGATACTGAAAGGAGATCAGGTACATAATACCGTACATAATATGGACTGTATACATCAACATTTTAGGAAGGAAAGTACCAGTCAGCAGAGGCACTGTGGTACAGAGAGGAGAAAAGTGGAGGTTTTGGAGTCAGAGAATTTGGGTTCAAATCTTACTTCTATGTCCTTGGAAAAGTCACTCAGCTTCTCTGGGCCTCAATTTCCTTATTAGTTAAATGAAGGGTTTAAATTATATTGCCTCTGGGATCCCTTCTTACTCTAAATTTGTGATCTTTGAACTGTGGTACTTAACATTTATACAGAGCTAAAGTTTACAAAGTGCTTTATATGCTTCGTGTGAGCTTCACAACAAATCTGTGGGTTAGCTAGCACTGGTATTATCACCATTTTGCTGATAAGGAAACAGAATCAGCACAATTAAGTGATTTATGCATCATTACATGGCTAACCAATGTCAGTGTCCTCCTGATAACAAACCCAGATGGCTGAAGTGGATTAATACCTCCAAATTACTTGACTCAGTATCAATATTATTTTAAGTGTAATCTCTGCAACATTTTCCAAATCTGGGGAATGACATTTTTTAAAGCTGTCACAAGAGCCTATCTTTTTTACAATGATAGTCTCTTGTTAATGCTATGTAGTTACAGAGCATGGACTACCATGGTCTCAGCAGACTCTGAATTTGCAGTGACCCAAAGATCAAGGGGAAGATGCATGGTGGATGGAAGTAGTGATGGGCCACATTACCAAAACTGACTTGCATCAATAGTAAAATATATGGTCAAGTACACATATGACTGGAAATGGAAACATGTTATGATGTAATGAGAGCCAGGGATGATAGAAGGGCAATGCAAGTGTTGTTTCACAATGAAGAACAAGTCAGCTGGCAGCTAGGTGGTACAGAGCATAGAGTATTGGACTTGGAGTCAGGAAGACCTGAATTCAAATCCTGCCTCGGACACTTGACTTAAAGAACTGGGTACTTATTTGTCTTCTGTCAGCCTAAGTTTTCTCACCTGTTGAATGGGGCTGCAATAGCCTCTAGTTCACAAGGCTGTTGTAAGGACCAAATGAGAAAATACATGTAAAGCACTTTACAAACTTGTAAGGGTCCTATAAACACTACCTATTCTAGCCCTTATTTGACTATTTATCCTACCTCCTCTGACCCTCTCTGCCCATCCATTTGGCCTAGAGCAGCACTAGACACCCTAACTTATTAATTTAACTTGGGGATTGTCCCCAGGGTATATATGCCCAATCTGACATTTTGAAGGTAAGTAGATCAGTCATTATTTTGTCCTCTATAATGAGCCAGGCCTCAGATTAAAGTCTTTCCTCATCTAACCTCTATCCCTTGCCTCTGACTCTTACTCTACCTGACCACTAGACCAGGCTAAGGGCCTCTACAATTCAGACCTCTTGGAGGGCAGTGAGGTATGGTACAGAGCCAATCAGTCTAAAAACCAAGACCATGGTTCAAGTACTACCTTTAACATATATTGACTATGTGACCCTGCGCAGATCATTAAACTTTTCAGGGCTCTAGGCAACTCTGTAAGAACCACAAAGAAGGTGCCAATTTGTATTGGTCAAAGGAATTTCCTCACTGGGGTCTCCCTTTACCAATGAAATCACAGGCCCAGTCCCCATCCCAATATACCTTTTTGACTTGGAAGGGTATGAAAATTCTATGACCTATAGTTAGCAAACATTCCTGCACATATGTGCCTTGTGATTCAAAGTAATAGGTTTCCTAGGCAAAAGTTACCTTCTTAGGCTGCTGCCTATCTACTCCTTCATACTTTTCTATATCAGCCTTACCCCTCCCATCTGCTTGACAATACCCACTCCCCTATGTATTTGCTTAATGTCATTGCCTTTAGGAACTTACCCCTTCAATCATCCTTTCTCTCTCATTAATTTTCAATTAATCCTTATGCACTGATTCCTCCTTGACTGCTACAAACATACTTACATCCCTCTATTGCTTTATTAATTTTTTGTGAGACAATCAGGATTAAGTGACTTGCCCGGGGTCACTCAGCTAGCAGGTGTCATGTTTGAGGTTGGATTTGATCTCTGGTCCTCCTGACTCCAGAGCCAGTGCTCTATCCACTGCACCACGTATCTGCCCTGCCTGTATTATTTAAAAAGAAAAAAGAAAAAATTGATTCTACCATGCTCTCAAACTATCATCCTTCATCTCCTTTTCAAGGCCAAACTTCTAAAGAAAAAAAATTATTTATACTACTTGCTTCCACTTTATACCACTCACATTTCAAATCTCTTGAAACTAGGCTTCTAATTGCACACACACACACACACACACACACACACACACACTTGATTGAAAGTATTCTAAGATCACCAATGATCTCAATATTGCCAAATTCAATTATCTTTTCATCTCTTCATTCCAACTTCATTTTGGTATTTTACACAGTAAACCACCTCTCCTATATACTCTCTCCTCATTGGTTTTTGTGACACTTTTGACATCAAAAAGGTTCTCTTCCTTCCTGGTAAACCAGTTATTGGTTTGTGTTATAGACTCATCATCCATGTGGTACCCCAATGTGTGAATGTCCCTCAGGGTACTCTCTCTTCAGCCCTCTAAAAGAGGGCCCTGCTTTATATACACTCACATCAACCATCAGGCCTCATGAATTCAATGATCATTTCTACACAAATGACTCGCCTCACTGCATATCTAGCCTATATCTTTCTCCTGAATGCTAATCTACATCTCCAACTGTCTGTTGGATGAAGATCTCAACTTGGAGACCCCCCCCCCAAAGCATTTCAAACTCTTCTATGGCTCCTTTGTGGATAATTTGTGGAAATACATGGACAAAAATAGCACAGGATGAGAAGTTGTACAGGGTTTTAAGCTGCACCATGGAAGGCAGTGCCTATGGCAATTATATAAAAAATCTTTTAAAATATCAGTCTAAACCTGACCTCAATCACTGTGGCTATGCAAGTGTCAAGAAAACCAGCAAGAATTTCTTCCAAATCAGAAATTATTAATCTTCATAGAATTTAGAATGCAGTCTGTATGATGAAACAAGTAGCAAGATTTTTGTTAAGTTTCTACATTCATGCAAATTAGTTTTCCCATTTCCAGTCATTCATTCATCAAATAATTATTGTGCATTATAATTTCAAGGGATTGTGTTTGGTACTATAAGGGATTAGCAAATGAATAATGCATACCACTTGTTCTAAAGGAGCTCCAGTCTAATACTGAAGAAAAATACACAAAAAATGATTACATATTAGAATATAACATTTGCCATGAAAGAGACACACAAAAGTTCTACAAGTCATGGAAAGACTATGATTGAATTATCAAATATAAAGAAGGGAGAAGATAGTTCCAAGAAGGGAGAAGTCACAATAAACCAAGGGAATAATTTATTATTAATTAGTGTTATTCCAACATCTAACATTAATTGGTGACTTAATATCAAATCAATATTGACAAGATTTGACACTTCATTTGTACCTGTGCCATACTTTGCCTCATTGTAATTAGAGATGGTCTCAAAAGGTAATAAAGAGAAATAACTAATTGGTCTCCTTCTTTCAAAGGGATCACTAGCAACAAATATCGTAGAAGTAACTCTTTCATTTGTAATTTTTTTACATAACAATTTGCTTTGTAAGCATTTGTTTTTCTGGGAATTTTTCTTTCACTTATTGGTAACTTAAAGTTTTCTGAAATTTCCCTTGAACCACTATCTTATTAAAAGAGTTTTCCAACTCTAACTCCACTTTTATCTTCAATAACCAAATATCTGTCAATGAAATAATCATTTACCTACTATGTTCAATGCACTTTTTGGGCACTGAGATAGAAAAATATGACATAGTTCTCATCTTCAAGGAATTTGCAATCTACTAAGAGAATTAAGATTAATATATCAATAAATATGATACAAAATGGAATTATAGTAAAAATAACAGAAGCCCACACAATACACTGTGATAATTCTGATGAAAAAACTGGGAGCTTGGAGATGTTAGGGAAAGCTTCATGCAGAAGGTTACTTTTGTTTTTATAGTCATAATACTTAAACTTGTTCTTGAAAGATGGACAAAATGTCACTATATGAAGCCTAGGAAAGAAGAATATTTTAAGTGTAAGAAACAGTATAATAAAAAGGTAGAAAGGTTAAGGTAGACCTGGAATAGTTTGTCTGGAGCTAGAAAAGTAAAGGGATATAGCATGAAGTGATGTTGCAGAAGCCATCCTGATACTTCTTAGCCATTTCCAAACCATATCATGTACTGGTCATTCTCCTTCTCCCCTTCCTAAACCTGAACTTAGCCTCTACATCTCTGGTTCTGGTAAATGTGTTTTCACTTTATTTTGCCCAGAACTAAAGCACCATGCCACTTCCAAACCATACCCAATCCCCTTACCAGTTTTCCTTTATATGCTTTCTTGTTAGTTCTTTGAGGGCAGAGGCTCTTGTTTTTGTTTCATATCATTCAAACTTATCACAATGCTTTTTCATTCATTAATTTGGAAGAAAACTCATGCTAGATTGTGGAAGATCTTATAGAGTATATCAAGCTGAGGAATTAGCCCCTAATGAGGAAAGCATGACCTATACAAACCCTATAAGAAATCATAGGAAGTTCTGCTAACAGTACTACTACTAATAATAGCTGACATTGATACAGCCATTATGGTTCATAAGGTTTATATACATTATCCCATTTGATCCTCCTAACAACCCTGTGAAGTAAGGCCTACAGACATTACTATTCCCGTTTTGCAGATGAAGAAGTAAGTCTGAAAAAGGTTAAATTATTTGGCAGAGTCACATGGATGACATGTATCTGGAGCAATTCTTGAACTCAAGTCTTCTTGACCTAGAGTTCAGTGATCTATTCCACAAAGAGAAGATCAATAGTTCAGACAAAAAGAAAAGACCTTTAACCACCTCTGTCAAATGAACTGAGTTCCAAATCACTCCTTCACTTTGTAATATGAAGACAAAGACAGATAGTATGATGTGGTGGAAAATAGCTCTTGAGTTGGAATCAGTGGAGGTGGGTTTGCAATCTTCATTCATATTAGCTATGTTACTCAAGTCATTGAGCCCCTTTCAGTCTATTCCCTCACTTGTCAAATGAAGATGTAATAATACTTGCATTACCTACTTCACAGTGTTTTTATAAAAGGATTATGTAAATCTTAAAAAGTGCTAGTGAAGAGTGAGCCATTCCTAACAGTGCATAGTCATGATTTAATTACTTCTTTTGACCACTTCATCTTTTCTACTTGAAATGTGAATGGGTCTTAATAATAATTCTTATTATTATCATTATTTTAATATTAGTGGATAGTTATTATCTATATTTTTCTAATATTCTTGACCAGTGGAATAGTGGATAGAGTACAAGTCTTCAAATAAGGAAAACCTGGATTCAAGTCTAGCATATTTGACATGCTAGCTGCATAATTGTGGGTTAGTCATTTAAGCTTTTGGTGACATAAACAAGTCTCTAAGGAATAAGTTCAAGATGGAGTTTCCAGTTAATCAATAAACATTTATTGAGCACCGACAATGCACCAGACACTGTGATAAATGCTGGAGAAGTTTTCTAAACTATTGAAATCACTTTTCTAGACCAGATAATCACCACCACAACAACAAAACTCCTGACCAACTTCCTTTTTTAAAGTAAAAAATATGAGTATGTTTATCAAGTAATTTTATTTTGCACGCATTAATGAATTTTACCCGTGGTTTTTTTTGGCAGAGGAAACTCAAGAAGAAGAAAACCTAAGTTCTCTGAGCCTCGCCTTCAGGCAGGGTCTCCCACCACCTGATGATTCCTACCACACCAAGCACGCAGCTTTGCTTCAATGTGAAGAAAAGGAAGCAAACTGTAGGGGAGAGGAGAGACAGGAGTGAACAAGAGGCGGGGACACGAGGGGAGAGGGATGGATGGAAGGCAAGAGGAGGCGTGGCTGGGCTTGAGGCTGTCCTGATAAATTCAGAGAGCTGTGAGCTGAGACTGCTGGAGAGAATCTGGATCACGGACAGAACGACTTGAGCAGCACCGTGGACAGCGCCGGGCAGTTCCAGGATCCAGTTCTCTTATAGCCATTTGCTCTTTCACTCACACACCCACACAAACACACATATACACACACACACACACACACACACAATCTGTCTCTCATACACACTCGTTTACCACACATACACATACACACTGGCACACACAGAGATCACAGATAAAATGGCAGAGACCCACCTGCAAGCATCCCTGATCACAGCCTCACAGTTTTTCGAGATCTGGCTCCATTTCGACGTTGATGGTGACTATCTTTTTCTGTTAGTTTTTTACTGTCTCAAGTTGCTCCCCCACCCCCTGATGTGCAGTTGTTTTTTCTCTAACTTCATCACCACCACTACCGGCTGTACAAACAGTCCAAAAGTTTGTGCTGTTTTTGTCTGAAGGGTGTATGGATATGGTCGTTTGGAGTTTTGTTTTTAATGTAATCGCAAAACTTTTGCCTTTACAAGATCTTTGTTGGGGGTGGGGGCGGATGGGGGGAGAGAAACCTTCTCTGGAGAGATTCTTCATCTTGGGGAGTAGGTTGTTATGCTCTCTGCGAGCTCTGGTTGCTCTCAGAGACTCGATCTATTTTGCTCCCCTTGTATGGATAAAGTTTAAATACCTTCTGCCTTAAGTCTGAGAAATACTCTGCTTATCCTTAACTACCTTTAAGAATTGTAATTATGTCTCTGTAGGGGCTGAAAATGTTCTTTCTGACCAGCACCAGCCCGCGCACCCCACCCCATCTTCCTCCTGCACTCACATACACAAAATTAACTCGAGAGTTGAAGGAAAAACTCAGGAGTAGCAGTGAAATGTCTTTGTTGTTTGCAGGAAGTGGTTACCTGGAAGGTAAGGAGCTACAGAACTTGATCCAGGAGCTACAGCAGGCGCGGAAGAAGGCTGGATTGGTAGGTTCTGTTCTTTGAGGTCTGGGGGTTGTTTTGGTTGTGTAGGGTTTTTGCCCTTCGTCTATTTAAAAGTCTGTGATACTCCTTTTAAAAATAAATAAATAAATGCATGCCTTCACCACTGTGGGGAAAAAAAAATACATCTGCACGTTCTCGTGAAACACGAGTGGCAGTAACTTATTTTTCGACTAATTTTACATCTAAAGGTTTCTTCACTACTTGAAAACAGGATTTTTTCCAAATACCTTTAAAAGAAATAAGTCTCTTCGTAGAAGGTAAAACGCTACTAGCTGAAATGAAGGCGCTTTAAAATCACGTAGTTTGGACTTGTGATATAAAGGCTCAAGGGAAAGAGTTGCTGTCTCTTATCCTTTTGCACATCAGTACCCGTAACAGAGAGTTAACTGGTTGAGCTTATCTTTAACTCTGCTTTCTTAGTGGAAAGTGAAGGGGGCAGAAATTCTGCCCCTTGGTGGTCAGGAAATAGATCTGCAGTTTTCTGTGTGGCAATAGGTACTGTTTCTTGTGCTCAAAGGAGAAGGGGGGTGGAGGGGAAGACATCTACAGGAAGAAAAACTGAGCAATAAGCACCCAAGAATGAATAAAGATTTAATTTGAAAAGGTCTTCATATCTCTTTGTAAGAGAACAATATTGAAGTTAAAAGTGTAAGAAACGATATGGTTTTAAGAATCAGAAAGTGGCATTATGACTGCTGGTATCAATAACAGCATTTAGAAAATCACCAGTGAATGCTCATGCTCAAAATGTTGTTAAACAAATGAGGAATTATTTTTGTTACCTAGACAACACTTCAAGGAGGGAGGGGGGCACAACCAGAATCCAATTAGTGTAAAGAAACATTCTTTATATTAAATATAGAGGAGGTAGTTATGTAAAGAAAAAATAGGTTATACATTTCACTAATATATTGGATTTTATATAAGACTGCATTTCAATAGGAAAACCTATTTGAAATAATTAATTTACATTTGTATATGAATGGCTCTTTCCAATTTCAACGTGGCTTTTTATCTCTAATCCCTACTTCCTAACTGCAAATTTCTGACATAATCTACATATGACATATATTACTTTATATCAGTCCCTTGGAGGTCTTCACTATAAAATTTTGGAAGTCATTGGTCAATTGTGTTTGAAGCCAAATCGTACTATAAAGACTATGTTATCCAGATATAACGTTACTCAAAACTTCAAAATAAAATTTTTTTTTCCTATTTTACGTCTTTGTC
This sequence comes from Pseudochirops corinnae, assembly GCA_028646515.1. NCBI lineage: Eukaryota > Metazoa > Chordata > Mammalia > Diprotodontia > Pseudocheiridae > Pseudochirops > Pseudochirops corinnae. The sequence continues at coordinate 234,498,981 of CM053587.1, read as the reverse complement.
ATCCTGCCAAAAAAAAAAGGAAAAAAAAACCTGATAAATTATCATGTGAATAAATCCATCATAATGCTTCCCTTGCAACTCAGTATATCTTTGGTATTTATCTCTACAGTAATGAAAATTATTCTGTTCCTCATTTTAAAAAAAATACTTAAAATTAGCCAGTTGTTAACATTCAGTTTTTCTATAACATCTAAGAATGAGAATATTTGAGTTAATTATGCAAAAATTGATGTTCTTAAATATGCACGTAAATAAATCTGCAGTTTTTGCAAAAAAAACCCAGATTTTCTAGAAACAAACATAATGTTTTAAAGTTCATTTTGCCTCCTAGAAATTCAAATATTCACCAAGTACTATAAAAAAAATACTTGCAGATTATTCTTGCTTTCCTCCCACTATAACATTTATATCTTTTTATAGGTTGTTCCTCTATACTATGTTATATTTTGAAAATGGTTAGTGCTTATTTTTCCCCTTTTATCATGACAATGTTTCTGGAATATTCTGCTGAAGCAACCAATCCCACAATAATGAACTTGAGTACTGTCAAGGAATCATCTGAAGTTGCCAGATATCCTGATCCCTGGGCTTCTTTCTGGTTTATGGATATACATTATTGGAGATTTGAGATCTAAATAACTTTTTTCTGGATCTGGAAGCTCACATTCACTAGAGGCCTCATTGAATTCTACTTTTTTAAAATTTCATGTCCTTTTCCAAGATGGAAAGACTGGAAGATTCAATCTAAAAAGTAGAGTCCTATATCAGTCCTGCTTTGGGACATAAAGGGTCACTGAGACTAAAAATAAGACTTTTCATAATACTCATGAACTCTTAGGTATTTTATTTGTATTAAATATGGTCTAAAATCACATACAATGGCTAAGTAAATGTCTTAAGTTTAGTATTTCATGCCAAAATTGGCATTTAGATAACAAGTTTTAATAGAATTTATGATTCAGTTATAAATGATAAAGTTTCAGTATATTATTGTCCTGTACTGTACACTCTGTAAAACATTTATTTGGCTGTAATCCTTGTCCATTGAGTTCACATTCTTAATTACAAATCTGTTGCTAAAAATCATTGGTTCCTAATTCTGTTTTCCCAAATGCTAATTTAACATCTACTGCTCTGGGGAAATTAAATTTGCAAATTAGATTCTATCAAAAATTAAGAGTTCTATATTGCTAGTATTCCCACTCTGAGAGCTTTCTCATTTAATTTTTTGACATTTTTTTCTTTTGTGTAAATTTAAATAATTGTAAATTGTTTCTTAGTAGTAGTTTATAAAACTGAAATAATGTATTTGGTTTCAAATTGCTTTGTTACCTCACTTCTACAAAAAATATACACTGAATCAAAATTGACATTCTGGTACTACCAACTCAATAATAATAATTAGTCTCAATATAGAACTTTTAAAATTATATTAACTTATTGATCTCCCCATCAATCTGGGTAAAAGGTAAGTCATACCACATTTATCTCATTTATCAGAAAACTAAGGCCTAATTGATTTTCCCAAGGCCACAGAGTAAAATATAAGTACATGGTGGCCTATTTAAAATAGGCTTCAATTAGAGAAATAAGGTTTATTTGGCCCTAGTTAACCACATAAATGGGCCATGTTATAGAACAATATTTACAAAGTCAGCTTCTTAGCTTCTAGCCTATATTCAGACTATAAGAAGACTGTGTGCAATCTTAGCACTGGAGAGCTAACACAACTTACAGTACAGATAGAAAGACCAAAGCATGACCAAACAAATTAGCTTTGTTATTCCTCAACAAACTGATAGGATTACAGATTTAAATTTAGAGCTGCAAGACACTTTGGAGATCAGCGACTCAACTCCCCTGGAGGTTCGGGTCATTTGCCCAAGATCACATATGGAGGAAGTAACAGAATCAAGATTTAAACCCAGGGCCTCTGACTCCAAATTCAACCCTGCTCTATGCTCATATTTATTAACATACATAAAATAGGGAATTTTGTAGCCAGATAAATTGAAAACAAATGAACATTGGAAAATACTTCTTGAAGTTGATGTTGCTAGGCAAAGCTCTGAGATCTAAATGTTATCAGCAAGTTGAAAAAAGTTGTCCCAGATCTCAGCTGTGGTCTGTCTCAGATGAGCTTAGCAGTTAAGTATTTTTGGTTCAGGCACATAGTCCTCTTATGTAAAAATAAGTAATCTACCTTTATGACTTCCTCTTTGTTACAAACATTCCTAATTTTCTTTCAAAGAGGGATTTTCTTTAATTTTCTATCTTCTAATTTCTCCCAAGTTTAAAAAAATTAATGATATCAACATTTTAAATAAATTAATACCTTTATATCTGATAAATAAAATGACAAGATTACATAGTGGAGTTAAAGGCAGATGTATTCACAGAGAACAAGTAATATAAATGTCATAGAGATTAAATCTAGGAAGAGATCTTAAACATCATTTTGTCCAAACCCTTAATTTTAGGGCTAAAGAAGATTAAGGTTCAAAGAGATTAAGTGAGTTACTCGGGGATGCACAAGTAACAAATAGTAGAGTCAGATCAAAACTTCTGGTTCCAAATCTAATTCTGGATGTGCATCGCTTCTAAGTACGTTACCAATATATATTTTCTATTTAAATGTGCTGAATAGTTTAGAATAGGTAGTGTAGTAGTAGAAAGAATGTTGGACTTGAAACTAGTAGAGACATGAGTTCTATTCTCACCTCTGTCAATTATTGGTTGTGTAACTATGAACAAGTCACTCAGGTCAGATTCTGTGCCCGTAAAAAGGTATAATTGTATTTGAAGTTGGGTTGCTGTGAAGATCAAATGAAGATAGTATATGAAAAGCACTTTATAAAACTTAAAGTACTATATAAAACATCAGCTAATGTTGGAATCAATACTTCTAAATTCTTAAAACTAAGAATGGTAGAAAAACCTGAGAAATATATTTGAAACTGGCAATCATAACTGATCTTTTCTGTTTTGTTTATTTGAACTTGTGATTTTATCAGTGTAGGGAAGTCCTTACACCATCCAACTTATCTGTAACTTAGTATTTGAAAAAGTTGCCACCAGCCTTATTTGCCAAATTACACTTTTGAATTATTTTTGATGATAGCCAGTATGTGTCAGTACTTGGGCCCTGACTTCAAGACCAGTCTTCTCCCAATCATACCACACTGCCTTCCCATGTTACCTTTAAAATATGTAACAATTCTATGTCAGCCCAATGTTTTCCATTTCCAAGAACATATTTAATAAAGCATGTCCTGAATACTGTCAAATTTATGTATTTTTTGTGGCACATCGTGAACATTAAAGAATAAAGTAGTTGTGAATTTCTAATGAATAACTGATGCTTTTGATAATTTTTAGGATTTGTCACCTGAAATGAAAACTTTTGTGGATCAATATGGGCAGAATGACGATGGAAAAATAGGAATGGTAGAGGTAAGCCAATTTGTTTATCTGCGCATTTCTCTGGAAGATAGTTATAACAAATGTGTTTCATTAGGTAGTGAAGACTGTCAAATACAGTGTATGGTAATCCTCTCCCATTCCAATACACTACACTGAGTGGGTTAACTTTACCTTTAAAATAAAATATCTACTGAAAAGAAGCAAACTTGGAATCATAGAATTGGAAGGAGACTATAGAGTTTCCTTAGTTCAACTCTTTCACTTTAGAAATGAAGAAAGAGTGATTCAGATAGTTTTAGTATATTGTCCAATTTCAAATAACCAGTCTGTAGATCTTACACTATGCCCCAAATCTCTTGACCCGCTTAGTTCAGTGATCTTCCCATTAAACCACGCTGTCTTATTTTACTCCTTCATCCACAATGAGGCCTCATGTATAGGTTTCAATTTTTTCTTGCTGCTATTAAATATGATGGATCTTTCCCTGCTATAAAGAGAAAGCCTTCTTATATATTGTCTGTAACAATGTCATTATGGAGGGCCATGCCCTGGCTTCTAGAATTCAGGCAGTTGACCTGAATCCAGTTATGAAAGAGGTACCTTTTGTCAACTATCTGAATTTTTTATGATTTCAAGTGGTAACAGTTTCTATAGAATCTCTAAAAAATTAAAACTGTGAGCAGCAAATCTTACCTTCTGACAAGGACTTTTCTTATTGAGTGTGACTTTCTTTTGACAATAAATGAGAACAAGACTTTGAAATCCCCTTTGACTTCTAAGATTTAGGCAGCAGGCCTTTATTTTCTCTCCTCTTTGCTAGATTGTTAGCCTACTTTTCTTGTCTCTTTCATGACTCTTAAAGAAATCCAGGGCATGATTTCTCGACCAAAGGACATACTTTAAAAGATTCCTGTGAAACACAAGCATAGACACATTTTTCCCATTTTTTAAGTTTAAGTTCACATATTTATTAGACTGTGAAATATCCTGGCTCTGAAGAATACTTAAGAAGAATAATAAGGGCACACCTTTAACTCAGTAGGTTGAAATAGCTTTAGAGAGATCAATCATATATGAAATACACTTTGAAAAAAAAAAAGGAAATCGCCATAAATAGAATGTAGGTACAGAATACTATTATTATCATCACTGTAATTAAATTTTTCCCTAGGGCATATGCTTCTCTTTATGCCCACGTGTAACTCATTACTAGATGAATAGATAAATTAATAGTAATGGGACTTACGTTGACATTGAGGCCAACTAATCTGGAAATGAAATGATCTCAGATAAGAAAATTACTTTAAAATGAACATAAATGAGATGGGCAAAATTGAATCTTTCAAAATTAGGTGAAAATCCTGAAATTAGGAAAACTATAGATGTGGCTATTTCGGAGTTTGACATACTTTATTATTCTAAAAGAGGAAGAAAGCCTGTCATGTTATACTTAATATATTCCACCCTGAAGAATTCCAGGATTCTGAGCTATTATTTCCATCATTTAACTTAGTCAGTGACACTAAATTGAACAGAATATGTAAAAATAGTTTTCTTGGTTCCCCTAGATTTCATGTATTTATATTTTTAAAATATATATATGTATGTGTATGTATACACATACACATACACATACACATACACATACACATACACAATATGTATTTCCCAGTGTATGTGTATGTGTGTGTAAAATTATAAGCTAGATAGGCTTGAGTGGGGGCAAGGTTTCAAATGTTTGATCTGATACATTGGTACGTTGGTCATGCTCCCTAACATTTAGCTTATTCACAGAATGGTTTAGGGTTTATGTTGAGTGAATGGCAAGAGTCACTTGGCAGGTATGTCAGGCATTGGATGGAAGAAGGTGCAGTAACTAGAGAACAAGCATTTGAACAAAGAAAGTTTTCATATCCACATAAAGGGAACAGAAAGCAGAGAAATGGAGGAAGTTAATGTCTTTGGCAGCTGGGTAATGAGGTGGATTGAGTGCTGAACTTGGAGTCAAAAGTCTTGCCCCAGATACTCAGATAGCTGTATGACACTAAACAAGTCACCCAGCTTTTCTCAGTCTCAGTGTTCTTATCTGTAAAATGCAGGTAATAATAGAACCTACCTCTCAGAGTTACTGAGAGGATCAAAGGAGATAATACATGTGTATAAGTGTTAGATATTATTAGGGCAGCTAGGTGATGGGGTGCATAGAGCACAAGCCCTGAAGTCAGAAGGACCTGAGTTCAAATATGGCTTCAGACACTTACTAGCTATGTGACCTTCAGTTTCCTCATCTGTAAAATAAACAGGAGAGGGAAATGGCAAACCACTCCAGTATCTTTGCCAAGAAAACCCCACGTAGGGTCCCAGAGAGTCTGACGTGATTGAAATAACAACAAAAATTATTATTACTAATATAGACAAATTTTAGCCAATTCAGGGCTTTGAAATTAATACCATTTTAAATATAAGATTTCAGGTTTCCTGACTCTTAACATGGTATATACTGTTCACTCCATTCTGCTGGAAGTTGTTTGTTTTAAAACCTCCTCTCTTGACAAACCTTTATTATGCCATAGTTTTAATATATCAGTAATTTATTTTATTAACGCTCTTTTAAATATAATTAGGCGCTTTATGAAAGAGGCTCTTGATCTGAGCTTTGAAGCCAGTATTTGGATAGAGATAAGAGGATAAGGAAAGAGAAAAGTGTATGCCAACCCTGCTAAAATATGTGGAAAGAGGGGCAGCTAGGTAGCGCAGTGAATAGAGCACCAGCCCTGGAGTCAGGAGGACCTGAGTTCAAATCCAGCCTCAGACATTAACACAAAACTAGCCATGTGACCTTGGGCAAGTCACTTAACCTCAATTGCCCTGCCTTCACTCCCTCCCAAAAAAAGCTATAAAAATAAAAATTAAAAAAAATAAAATAAAATATATGAAAAGGGAGGAGAAAAGGAAGAGCATGAGCATTTATATAGCGCCTATTGTGTGTCAGTCTCTGAGTCAAATGCTTTACAAATATTTTTCTCATTTGATCCCACAACCTGCAGAGTAGGTGCTATTATATCGCTGTTTTACAATTGAAGATAATGAGGCAAACAGAGACTGACTTGCCCAGGGTCACCCAGCTAGTGTCTGAGGCTAAATTTGAACTTGGGTCTTCCTGACTCCAGGCCCAGCCCTCCTTATAATGTTGGAAGAATAGTGATGAGGCCTGCGTAACTCTAATAGAGGCCATGGGTTGGAAATTATAAGAAACTACAAGGCTGAAAAGAAAAGATGAGATAAAATTTTAGAGAGTCTTAAATGTCAAGATGGAGAATTTAGCATTCATCCTGCAGAAATTTAGTCGTTTAAGGTTTGTAATCAAAGGAATGACACTAAATCATAGAACTGTAGAATTTTAGACTTGAAAGAGACCTTTAAAGAATGTCCTATCCCAACCCCTTCGTTTTACAGATGAAGAAATTAAAACAAAAGGAGGTTAAATGACTTACCCAAGGTCACAGAGCTGGATAGTGGGAGCAACTGCTAAAACCCAGGTTTCTGGACTCTTGGTAGTATTTTTTCCCACTATCACCTTGTGCAGGTATAATTTTTTTTAATTAGTGTGGTAGAAGTGTGCAATATAGTTTGGAAGACAAGAGACTGAGTCAGAGAGAACAATTAGAGGATTTGCAGTAGTCTAGGGAAGAGGTGATGAAGACCTAGTTGAGGATAGAGTGAGAGTAGAGAGGAGGAGAAGAAATAGAGATGTTAAGAAGGAAGAATTGTAAGTTTGGGCCCAGATCAGTTATAGAGATGAAGGAAAGGGAAAAAGGAAATAGAGTGACAGAGTAAGGATGACTTCGAGTACCATAGGAAAGTTTTAGTGAAGAGTTTGAGAGTTTAGAGATGAGTCTTTGCCTTATTCAACCTGAAATATGATGTGAGAAGCAGAAAACAAAAACAAAAACAAAAAATAAAAAGGGGCAGCTAGGTAGCAAAGTGAATAGAGCACGGGTCCTGGAGTCAGGAGAACCTGAGTTCAAATCCAACCTCGGACACTTAACACTTTCTAGCCATGTGACCTTGGGCAAGTCACTTAATCCCAATTGCCCTACCTTTCCTCCTCCAAAAAAAACAAACGAACAAACAAACAAACAAAAAACAAAAATGAAATATGATATGAGTCAAACAGGAGCATAAATGCATATAATATATAATGCTTATAGACTATCTATAAGTACATATGTAATATATAATGCTTATAGACTATCTATAAGTATATATGAGTATAGAGAAAGGGGAGGATGAGAAAGAAAGTGAGAGAAAAAAGAGAAAGAGAGAGCTTATATATTCCAAACTCAAATAGAATCCAGTAGACACCCTCCTCCCCAGCTCCCACCCTGGGAAGCCAGGGGAAACAGAGAAGCTTGATTTTATAACAAACTCCATGTTTTCCCCCAAATCATGATAACCTATCTAATTATGTGCAGTATAGCATTACTTTGATGTTTCAATAGAGATGCGGAAGTTAAATCTGGTGATATTTAATGTTCATTTAGAACTGGTATTTAAGTGCTCATCCAGAAGTCAAAGTAAACTCAACAATCATCGTCCTGGTTGCATTACAAGTGGGAAGGGCTGAGTCATTCACACTAGAATTGAATCTTGTCATTCAAAACTGGCAAAATACTGTCGAAGGAGGGGAGGCAGTGTGGCTCAATGGACAAAGTACTGGCACTGGAGTTGTAGGGTTTTGGTTTGAATCCTACCTCTGATTGTTACTATCTATGCAACCTTCAAACTTCATTAATTAATAGTTGTTTCCAACTCTCTGAGACTCCATTTGGGTTTTCTTGGCAAAGATACTGGAGTGGTTTGCCATTTCCTTCTCCAGTTCATTTTACAGAGGAGTAAACTGAGGCAAACAGGATTAAGTGACTTGCCCAGGGTCACACAGCTACTAGTGTTTGAGGTTAGATTTGAACTCCAGAAGAGGACTCTTCCTGACTGCAGGCTGGGCATTCGGTGTACGACAGCACCACCTAGCTGCTCCACAATACAACCTTGGGCAAGCCATTTTACCTCCATGGAGCTTAGTTTCTTTACTGGTAAAGCAAGATTGTTGGACTGGATGGGTTCTGAGGCCCTTTCCTCCACTAGATCTATAACGGACATATTTACATAAATTAGCAAGCATTTATTAAGCACCTACTATTTGTCAGACTCTGTGCTAAGCATTGGAGATATAAAGACAACATAGACCCTCCCTTCAAGATTGCATTCTATTGGTGGAGACAACACACACAAATAATGAGTATATGAAAAGTAAAAACGAGATCATTTCAGGAGGGGGGAGCCAGCACCAAGAAAGGCCTTATGTCGGAGCTAGCATTTGAGCTAAACTTTGTAGGACTCTAGGAAATCTAAGGGGCAGAGGAAAGGAAAGAGCCCATTCCAGGCATGGAGGACAGAAAATACACTGCCTAGAAACGTGATCAGAGAGGATACAACCTACATAAATGGTTTAACCCAAACGTAAATACTTTTTTAAAAGTTAGATACGTGGATAAATTAGATAGACTCCCTGAGAGGCAGCCAGGAAACACTGAGGTTCAGAAAATGAATGCAAAACGTGCACGCCAAACCTCTGTAATAATTTAACAAATACCGCAATAATCAAAAATGTTCTAAATATATTCTGACTAATATCTCTTCTCCAGAGAAGGCTGATTAAAATAATTTAACATGAGGACTGAATGATTTAGCAGCAAAGCGACAGAAATTTCATCTATGGCGTTCACATTCAAGCACAGAGATCTTTCCTGAGAGGGTGTCAATTCTGCAAGCTTTTAGGCAATATATGGGAACCTAATATCGCTTCCTGAGAACAGGTTCATGTTTTCTTCCTGATCCAGGTACATCTAGTTGGTGTTGTTGTTCAGTCATTTCAGTCATGCCCAACTCTTCATGAGCCCATTCTGGGGGTTTTCTTGGCGTTGGTTAGCCATTTACTTCTCCAGCTCATTTTATAGATGAGGAAACTATGGTAAATGAGGTTAAGTGACTTAACAAGGATTACACAGCTAGTACGTGTGTGAGGCCAGATTTGAACTCAGGAAGAAGAATCTTTCTGGTTCTCAGCCCAGCACACTATCTACTGTGCCACCTATACAAACAGATATATAGATACAGATATAGATATATATGCATGTGTGTGTGTGTGTGTGTGTGTGTGTGTGTGTGTATAACTTGAATACAGGCAACCTATGCTTAGCACGTCCTGTCCTAGGCTTGTAGAGGAATCCAGTACCCAACTCCAGTCCTATAACTTCCATTTGACAAATGGCCCACCCTCTTTCCTTTCCAATTTTTTTATTTTTAATTTATGAAGCAACAGAAGCATTTCCATAACACAGCACAATTTTTAAAAATGTGATTGCACATAAAACTGCAATTCTCTTATATACAACTGGCTATTCCTTTTAAATAGATAATAAAGTTATCATATAACTTTCTTTTTTAAAATTCTTTTTCTTTCTTCCCTCCCTGCACCATCTTTTAATTTATTTAAACAAGCATGTATCAAGTACCTAGTACATGCCAGAAACTGTGATAGGTTCTGGGTATGAATGACAAAATACTAAATAGATATGAATTATCCACAAAGCAATTTCTGGCAGAATTGAACTAGCAACTGGATGCGTAGGCTTACTGTAAAAGATGGCATTTGAACTGAGATTTTAAAAAAAAGCCAAGGATACCATGAGGTGGAGAGAAAATAATATACTCCAGGAATAGGGACAGCCTATTTTAAAAGCCCAGGGAGGGAGAGGGAATGTTGTATAGAAATAACCACAGCAAGAGGGTCAGTTTGGCTAGAACATAGAGTGTATTCAGGAAAGCAATGTACAGTTTTCCTAGGAATGTCACCTGAAGCCAAGACTCTGAAGAGATTTTTTTAATGCCAAATAACTGAGTTTGTATTTTATTCTGGAGGCAAATGAAAGCCACTGGAATTTTTGAGCAGATGGCAATATGGTCAAATCTAAGTTTAGGGGTGTGGTTTTTGGTAGCTCTGTGGAACATGGATTAGAAAATTGAGAGAATGGAGGCAGGAGACCAATTGGGTAGCTAGGTAGTACAGTGGATATAGTGCTAGACCTTGCCAGGAAGACCTGAGTTCCAACTCAGGCTATGTGACCTTGAGCAAGTCACTTAACTTCTGTCTGCCTTAGTTTCCTCAAATGTAAAATGAGAATGAGAATGACACCTACTTCCCAGTGTTGTTGTGAAGATCAAATAAGGCAATATTTGTAAATCACTTAGCATAGCACCTGACCCATAGTAGGTGCTTAATAAATGTTTACTCCCTACTCTTTCATAATAGCCTTTCTATCATAATAGCCCAACTGAGAGTTGGCCTGAACTGGGATGATAGTTATGTCAGTAGATATAAGGGAGAGTAGTTTGGGGAGTATTTGGTGAGGGGAAATGGTATATTTTGGAAGTGGCATCAATAAAACTTGGCAATTGTTTGGATGTGAGAGGGCAGAGAAAAGGAAGAGTTCAAAGATTATTGGGAGGATGATGTTGTCCTTGACAGAAGTGGGAAAATTAAGAAAATAGAGGGTATTGGGGAAAACATGAAGGAGGGAAGGAAAGAAGGAAGGAAGGAAGGAAGAAGGAAAGGAAGGAAGAAAAGAAGGAAGGAAGGAAGGAAGGAAGGAAACATTAAGTGCTTAATATGTAAAAGACATTGTCCTAAGGCAATGAAAATGCCAATAAAAGTAAAAAGTAAAGCAATTCCTTGGCTAACATTCTAATGGGGGAAGACAATATATAAACGGGAGTTGAAAGGCAGGAGGATGGGGGGGTCCTAGAATGGGGCATGGTTTTGAAGTCTGGAAGTGAATAATAGATTTTGGAGACCCAAAAGGGATTTACCAATGGGAAAGGGAGGCAGGTCTTGCAGAAGGATATTTTAGGTTGAAAAGGTCACAGAGATCATTTCAGGAGAAGAGATCCCATGTGCTGCAGAATTCCTAGGATGAGATTGTAGCAGAAGCATGGTTTTAAAATTCAGAAGTAAGGAGTAAGTCCAGGAAAAGAATGAAGTCTGGTTTGTAACCCTCAACAAAACGGAAGCCTCAGGAAAAACTCACCAGCGGGGAAATGGGTTGTGTTTTGTTCTGAACAATTTTAGTTTGAGATGCCTATGCAACCTTCAGGTAGAGAAATCCAATAGGCACTTGGAGATGTGGAAATGGAGTTCAGAAGAAAAGCTGTATAGAAGTGATAGTTGGATCCATAGGAGCTGTTGAAATTATTCACAGGGAATGTATAGAGAGAAGAGGGTCCAAAACACTGTCCTGGGGTACATCCACCCATAGAGATGGAGACAAAGACAATGACCAAACAAAAGAGACTAAAGATTGGTTCAAAGGGTAGGAGAAGAACAAGAAGAGAGTAATGTATAAGAGAAAGGTTGAAGAAAAGGGGCCATTTAACATCAAATACCACAGAATCAATAAAGATTAGCTCATCAGATTTGACAATGACTAAGTCACACTGCAAAAAGCAGTACTAGCTAAGTGATGAAGTCAAAAGTCAAAATGCAAGCTCTGAGAAGTCAAGAAGGACAAAAAGCTTCCACAGAAGTAGGATGGGCAGTCTATGAAAGAGCTCCTAATTTGCAATCAGAGGGACTGAACACAGATTCTGGCTTTGCCACTTAAGTACCTGTGTGACTTTGAGCAAATCACTGAACTTCTCTAGGCCTCAGTCTCTTCATCTGCTCAATGACCAGGCTGGATGAAGTGACCTCTAAAATCCCTTTCAACTCCATATCCAAGGTCCCAGAGCTCAAGAGCAGTTATGAAATTCTATACTCTCTTCTTGGAGGCTCCAAGGCCTCTCAAAGTCCTTGAGACATGATTTAAGCAGAAGAGAGAAGAACCATCTGGCTCCACCCTTCAGTTAAGAGTACCAATGGAACAGAACCTTTTTTTTTTTATTTTTTTTTATGGGTGTCATACTAAAAAATCTAATATGACCATGAAACCCTTAAGTAATTCCAAATGACAACTTTTTAGGTATGTTGTGATAGGGAATCCTTCTGGTATTGGTTAGGCTGGGTGGCCTCTTAGGTGCCTTCTAACTTTGAAATTCTATGACAGAACCTTTTTTTACCAGAATACACAAAGAAAGAAGTTGACTATGTGCTCAGGGCCCTTTTGTCAGGGAACTCAAAAAAGTGATAGTTGAATCCAAATCAAAAAAGTTTTAACCATTCCACCCCCAGGGGTGTACTTCAAATATGAGGGAGCTAAGGGACCTAAGGAAGAAGGGTCTGACTGCCCTCGATTTCTAAAATGGGGATAATCATATTAATATAATGATAAAAGTCTGGTAAATGCAAATATGCTTTTCATACATATAGATAGATGAGAGATAACAAGATGATTATTATTAAAATCACAATATAATTTATGACATAGCACATCTAAAGCCCTTTATGAACCTTCAAATATTACATAAATATTGATTTTTCTCATTTTTGTACAATGAACTTGAAAAGAACTCAATTATTTTCTTGGGTTATCATAGTCATATCCTATATACTTTCTTGTTAAATGTCCTTAGAATGTCAAATCTGGAAGAGACCTTAAATGTCGTCTAGTTCAACCAATATGATATTCAGCAAATGTGAGTTTTCTTTCGATTTTTAAGAGATTCAATTTGAAGGATTATATGACAATACTGATTTGCCATATGTTGCTGCCTTATACATGCAGCACACAAATTTCAAAAAGACCAAAGACCAAAAGAGACGTAGCAGTTTGGTCTAGTGAATTGAAGGAGTGTGGTATAATAGCTAATATGATGACCTTGGAGTCAAGAAGATCCGAATTCAAATCCTGCCTGTGACATTTAACTAGTTATATGACCCTGCATGTGATCAAACAAGTCAATTAACCTTGCTGAGCCTCTGTAGCTTCATCTACAAAATGGGGATAAATAAAATCCTCCCTGTCTGCCCTACAGGGTTGTCCTAAGACTCAAACGAGACAGTGCATGAACAATGCTTTACAAACTTTAAAGTGCTACATAAATGTCATAATTATTATTGTTATTATTATTGTGCAATCTTTATTGTTGTTATTGATTAAATGGCATGTACAAAGAAACATATTTGTCCAATATCAAATTTACTATCTTCACTGAGAGGAGACAAAATATCACAATTCTTTTTGAGCCAATTGAGGTATTTCTATGCCGCATGAGTTTATTAGCATTTATTATTTTATTAATAAATTTTAAATAATTATATATTATTATTTATTATTATTACATAGACATATTTCCATTTGCCCGTCCTTTCACCCTTCAAGAGACATCTCTTATACCAAAGAATAAAAAGAAAGGGGGAAAAAAAGTTCAGCAAAATTAACCAACAATTAACAGTCTGCCAGTACCTGGAGTGCCCCATACCTAGAGTCTACCATCTCTACAAAGAAGAGGAAGAGGTGTTTTCTCTCATCTTTTAGGGGCCAAATGAGACCATTATAATTTCATAACATTCCATTTCAATTTGGGGATTGTTGTTCCCATTGGAATCATTGTGTATGTTGTTTTCCTGGTCACTTAGCATCAATTAACATATCTTCCCATGCTTCTCTGTATTCATTTACATTGGTTCTTAGATCTCAGTAATATTTAATTATATTCATTTACTACAAGTTGTTTATCCATTCTTTAATTGATAAGCATCTGTTTTGTTTCCAGTTCTTGACTAACACACAGAGTTTTGCTATAAATATTGTGGTGTATATGGAACTTTTCTTTTTATGCTGACCTCCTTGGGGTATGTGCCTAGCATTGGGCTCTCTGTGTTAAGGAGTTAGACATAATGTCAGATTGCTTTCCAGAATGGTTGGACCAATTTACAACCTCACCATCTACTGTATCTATCCTCCCATAACTCCCCAAATATCAAATATGCTCATCCTTTGTCATCTTTCTCAATTTGCTGGGTATGATATGACCCCTAAGAGTTATTTGGCTTTTCATTTCTCTTATTGTTAGTCATTTGGAGCAGTTAGTCATATGGTTGTTAATAATTTTTTTCTTTCTTTTTTTTTTTTTTTGGAGTGAGGAAGACAAGGCAATTGAGGTTAAGTGACTTGCCTAAGGTCAAATAGCTAGTGTGTCAAGTGTCTGAGGCTGGATTTGAACTCAGGTCCTCCTGACTCCAGAATTGGTTCTCTATTTACTGCACCACCTAGCTGTCCCAATAAAAAGCAATTTTAACCTATTTGTTCATATTCTTTCAATATTTACCTATAGATAAATTACTTTTGTTCTTATTTCTGTTATTTGCCTAAATATCTTGGATACCATATCCTTATGAGAAATATTTAGCTCATCTTATTCCTCAGTCAGCCTTCTTATCCTAGTTCCACTAATGTTGCCATCACCCTTTCCAGGCATCTCCTTCTTTTCTAGTAATCTCCAAAGTGTAGACTGGAGCCCCTGGAGGATCATGGCTTGACCCCAAGTAGTATGCTATTAACCAGTCAAAGGGTAGAAAGACAGGTCACATCTGTAACAGCAAGCACCCTAGCATGCCTAGGGCAGCTACTAGCACAGGTTCTTAGATCTGCTTTTCTAAAGGAAAGCAACTCAAAATGGGTTAACAATCTTACTTTAATCAAACATATCATTTACCTAGT
>CM053587.1:234430491-234483341 GCA_028646515.1 Pseudochirops corinnae | reverse complement strand
ACATCTGGGTTTTTCAAAGCCGGGGGGCTCAGCGGCTGCCCAGAGTCTCGTCTGGCCACATCACACAACTCTTCTCAAAGTGAGCCCCAAACCAAAACCTCACATCAGGGCGTATATATAGCCTTCTCCTGGCTTGGAGAATGTCACAGCCCTCTGGACCCACTGCCCAATCACAAAGCTACAAGGCACTGGCATTCCTGGAAAACAAGCCTGGCGCCACAGGCTCCACGTGACCACATTCAGCCTATTAGGGAACAGAGTGTACTTTCAAATATCCAAGGGTCCTCAGAGTCACGTAGCCACTTTAACAAAGGGCCTAGGGGCAGGGAAGATCTTTAGATTCCCATAACAACATCCCACCCTCTCCCCCTTTATCAAACATGAATTTGTCTTCCAACATAATTATATGACCCCTTTCAATACTCATCCACTTTGCCTTCTCCCATAGCCAGCCATTTATGTCTATATTGGGGATAGGCTCTTTAGGGTAGTCATATACTAATCTCACTTAGCACCTGTAGCAGCTGCTCATGCAAATTTCAACCACCCATGCCCCACAGAATCCACTTTCCATGTCTATCAGATCACCATAGTATCAGGCTATTTGCTTAAAGAAATGGTCAGTGAGTAAACCCTCCCAAAACATGCACACACACACGTATACATACATACACCCCATAAACGTTTTGATTTTTTGGTGGGAAAGAGTGAGTAGCATAGGATGAATAGTCATGGTCACATTGTATTCTAATATCAGATTATATTATATTTTCCCTAAATTTTACTCCTCTTCTAAACTTCCCTCTTTTTTTTTTTTTGGAGGGGGAAAGGTAGGGCAATTGGGATTAAGTGACTTGCCCAAGGTCACACGGCTAGTTTTTATGTGTGTTTGTTAAGTGTCTGAGGTCAGATTTGAACTCATGTCCTCCTGACTCCAGGGCCAGTGCTCTATTCACTGCACCACCTAGCCACCCCAAAACTTTCCTCTTTCTAACAGAGGGCACCACTGTCTCTCCAGTCTTCCAGGTTCTCAACTTTCTCTTCAGTTTTGACTCCTCATTTAACTGAAGCTGTTCTCTTCAAAATTACTAATAATTTATTTATTTCCAAAACTGTTCGTCTTTTCTCCATCTTCATCGTTCTTGACCTCTCTGTAGCATTTGATAGTGTTGGCCACCTAAATGATCTCTCCTCTCAATTGTCATGATACATTTGGTTCTCCTACATATCTGATCATCCCCTTCTCAGTCTTCTTTTCTGGATCATCTTCCGCATCATGCCGTGTAACTGTGGGTTTCCCAAAGGTTTCCTTGGCCTTTTTTTATTATACTTTCTCCCTTGATGACAATTAGCTCTCATGGGTTTAATTATTATCCCTGTACAAATAATTCCCAGATCTGCATACGTGTCCTTAATTTCTGTCTTGAGCTCTAGTCTAACCTCACAAACTGTCTATTAGACACTTCAACCAGGCTGTTCCATGCGCAAATAAATTCAGCATGTCCAAAATAGGACTCATTACCTTTGTCTCCAAACCTATTCCTTTTCTGAAATTCCCAGTAATATCAACGTTCTTTTAGTCAACTGTGTTCTTAACTTCAGCATTATTCCAGACTCTTCACTTTCTCTCTCACTCCACACATCCAATCATTTGACAAATCTTATTTCAACTCTATAATATTTATGTCCCTTTCTTAATAATAATAATAATAATATGTCCCTTTCTTCTTACTCACGCAGCTACCACGCTCTCACTCTGGACTAATACAATATCCTGCTAAATGGTCTCCCTTCCTCAAGTTTCTCTCCATTCCATTATACTCTTTACTCAGCTTCCAAAGTGATTTTCCTAAAGCACAGGTCTGAGCACATCACCTCTCCCCTACCTAATAAACTCCAGTGACTCCTATTGACTCTAAAACTAAATATCATTTCATAGTTCTCATACTTTTCTACTTCTGTGTTTTATAATATACAAAATGATTAGTAGAGGAGTATATATATATTATATATGCATACATATATGTATGTGTGTTATATATGCGCATATACACATATACTTACACATATCTATCTGTGTATATTTATTTATATATATATATATATATATATAAGCTACATGCACAAAAAAAATTAAGGGCACATGTTCAAAAAAGTTTAAGAGAAAGCATTTGGGGAACTACAAAAAGAGGAGTGGAGACATATAAAAAAGCATACTAAATGGGACACGAAGCTGCCTTCAAATGTTTGAAGAGCTATCATCTGGAAGAGGGAGTTGACATTCTCTGCAGCTCCAAAAGGCACAATTACTGCAGAGTCAATGGCAAAATATAGGAAAACACATCTGGGTTCATATAAGGAATGGTTTTCTAACAGCTCTGTCTAAAAATGAAATGGAAAGCCTTGTGGAAAAAGAGATTTATCTGTCCCTGGAAGTGCTTAAGCAGAGAGTGGATGGCCACCTGTCAAGTCAGTTCAGTTAAACATCTACCAATCACCTACTATGTACCAGGCACCCAGAATATAAAGACAAAAATGAAAGCAGCCTGTTAAGGAGTTTGTATGCTACTGAAAGAAATGGCCCATGCATAATAAGTACAAAATACATAGAAAGATTTTATCAGATAATTTTAGGAAGGAGCCTTAACAAGTAAGGGGATCAGGACGGGCATCAGATAGATGGTGGCTCAGCTAAGTTTTGAATAGAGGGAGAAATTAGAGGTGAGGAGGTAGAACATTCCAGAGACAGGAAATGGTTTGGGAAAGTCATTTGAGAAAGAATGTCAAATATGGAGAATAGCAAGTAGGCCAGTAGAGCAGGAAAGGCACCAGATTCACCAGGCTTCTATTCCTTAGATCATGTATTGGGTTATCGGAAATCTGGCTCCTTTAAAGATGAAAATCAGTGACAGTCTCTTTTCATTGGTAGATCAAATTATGGTATGAAATGGAGTAAGCTTAGGTCAAGGATCTATGATCCCAGCAGTGTGGGAATTCAGTCCACCACCTGAAGGCAGACAACAGCTATATCTAAATAGATAAGTCCTAGGGAATCAGACTTGCCTGATGTTACTCAGCTAATAAATGTCACAGGTCTTCTTGACTCCAAGTCTAGCACTCTATACTGCCACTCTGAAACTGAAATGAGTTGTTATATGTAAAATTAGAGTACTTTTATTTAATGAACAAAAAGTTAATTTGGCTTTGTTAGTACTATCTCACACTACCAGTTTAAAATCAGTAATTCAGTACATCCAAATATATTTGCAGTACAGGTTGGAAAAAATTAACATGAAAGATATTTGAGTCAAGTTCTGTGCCCATGAGGCTGCAATGGTCAGCGAATGTTAGCTCACCACAAGTTATAGTAATTAAAGAAATCATAAGACCAAGAACTGTATTAACAAAATACAGAGGTCACAGATATAAAAGTATTTTATTTTTAATTTATGACATAAAATAAGCATTTCTATAACACAGTACAACAAAAAAGATGATTGTACATGCAACTTCAAATCTGCTATGTATAACTTGGAATTCCTTTCAAATATACAACAAAATTATCTTGCATATTTCTTTTTTTTCTTCTCCTTCCCTATCCTAGAAATGGTCGCCATAAGACACAAATAGGTATATAGATAGATTGATAGATGATAGATAGACAGATAGATAGATAGATATAGATATACATAGATATAGATATAGATATGAATATGGATATGGATATGGATATATACATACATATATACATGTATATAAAATTATTCTGTAATAAAAGTAAATATATATAAAAGTACTTGTACTTTAGAAATTATACAATGCTACGCAAAAATGAAATCTTTTATTTAAAGAACTTCCAATCAGTGCAGTTCTGGGTCTATCTCACATAGGAAGTGAATGGCAAACTCTACATTACCATTCCCAGAATTCTGTAACTTGAATATTGTATCTACCAGGCACATTTTTGGAATTATTTCTCAAAATGTTGGGGAAAAGCTCAAACTAAATCTTTCCAATTTGGTATTTAAATAATTCAGCAAGGGCATAATAAATTTGTGACTACGCAAGTCTTAAAATAATTTTCTGTTTAATTCTTTATTAGAAAATTACTCCTATAGTTGTTTTGTGTGGACACCATCAGTATATAACATCTCCCTGTCCTGAGAAACCTCCCAAACACTTCATTCAATGGTCCACATCCTCCTCATCAAGGATACTACTATTCACGCATTCTCCCAATCAACCCAACACCATCATTCACACATATACACATGTGCACACATAAAATGCACCTTGCATTTTCTGAATCACTGACTTTAATATATAGTGACATCTTTTTTGTTCTCTGCAGAAATTAAGTACTAAAGTCATAATGCAGGCAAAAGGAAAATTAGCCTAGGAAATCAATGGTGACACTGTGGGAAGTAGGTTAAGACAGTAAGAGCTACTTAGCCCTTCCCTCTAATTCTATGGTCATACGCCCAACCAAGGACAGAATTCTTCCAATCCAAGAAACTCCTCAGTTATTTGAGAAGTAAGATAAATTAAAGCCAGTTAACCAGTCAACAAGCATTTACTAAGCACTTACTATAACAACAATAGCAAGCATTAATATAACACTTAACATTTACAAAGAGCTTTGTTTTCTCATTTAACTCTCACACCATCCCTATGAAATAGGTACCATTTTCATCCCCATTTTACAGATGAGGAACTGAGACACAGAGATTTTTAAACAACTTGCCCAGGGTAACACAGTTAGTTAGTTAATGAGGGACAATTCCAGAACAATGTAGTAAGTTTCTGCTGTACTTTTTGAATTTGCGTCTTCCTGACTCCAAGTCCAACAGTCTATCCACTTTGCCACATAGCTCCCTCTTATGTTCCAGGCACTGTGCTAGGCACTGGGGATACAAAGAAAGGCAAGAACAGTCCCCACATGTAAATAACTAGGTACATATAGTGTAAATGCAGTATAGAGTAAAGGTAATCTCAGAGGAGAAGTTACTAGGAGATGGGGGTACTAGGAAATATCTTCCATAGAAGGTGGGATTTGAACTGAGTCTGGAAATCAGAGGTAGAGGGGAGGAGGGAAAGTATTCTAGGCATGGAAGAAGGCCAGGACATGTGCAAGAAATAGCAAGTAGACCGATGTAGCTAGATCAAAGAGTGTGTAGTGGGGAATGAAGTGGAAGAACACTGCAAAGGTAGGAGAGGCCCAAGTTGTGAAGAGGTTTAAATGCCAGATAGAGACCAATTGGGCCCTAGAGGTAACAGGGAGCTTCTTCTAAAGTTTATTAAGCAGGAGAGTCATGGATCAGACCTACGTTTTAGGAAAACAATTTTGTCAGCTTAATGGACATAGCTTTAACTTTCTAAATTAATGAAATTTATATTAAAATATAACACTGGTCTTCAATATTGAACTTGCTTAGTAAATAGTTACATTTAATTTAATTTATAGTAACACATAAAGTGTCATTATAATTTATTAGTCACTTCCTCAAGGTCCCATCAGAATTCTTTGTTTGTCTATTCATTCTTATCTGTTTCCTTATATATGGTTGGAATCAGGGAAGACTTCACTCCACTGTGGGCCTTTTTTTGTTTCACATCATTTCATATTTCATTGTATTCTTCATATTTGTCGGTCTTAACTGCATCATAGTACTCCATTATGTTCATGCATTATGATGGATTTAACAATTTCCTTGTTGGACGTTTAAGTTATTCCAATCTTTTTGCAATTATGTTTAATGCTGCTATGAAAATATTTGAACATGCTAGCTTTTTATGTTTGTTCTTCATAATATTTCCAGGTCATATTACCAACAATGGAATTGTTAGCCAAAGGGATGACTATTTTTTGTAACTTTCACTTTATACTGCCATATTAATCTCCTAAAAGATTCTACAAGTCTGCAATTTCACCAGAAGTGAATGAGTACCCTTTTGTCAACAATACTACCAATATTGAATGTCATTCTTTTTAATTGTTTTTGCCAATTTAAAACATAGTTATATCTTAATTCATATGATAAGCACGCCAAAAAAACAAAGCTTAGTATTAGATATTTAGGTACTTAGACAGGTACTTGCACTCCCTTATCTGGCCTTGTTTTTCCCAACTTCCCTTTTGGAAGGGAAGTCCTTCTTCTTCCTTCAAGACCAATATTGGATGTATCATTTGACCATCACATTAGTTCAGGCCCTCATTTTCTCTCTCCTCAACTATTGCAACAGTCTTTTCCCCTCCAATCCATTGTCCACACAGCTGTCATCATAATTTTCCTAAAGTAAGGGTCTCTTCATATTCCTCCCTGGCTCAAAAACCTCCCCTCTTACCTCTATAGCAAAATGCAAACACCTTAGCCTTCATTTAAGGCTCTTCATAGTCTGTCTCCAGCCTACCTTCCTGATGTATTTCATATTATTCCCCTTCATTCACTCTATATTCCAGTCAAATTTGCACACTTACCAGCTAGTCTCCATGTTCAGCATTCCCTCTCTTCTCCTTAGAGCCTTCCCTCCATAACTGGAAGGCCCTTTTTTGTCAATTCATCTCTTAGAGTTCTTAGTTTCATTTAAGAATCAATTCAGGTGCCATGTCCTCCAGGAAGCCTTTCCTGATCCCCCTAATTCTTGGTGATCTTTCTTTCTCCAGATTACCTTGTATTTACTTTTATGTATATATGTTTTATCTCCCCACATAGAAAGCAAACTCCTTAAGAGCCAGGATCATTTCTCATTTTTTTCTTTCCTATCACTAAATAACATATAATAGTTATGGATCTAATAGCACCATGCATATAGTAGGCGCTTAGTATATACTTGTTGAATCAATTAAATTTGCCATTGGCTCTCAAGAAATTTAAGAGTTTATTAAAGGGATAAAACAAAAGTACAGATAATTAATGAAATTCAATGTCTGTCATTCAGTCAATCAACAAGGATTTAATATGTACTTGCTATGTAATGCACATTTGAGAATTACAAAACAAGGAAACATTGCTTCCTTCATGGTGATCAACACAAGCTTCCTGAAAGAGGTAGCATTTGAGTCAGGCTTTAAAGGATAGGAATTCAACAGGTAAAAAGAAAGGGAACATTTCACACCAAGGGAACAACTGAAGCAAAGTCACAGGGAAATGAGTGTGCAGATCACAAGGAGTAGCTAATCATTCATTTTAAATGAACTACAGAATATGTGAAGAGAAGACTGAAGTCTGAAAAGTTAGGGTAATTTTAGTTTTTTTATGGCCTTAAATGTCAAGTAAAGAACTTGGAACCTTACTTCAGAGATAATAGGGCAGTAGTTCTCAACCTTCCTAATGTTGTGACCCTTTAATACTAGTATGTGGGCAGATCTGCATGTGGGCGGACATGATAGAGGAGATGATAGAGGAGCTGTGTCTCAGTTCCTAAGACCATTGGAAATATGTGTTTTCCATGGTCTTAGGCAACCCCTGTGACCCCTGTGAAAGGGTCGTTCGACCCCCAAAGGGGTTGCAACCCACATGTTGAGAACTGCTGTAATAGGGGGTTATGAAAGACTTTAGAGCAGGAATGATATCCTCAATTGAGTTTTACCTATCTTTCTAGTGACTTAAGCTGTCTATGTGCTTTTTATTATCTCTATACACTACTACTACTCCCTTCCCCCCATGACCCATTTTGTCTTTCAGGGATTTGGGATTTCTTTGTCATTTCTAGTTTCTTCCTCCTAATTTAATGAACTCTTCTTACTAGAATAGTGAGAAACTGGGCCAGGAATATATTCAGTGGTATTATAATCAGTAAGATGGTGACTTCATCCTTGTGGATACTCCTTTCCACAGTAAATATCACAATATATCCATGTTTTCCCCAATCTGCAAACCTTTTGTATATGTTCTCACCCAAGTCCTACATAGAGATTTCAATCCACTATTCTAGGTGCTTTTCTCTAGATCTCCTGAAATGATATTGATACAAATGGAATGGAATGTCTTTTAGTTATCCCTCCTTTTCACTACATCATCAGCCAACCTCTTTTTACATCACACAGCTCTCTAATGAAATATTTTATGCTGCTTCAGCTACATCACTATTCATTAGTAATACATTATAAACTACTCATAACCACCATATATCTCTCCACTGCCCTTTAGGTGACACTCAACCTTAATTTTTCAAACACTGAGGTGATGAAATGGTGTCACCTCTAATGGCCAAGGAGGTACCAGAGACAGGGAAAAGTCTTGTTAATGAGACATTTGGGGGTAAAACTGTTAAAAGACTAGCAGTCATACAATATTACCAGAAGAATTCTTATGTCAAAAAGATCAGCCTTTGTTTCAAGAAGAAGCTCAGAATTATTAAAAGTACTGAACAAATTCCCAAAGACAATCCCACTTAACTTTCTTTCTGTTCATTTCTGGACCCAACTATTTTTCTGTCTACATGTTTGAACAAGATATATGATGGACCAGAACTATGGGTTATCCATCCATCTGAAGATCAATGGAAATAATAGGCATTTTTCATCTACTTGGAAATATATGTATCACAAACTCCTCTGAGTAATCGTTTATCTCATTTGAGAGGTTTTCTGCAATTCAAGTCTCACACAGACTCCAAATAGAAGAGGGATTTCTAGTAGATGCTGAATTCTAACTGACACTGCAAATAGAGCTTTGGAGAATAGTGGGGTTTTTTTCATTTATTAGGAATCCCTCTTACATTTGGACTCTGTAACAAATATACACTAGTGCTTCCCCTCTGAGTTTACTGTACATATCTTTATGTACCTAGTTGTTTGCATTTTATTTTTCCCCCATCAGAATGTGAATTTCTTGAGGTCAGGAACAATATTTTTGCCTTTCTTTGTACCCCTGAAGGTTAGCATGGTTCCTGGCATATGGTAAGTGCTCAAATGCTTGACTGACTGAAATACTTTTCACAACTATGGCAAGCATACATTGCTCTGTTTGGGGCCTCATTTAATATTAATAATCAGAGGACAGTTTTTAAAATGTTGTTTTCTGAATGAGTTTTATATATTCATAAGACATCTTATTGGAGAGTGTTCAAGGCAGTATTTTGCTATGCTGAATCAAATTTGTTTTGATAGTGAACAAACCACAAGCACAGTGGCATCCCGTGTTCCCTCTGCCTTTCAGTCAACTATATGACTCTAAGTTGTTGTGAACTGTAGAATACCATATGAAAAAACCTGCCTATTTCTTTTTCATACCTTCATCAAGGATATCCTCAATGTGTACATGTTGATTATCCTAAATAAAATGGGCATATGGATTTGTAGTTGTTGATATTTTATTGGTCTCTTTTTCTTATAAACTCCATTTTTCCTAAGAATTTAGTATCCACTCTTCTTCCAAATAACTTGAAGATTAATATTTCAGCATCCTCAAAATTATGTCTCTATCACTCCCAGTTTGTCCCACCTCTACCCACAACATCTTATTGGATAATTTTGGCTACTTTTCCCATTTTTATTATTTTTAGTGCCAGTTGTCCTTCCTCATGCAACATGTTAGAGACTGTAATTTTAGAGTCCACCGTCATCAATGGAAAAAAGAGTTCATTAGAGAAATCTTAATATATCTTCCCATTTGGGATATGCTTATTGTCCTCCTTCTAGTTTCATCTCCTTCAGGAGAATCTAGTTTAACTGGATCTCTTAACATCTTTCCACTATTGCACTCTATATGACTTTACAAAAGAGTCTATATCATGAACCACTTTTCTCATGACTTGACAAAGAAACCAAATGTCTGCTACGTGAGGCAGCGTCAAAGCCTTTTTGTTCTGTTCATTGTGAAGACTAATTTATGTTAGTTAAACCTCTTGAGGAAATGATGATAGTCTGTTTCAATTCTATTCTTTTATCCATTTCCCATTTTTGTTTTTAATAATTTGTTTAAATAGGTTAAGTTGAAATTACTTCAATCATAAACAATGCCTCCCTCCTTAATTTTTATCCATTTTTCCAATATGACATTTTTTACTTTGTTCTAGCAAGTCAATGGTTCCATGCTACACAGGTAGCTGATTAGGACTGTGACCTAGGCAAATGGTCATTTCTGACCTATGAAAGTATTATCAATTTCTTTTTTTTTCCTGGTGCCATTTGGTGCTTGTCCAATGATTCTTTACTTTCTTCTTGAAGAAAGTATTCATTAACTTTAGGTAGAGGCTTTGGTCTCTCATCTTCACGCATGAAGGAAAATTATTTTGTTGTGTCTCACTCTGCCTCTTGATTTGTCAGAAACAAGATTTCATGGCCCAGATTGTGTTGGGGAGGAAAAAGAAAGAGGGAGGATGATGTTGGCAGTATAACACTTCTGGCACAAAGGGTATAGAATATCTCTGATGGCACCTATTGGTTTGTGTACTAGATAATTAATAATGAAATACACCAAGGTAGAAGGCTTATCTCTCCCAGCTCTCTATCCCTTTCTTTTTTTTAATCTTTCTCTTTCTGTCTCTCCTTTCCCACCCCACACCCATCATAATTTAAAAGAATAAGGAGAAAGCATATAGTGTGCATGGCTAGATGGGAAAATACTTTTTGCATAGGCCACTTTTAAACCATTGAAAATAAAAGGTTTGGAAATAAATTTCTAGTGACATGGACAAACATTCTAAATGATACCAGTAAAATTCCTAGAGCAACACATCAAAAAAGAAGTAGCTATTAAAAACTTTTTTCTTCATCTCTTGTATTTCTGACTAGTAAAACATTCTGGAAAGAAAAATATTAGGCATATTGGAGAGAATATTTAACTTAAAAAAAAAAAAGAGGCACCTTGGTTGCAACACTGCCTCTGAATCATTTTAGCTGTGTGTATTCCAAGCAAGTTTCCTTATCTATAAAACAGGAATGATGTTTGCATTGCCTACCTACAAGGTGCTGTGAGACATGCTTTACACAGCTTGAAATTCCATATAGATGTAAATGATTACTCTTTCAACTCAAGCAAGAGTGCTACTCTCAAGTTTCTCAAAACAACAATAACTTCCTTTCTGATCTTTTACAGTTGGCTCATGTGTTACCAACGGAAGAGAACTTCCTGCTTCTCTTTAGATGTCAGCAGCTGAAGTCATGTGAGGAATTCATGCAGGTATTGGGAGGCAGGAAAAGCCCTTTTAGGGGAAATTTCCAAGATCAAGAATCAATAAACATTTTAGCACCTACCATATACCAGGGTGCTAAGTACGGGCAATTTCTGCTTCTTATATTTCCTAATTATGTGACCTTGGGGAAGTCATTTAATCTCTCTGAATCTCTGCAAAATGAAGGGGTTTTACATCTAAGATCTCTTTCAGTTCTAAATCTAAATGATCCAATACTTGGTTGTTCTAAGGAACAAAGGAAATGGCACATGAAAGAATGCACTTTGTAAATCTTAAAGTGTGATATAAATGCCAAGCATGATTACAATTATTTTACTCAAATGGTTGTGCATCATTGTTTTCAGACATGGAGAAAGTATGACACTGATCATAGTGGCTTCATAGAAACTGAGGAACTGAAGGTAAGTGATCAAAATGTGACTAGTTTTCCTTTCTAACATAATTCTGAAAGACTAAGGACTTAATACAGGGTGGAGGTGGGGTGGGGCAACCCTTGTATGAACTGCTACTAGCCAATGGTGCATTTTTTTTTCCCCTGAAGGTTCCTAACCTGAGGTCTGGGAACTTGTTTTTAATAACTATTTATAATTGGTCCCCTTTGTAATCCTATATGCTTTATGTTATGGATTTAAAAACATTACTCTGAGAAGGGGCCCATAGACTTCACCAGAATGACAAAGAGACCAGTGACACAAAAATGGTGAAGAACGCTTATTTTAACCTATTTTTCACATCTACAATAAGTACTAAAGAATAGAAATGAAAGTCTTTACCTTTCCCCTTATTGCGATGATAAAAGACTGTTGTTTTATGGTGTTGTTTCTCAAACCAACTTGAAAACTATAAGAATTGAATGCCTTGCATGGGTCCTGTGCACGGACTAGCAATACATATGAATCATATATGTGGACCCACTAGGTCATACTTATTAATATTGTATCTGTTACTTGAGAACCTATATACTTACATTATTATATACTTAACAGTTATTTTTTTCTCCCTTCCCCAAAAAAGAAATCTCTAAAATTTGGGTTAAATTTCAGGAAAATTGCACCTTTGAATAAATTTACTAATATAGATTTTAAAGTTATACAAAATGCAGTCATTTAATAGTAATTGAAAAGTGTGGAAGAATTATTCTTTTGAATAGTTATATTGATATCAAGAGTCATCAGTCTAGATCAGTGGTTCTCAACCTTCCTAATGCCGTGACCCTTTAATACAGTTCCTCATGTTGTGGTGACCCCTAACTATAAAATTGTTTTTGTTGCTACTTCATAACTATAATTTTGCTACTGTTATGAATCGTAATGCAAATATCTGATATGCAGGATGTATTTTAATTGTTACAAATTGAACATAACCCACAGGTTGAGAACCGCTGGTCCAGATAGTCATGTTTCTTTATCTTCTGAATAAGAAAAATAAAAATAAGAAATATCTTCAAGAATCACTAACAATGGACCATTTCTATTGTGGGGGGAGGAGTCTGATCATCTAATATTGTTTTCTTGTAATTTCACTGTAGTTTAGGAACCTTAGAGTCATAAAAATTCTAATTAACACAATGGTGAACCATAATTCCAGAGGACTGATGATAAACCATTTTACCTACTTCCTGACACCAAGGTCATGGGTGCAAGATGCAGAACAAGGCATATATCTCTGAACAGGGATAGCAGGGGAATTTATTTTACTTAACTATCTCTATTTGTTACAAGGGTTTTGTATTTCTTTTCTTTTCAGTGGTGTTTGTGGAGGGAAGGGGGAAGAAAAAATAGATTCTTATTAATTAAACACGAAAATACATTTTTTTAAAAAGAATCAGAAACAGAAAGGGACGTCTTCCCATCTAAAAAGTTGTGATAATATAGTGAAATTTTCATATTGTGTAGAAATGCAGTAAGAAAGCTTTTTTATTCTAAGTCATCAAAGAAAAATAGATTTTATGCTTTCTGCCCTATATAGATTGATAAGTTTTTCAAGCTGAAAGGTACTATTGAGATGAGATCCACCTCCCACCTCTCTGCCTTTGTATAGATACCTCAGACCTGGAACACAGTCCTTCCTTACATCTTCCTCTTAGAATAACTAGATTCCTTCAACTTAACTCACGCCACCTCCTCCAAGAAACTTTTTCTGTTCTCCTAGTAATTACGGTCTTTCCTTCCATCATCATTACCCCATGACATATATTTTTAGAATATACTTTTCATTAATTTAGCTGTGTATATATTCTCCATCTCTCTGCTTTTGCCAGTGGAATCCAAGTTTCACAAGGGCTAGGACTATTTTTGTTTTGGATTCTGTATCTTTGCATCTCACACAGAGCCCAGTATATTGTAGGCACTTAACAGGTGCTTATAGGAGTATAGATTTTTGAACTGGAAGGAACCTTAGAGACCATCTAGACCAGCTCATTTCATAGATAAGGAAACCGAGGCTCAGAGAGGGTCACATAGCAAGTACATATCAGAAGAGAAATTCAAACTCAACTCTTCCTGACTCCCAGACTCTTCCTGACTCCCAGATCCAGTGCTCTATCTACTCCATTATATTGCCCTTTACTCATTGAAAGAAATGGATCTCCTCATTTGACAGACAAGAAGGCCCAGGGAGGTTCCATGCAAAAAAAAAATTGGCAGATCACAAGGTCATAGCCTAACGAAACAGCCTTTCCCATTTTCTACCTTTCCTCCATTGGGTCCCAAAATTACATATCCAAGTTCACTCTTAACTCATGTCCATTCCTGACTTTGTAATATTCTAAAGGTCTGCTAAGGGCAGTTAGGCGGTATAGTCAGGAAGACCTGAGTTCAATGACCCTGGGTGAGTCACTTAACCCTATTTGCTTCAGTTTCCTCAACTGTAAAACGAGCTAAAGAAGGAAATGGCAAACCACTCCAGTATCTATCTCTACCAAGAAAACATTAGATGGAGTCCTGAAGAGTCAGACACAACTGAACAGCAACAAAAACAACAAAGATCTGATGCATCTGTTGCCTTAAGGCTTATCCTTAGAAAAAGATGTTAAATAGGAGTTTTCACTAGAAAATATGGATGTTGCCAAGGGGCAAATCTGGGCTTGATATCAGAGAAAAACTTCCTAACATTTAGAGATATCCAAAAATTGAATGGGCTGCCACAGAAGATGATGGATTCCTCTAGATTGATAGTCTATAAGCAAAGACTAGATGACTACTTATTGAGTATGTTGGGTTTCTTTTTTGATGGCATGGGTTGGATTACATTAACGTTGAGACCTCTTCGATCTCTAAGACTCTCTAACATTCGGGGGGGGAGGGGAAGAGAGACAGACAGACAGACAGAGACAGAGACAGACAGACAGAGACAGACACAGAGAGAGACAGAGAGACAGAGAGAGAGAGAGAGAGACAGAGACAGAGACAGAGACAGAGACAGAGACAGAGACAGAGAGAGAGAGACAGAGAGAGAGAGAGAGAGAGAGAGAGAGAGAGAGAAAGAGAAAGAGAGAGAGAGAGAGAATACCTCTGGAAAGCTCATTTTAAGTTCTGCAATTGCCAGAGCTTTATCTATCTCTATCTTTTGCAAAGAGTCCCAAGTTTTCTCCCAGGCTATTCTTGGGACAACTATATTAGCTCTAATGAGACTCCTTAACCCAATTAATCTTGCACCAAAGCTCCACTGAGCAAAATACAAATTTATTTCCAGCAGACACCTTTGAGCTTTTCATGCCTCAGTTGGTTTCTGAAGTGGAATTTTAAGATAAGAATAAACTTCTGAAACTAGGTGAAGTGGCTTTCTGCCCTGACGGGATAAAATCAAGATAACCAACAAAATCAGGGAGTTTTTGAGGGCAGCAAAGAATTCCATAAATGCATGGGACAAATGAAACACTTATCTGCATGCACAGTAAATGCTTGTTTCACCTACATTTGTCATTGATTCATTGGTTTTCAAGAAATAAAGTTAAGATCCTGGGAATAAACATCATTAAAGGGAATGGAAACATATATCTTTAAATATTTGCCTTGTCATGACTATGGCAAGCTTCTATAAAGCCTTCATATCCCACTTTCAAAAAAATAGATACTCCCTCACTCCAACTGCCAATTTAATAATCATGTTCTTTCATCTTCCCCACATTAATATCTATTTGATTATGATTCATATATCCCCCAAGCATAAAGCTGCCTCATGTGTAATGAATTCTGTTGAACATTCTTCTCTATGCCACAGCCAGGGAGGAGCTTGTGTCAATCTTACCTGACTTTATCTCTTGTGAAATTTGCCATTATGCTGGTAGGAAGTGATGTGGTGATATTCAAGCAGAGGTGGCCCTTGGGTGAGGGCAATTATAAATTGGCTGATGTGAGTTCACGGGGAATTGTCCTTGCAACTCCAGGCCTTTGTAGAATTAGCTAAGCGTAGACAAATCTGGGGGTGTTTGTTTATATCCTGTTCCTTGTAAGTATTAATAATTGTTCCCTCAGACAAAAAAAGATATTCAACTATGGCACTGAGCTGCCCCTGTGTCTCATTCAGAAGAGAAATAGAAATATTTATGGAGCTCTCACTATGTAGCACTATAGTTATCATTAGACTAGTTCAAAAGATATTCCCCCCTCAGACTTTCAAAATAAAATTAAAATAAAATACTGATTTCATTGAAGTAAAAATTATTCAGAGAAATAGGAAAACATAAGAATACTAATTGTTCTACAAAATTATAGATATATGACTGGAAGGGACCTAAAGGATATCTTCTCCATTTTACAGATAAAGATGGGACCATAAAAGGTAGAGTGATTTTTTTCAAGGTCACATAGGTAGTGCCAAAGTAGGATTTGAATGCAAGTCTTCCTACTCAAGAACCAATACTCTTTCCACTATCCCACAATAATTCCCATGCTATAGCATAAAGCAAGTCTTGAACTCCATTCAGCTAGGAGAATTTATACTGAAATTTTAAAAAACCCAAATAACCCACCAGAATGAGTCAGTCTCAAGCTATGAAATGCTTCCCTATTCCTTTGCTTCTTCACCTGTCCTTCCACCTCTATCCTAGGGCAATTATGTTCAACTTTCAGAAATACTGACATATAAGGTGTTCATTATTGACTTGCTTTACCTGGGTCTATTTTTTCTTCACAGAACTTTCTAAAAGACTTGCTGGAGAAAGCAAACAAGACTTTTGATGACACAAAATTAGCTGAATATACAGACTTGATGGTAAGATGGACTTCCAAAATATTACATTCCAAAGGATGTGAGATGTCTAGTCCTCTTCACAAATAGTCACATCCAAAGCAGTCACCAATGAATAGATAAGGGCCCTTTCTCTAAGTAGTGACCCAGATGTTCAGTGATTCCTCATTTGATTCCAAGCAAACCAGAGGAGTAGCAGCATTGCTGCTAAAAACAGGAGTTCTCATCCAGGGGCCCCCAAATATTTCCGGGTTTCTATGAACTTAGATAAAAAAATTTCATCTTCATTTCAATGTAATTGGCTTTTTTCTAATCCAACATATTTTATTTTATGCATTTAAAAATATTATTCAGAGACAGGAGTCCATAGGCTTTACCAGATAGCTAGAGGTATCTATAACCCTGTCCAAAATGGTATAAAAACTCCTGCTCTAAAAGAATTTTTTCTTTTGGAAGACTAAAAAAGGTCAATTGTTATTTTTAAATCACTATAACCATTTCAGCCAAATTAAATAATTATTTAAGTTTCCTAATCAGATTTTGGGTTAGGAATACTAGAATTTTAGAGTAAGAAGAGGCATTCTAGGTACCACTGTTTTTAAATTATGTAAGACTGGACATGCTTTCTATCTTTTCCTTCTCCCTCATTCTATACTCTTAGTCTTGTATGGCTATGCAATGATTCTTGTGGATTACCTAGAAATGACTGCTTTTCAGTTTTGGGTAAAGAGATCCAAAGATAAACTGACCCAGGTAAGTGGCCAATGGAAAATCTATTAACTATTCTATTAAACAGAACGTTGTTTGGACCTCTGAAAAATGTAATTGGGATAGCAGGCATTTGGCACAGAAGATAATTTGCTATAATAGACAATTCACTAGCCTTGACTTCTCTATATAATTTAAATTTGCTTACTTGTATATTAGATAGATGGACAGTAGAGAGATAGATAGATAGATAGATAGATAGATAGATAGATAGATAGATAGATGATATTACAATATACATCTTCCCTCTTCCTCCTTACCCTATCTCCAGTAGAATGTCTTTAAAGGCAGAGGCTATTCCTTTTTCCTTTTATTTCTTTTTTTAATCTCTAAGAACTTGCACATAGTAGATACCTAACAAATGTTGATTTTAATTTTCATCCTCTTCACAATACCTGTTTTTCCAAATGCAAAGTTCTGACTTACCAGAGAACTCTTGTGTAAATCTTTATAAATTTAAAGTAGGCAACTGAGGTACATCATATTGTTAGGCATATAATTAATAGTAATAATAATAATATAATGCCTATTATGTGCCAGGTACTGTGCTAAGTACTTCACAAATATTATTTCATTTGATCTTCACAACAACTCCGGGTGATAGGCGCTATAATTATCCCCTTTTTACAGTTGAAGAAATTGAGGCAAATAAAGGTTAAGTGACTTGCCTGTGGTCACATAGCTCAGAAATGCCCATTAAATTTGAATTCAGGTCTTCCTAATTCCAGGTACAGCTTTCTATCCATTCTGTCATCTAGATGCCCCTAAAATACATGGATCTCAATGTTTCTCCTGAGATGCATAAGGGCCCTTTCTAGATACATTATTCCTCACAATATTTCTGTGAGATAGACCCCATTTTACAGATGAGGAAGCTGAGGCCAAGAAAGGTTAAGGAATGTATCAAAGTTTACACAGCACTTAGCAGCAGAGGCCGGAAACAACCCAGGTCTTCAGACTATAGGTTCTTCACTATACCGTGGCTCTCTATTACAATGGTTAGCCTTTTAGGCAGATGCCCCTACTGCTGCTCTTTATAGGACCCTAACGTTTGTCTTTTAAAAGGGGTTCCACTTATATTTGTTGTAAGTAAAGTCCCATTTTGGCTTCTCTAACACCAAGAAGAATATAACTAGGTCTCATTAGTTCTAATAACGACTCCCCTAAAGTGGCCACAT
Organism: Pseudochirops corinnae; assembly: GCA_028646515.1. NCBI lineage: Eukaryota > Metazoa > Chordata > Mammalia > Diprotodontia > Pseudocheiridae > Pseudochirops > Pseudochirops corinnae. The sequence continues at coordinate 234,465,066 of CM053587.1, read as the reverse complement.
TATTCTAATTCACCCAGCATCGTTTCTTTGGACTGGAACCTTTACCATACTTGACATAATTATAACTTTGAATAGTGCATATTTTAAAACATGGGACTACTTTGAGGGAGTCATTATATGCATTCATTTGGGACCTGCTCTAATACTGTTCACCATGAAATTACTTACAAATTAGGTTCCTGCATTTAAAAAAAATGTGTTTCTTAATATGAGAGTCTCACTGAATGAACCCAGAGGAAAAAAATAAATCTTTTTCTACCTTCATTAAGCATGACCCACTCAAATTCAAATAGGGAAAATTATCTTTTTTTGGTGTTATGATGAGTAAATTTACTCTATAGGTAACTCAGCTAATATCAAATACCTAAAATTATTAATTTCTCATTTTGTTCCAGTTTTAAGTGAAATCTATTTAAAGTAAGGACTCCTTGCCAGGTAGAATCTGTGGTTGGCCTTTAGAAAAGAAAAAAATCATTCAAATGGGATTTTTTTTCCCCTGCTATAATGGCTTGGGATATCTTATTTAGTGTCATAAACCAGTTCAGATTCAGTAAGCAAAATTAATCAAGAACTAATTAAAACAAATGCATATTTTGGGAAATATTTCCCTACGGACAATAAACGCTGATCTACTTGTTCAATGTAGGAGACTTGTGACCATTATTAGAAATCTTTTAGGGAGCTGTAAAAAATAGAAGTTTGAAAAAATGTAGTTAGTCTGACATTCATTCTGAGGGCTGGCCTACATTTTATGCTCTGCTCATGTAGAACTTCCCTCCACATCTACATGTCCTAACCAAATCAGATTAGAGGACTTATCTTTCCTTATTTCTGTGGCTTTGTCAAGATGTTTCCATGACCAGAATGATCTCCCTACACATCTCCATCTGCTGAAATCCTCTTCCTTCAAGGACAAGTTCAGGAATAAACTCCTCCAAGAAACCTCCCCAGATTCCCCCCAGCAATAACTTTTCCCTTCCTTACATCTCCCAAGCCAATGTTTGAATCTCTCCTATATACTTTGCATATTATAACTTGTCTGATCTTTTCCTCCTACTAGACTTTATGCTCCTTACAGGTAGGAGTCATGCATGTATGATTTTCATTTTTCTATTCCATTTCTATCATGAAGCATAACATACTGTAGGTAGTATGTATTTGATAAATGTGAAATGGATTGAAGTTTTAAAAAAAGTTCTCATCATAGTCTTGTGCCAGGAAGGTTAAAATTGTCAGGGGGAGGGAGAGAGAAAACTTTCCAAGGATGGGAAGAGCCAAGTACAATCCATACTAGAGTAAAGATCATTGTGAGAGTCATAAAAGATTGATATATAAGATATTTAAAGACATGGAAGATACAAAAAGTGTGCCAAAAAAATATCAGACCTTACTAATTTCAGAAAATGCTACTAAAGATACATCAATTACTGATCAATCTGCCTACTCTCTCATGTATATAAAATCTTTATGAGAATCATCTATACATGAATCAAGGTTATCCTTAATGAGGGTATTATATCTTATTTATATATATATATTCATAGCACTTGTTTGTGGTAGCAAAGAATTGGAAACAAAAGTGCTGGTTAATTGGAGGAATGATTAGACAAATTGTGGTTCATCAATGTAAAAGAATAAAAATCAAAATGAAAAGTCTATCTGTCTACTTCTGCACACACACCCCAACACACCTTAAGAGAAAGGTAACAAACTCCAGCCCACAAAACTCCTGAATGTGACTTGAACCACATTGAAATGTAATTAAGAAGTCTTTAACAAAATTAATTTTAAAAATACAACAAAGATAATGCTTTAAAAAAACATTCTTAGAAGTCAGGTATTAATCTCAGGAGTTCTTAACCTGGGGTCCACGAATTTTTTAAAAATATATTTTGATAACTATCTCAATTCAAATGGTTTCCTCTGTAATCCCATATATTTTATCCTATGCATTTAAAAATATTATTCTAAGAAAGGGTCAATAGATTCACCAGATCTCCAAAGGGATCCATGACACACACGAAAAGGGTTAAGATCCCCTGCTATAGAGATATGTCACCAATCAAGGATTTCTGCTAGAGTCTCAGTTACACTTTAAAATACTTCCAGCTTAATTACAGTTTGCCCTTTCTTCTCTCCCTAAAATGTGGTAGCAGTGATTGACTCAGTCCAATCCTAACTACTTCCCTTCCCTTAAAAACAAATACAGCATTTTGCGCAATGTTCCAAACTATAAATATATTTCTACATATTCATAATTCATGTTGTTCTTCTTACTACTATCCTCACTCCTATTCATGAATGGGCAAATCAATATTTACTGACATACTATTATATAGGAAAGCTCCAAGGGACAAATATCTAAGTCTCCTTATCCTTCCCTTCTCTCCACCCTAAAAAAAAAAACGAAATTTCTACACACCACAATAACAAAAATATTAAATAGTATATCTTAGGTTTAGATCTATAAAGAACTTTAGAAAGCATCTATCATAAATAGTTTTTAACCTGGGGTGGGAGAAGAGAAGGAAATTAACTTGTGTAAAAAAAAACAAAAACACGTTATTTTCACTAACCTCTAAATAAAATTTAACATTTCCTTCAATCAGGCATGTAGGCAGCAAAACAGTATTCTGAGAAAGGATTTATAAGCTTTACCAGACTGCCAAGGGTTAAATGTCTGACCTAAAAAAAAATCTCATTTTACAGGAAAATGAGGCTCACAAAAAAGGTGACTTGTTCAGGGTCAAATATGTTAAAAAGTAGTTAAACTGAGACTGGAATCCAGGCTTCTGGCTTCTAACCTCAGAGCCAGGACACTCTATTCATACCATACTACACTATTTATTTGATTAGTCTCATTTAGTTAGTTTCAGATCCATGCCAGTGTCTGAAATGTGTTAGTACTTTAAGATTTCAGAAATGCTGATTTCTAGAACTTGGCAGCTGATGAAATGTCTGCAACTCAGCTTTTACTCTACTCGAAATTTTCTTTTCCTCAATGCAACAAATTTGCTGTTAAATAGTTCTAATCATGACGTTGTCTTTCAGCTGAAGATGTTTGACTCAAACAATGATGGAAAGCTGGAATTAACTGAAATGGCCAGGTAAGTTTAAGAATTCTGCAAATGTCATTTCATATCAACTATCACTTAAAAAAAAAAACACTAACATTACAATTTTTTAACCCAAAGGTTGCTACCAGTACAAGAGAATTTCCTGCTTAAATTTCAGGTATTTAGCTTTTAAATAGCATTTGTCTTGTTAAAGGTAAAAATCTGTAGTTTTCACATGAAAGATATCAAGGTGCATAGCTGTAGTGTAATAATCCGTCACCTTAATCCTCAATCTAACATTGTTCATGTTTTCTAGGGAGTCAAAATGTGTGGGAAAGAGTTCAATAAAGCTTTTGAGTTATATGATCAGGTAACTTGTCTTCACTATCTATTTCTTTGATTGTTGAGAGACATTTTGAAAATGTATGTTAGGAAATAGTGATTCACAGATTAAAAACTATAAAGATAAAAAATAAACATGTAGCCTACTCTTTGTTATTCAAGGGTTTCTTATTCGGGTCCATTGGTTTTTTGTTTGTTTTCTCATTTCCTTCCTTCTCTTCTATCAGTACTCTCTAGGTTGTAGTGCTATCTCTTCCATTATACTATTGAAATGAAGAACAAATCATTTAATACTCATGTCAGTTTTTTATCTGTTCTACCAACATTTTATGTGTTCTGACCTCAGAGGGCTATAGATTTCAATTGTCTGTAAACCTTAGCTCATATAATTGTGGGTAATCTATGGTTGACTGTATTTTTGCTTTTTCCCCCCCTTTCAGGATGGCAATGGATACATAGATGAAAATGAATTAGATGCTTTACTGAAAGACCTCTGTGAAAAGAATAAGCAGGTAATTTTATCCATTCATTATCCTGGCTCTTGAAAGAACTTTTCAAGTCCACTCAGTTAAAATAAGGCACTAAAATGCAATCGTTAGATAAACATCATTTCTAGAGATATATTTACAAATTTGGAGACAAGTCCTAGAAGTAGATTTCTGTTCTAAATGTATTGAGATGTTTCTCTGAACCAACAGAGGGGTTTATTAATAGCTTAGTACAGTGGTCTTCCAAGAACCCCTCCTCAGTGCCTACTGTCCCTGAGACCCTTTAAAAGGGTCTACAAAGCCAAAACAATTTTCCTCTGATGATAATTATAGATGGAAATAACCCAGAAAACAAAAGAGTAATAATGGAGGCCTCAATAATTTTTTAAGATGTAAAGGAAAATTGAAATGAAAAAGTTTGAGAATCACTGGTTTGGAGAAATAATTCTTGTTAGTTCTATTTATATAAGGATGGAATATAATTTCCCTTTGAATGGATTAATGTTTAAAAAAAAAAAAAGGTTATCTTCACTTTTCATTAACTTCATTGGCTTTGGGATTGATAAAGATGTGTTCCCTGAACAGGATCTGGACGTTAACAGCATTTCAACATACAAAAAAAGCATCATGGCTTTGTCAGATGGTGGCAAGCTGTACCGAACAGATCTGGCTCTCATCCTCTGTGCTGGTGATAATTAGAGACCCACAATTATATCCACTCACTAGTGATACATTGTATCCATACAATAACTGTGCACTATTAAGGGAGTAGGCTGTACTTTCTTTTATATCTGTAAATTTACCTGCATATAGATGATTATCCAGGATGTGTGGCACATTCTTTTCAGTTTGTTTCTATACTGTTTGTAATGTACAGTTTTTGTAACTCTATGATCAATCGATAAGAAGAATGTCTCTGTCTGGGTCAGTCTGTAAATTCAATAAAACCACCTAAAATTGCTCTTGCTTTCTGAAATATAGCTGGACAAGATTTCAAAAAGAAAAAAAAAGCTGTTTAGGGGTATTCTGTGAAAATTATCCTCTGCTATTTCAATCCATGTTTCTCTCCAATTAGAAGCATTACATACAATGGACCAGCAAGCCTTATTTTAGGAGGGATTGCACGTCTGGCACCCAAAGCATTTATATGCCATATCCACAGTCATTGGAATGAGAATGCTCTTAGAGCTAAATCAGTCACTGAAACATAAATATCTAGCAAACTAATTACTCTTTGCAGCCATAGCAAGAAAGAAATTAATCAATACATCTATTCTGTGGAATAGAATCTATGACAACACTACATTTATTCAAAATAATTAGTACTTATGAAAATTTTTTTAAATCACTCAATAATTATTTATAAAGTACTTACTATGTGCCAGGCACCGTGCTAGGTGCTGGGAATATAAAAAGAGGCAAAAGACAGTCACTGCCCTTCAGGAGCTTACAGTCTAGTGGGGAAGCTTATGCGAGGCACTGTTAGGTAGGAGTGATAAAAATACAAAATAAAAAATGGTCCTTGGCTCAAGAAGTTTACAATGCACTGAAATGTACATTCTATTTACATTGTTCTGAAATACACAACCACATAAAGCTTTCCTCATCAAACTCTTGGTCCCAATTAATTTGGTGATGAGGTTAGGAAAGTTGGCACTTGGATAGAAACATGGATCTGTCTCATTCTGTAAATGTATTTCTCACCAAGCCTGCCATCAAAGAAGATGAACCTAATCCATTTTCTAAACTATTTTCACATGTTGCAGATTATAACTATTCTAGTAAACTGCTGTTTTTACATCATAGTCTGTGTAACTTGTAATTAAATTTAATATACTAAGCAGCCTGGTGTCTAGTTTTCCATATTTCCTGTATTTTCTTCATCTAAAGGTGGTATTATCTTCTGTGTCTGTTGCCTCTGAAAATACTTCGTAGCTCTAACAATTATTTTACTAAGTAACTGAATTTTAAAGATTCATGTTTAAAAAATGGTTAAATGTTAACTTGTCAATATTCTGGTTTATGCCATGGGCTCTATATTCCATCTTGTGAAATCAGCATTCAAAATAGTCTGAGTTCTATTTGTATATTGTGCTTAAAAAGAGTTAAAAATACTGTTATCTGAGGGGAAGATTTATTTCCTTTCAATTACCTTGTTAACAAAATGAACTTTACTAGTATATTCTTTTACCCATAACTGGTTTACAATATCATGTAACACTAACTGGACCAATCTCTGGTGGTTACTGTTGGACCTTAACAGCATCTGCCTTTTGATTCTCTAATCATAAGACAGATCTAATGAAAGGATAAAAAGAGCTATTTATAGAGAAAACATAAAGGTGTATATTCAGAGAAGATAGTCAATGATGGCTCTGGAGTCCATATATTTCAACTGATTATTTCTTTCCTTTATCTAAAAGAGGTAAAATGGGTGTGCTGTTACTTAGTGAAAGGTAAAGAGATCTACCAAAAGATATCATTCACCAAATTGTTTAAATGAATTGTAGATAAGCTTTGTTCTTAGTGTGTATATGAACACACCGAATTTAGGCTGATTTTAATTATTAAGAACAAATAAAGGGGGGAACCGGCTTCACCTTGTAGTTTTTGTTCCTTCTGTAAAGTGTCTGAATTTCTATGAGCAATCCAGACTAAGATGTTTTACTTCTCTAGCTCAAAAATATTTAAATAAACTAAAATCTCTACTATACGTTCATAGAGTGAATGGATACTATGAAGATTTATAGGAAATGTCAACAATCCAAACTGGAAATGTCATTTCAAAATGATATATTAAAGTGGTATCTTCTCCAGAATATTACAAATGGACTATTTTTATTCCAACCCTTGAACAAAAAACTCATTAAAAAACCTCAAACATTATAACTGTTAAGAAAATTAGAGGACTGAGGCCTAATCAATTCCCTGGGGATACCAGCTGGGCAATATGGTAAGGTGGAAAGAGCAATGGACCCGACTTCAAATCCCACCTCTGCCATTTAGTACTTCTGTAATTACAGGCAAGTCAACAAGCATTTTTTAAGCAAAGGGCTGGGGATAGAAAGGCAAAAACAGTCCCCTCCCACAAGGAGCTCACCTTCTAATTGGGAAGACAACATGCAAACAACTATTTACACAGGAAAAATTGAATATAACCTCAGAAAGAAGACAGTGACATTAAGGGGAATCAGGAAAGGATTCTTGCAGAAGGTGAGATTTTATAGCAAGTTTGTCAGTTTTATCTGAAAAATAAAAATGAAACTAGATGGCCTCTGAGGTCCCTCGCAATTCTACTGCAACAATCCTATGATATTTATCCATTATAAAAGGCTTCTTAATTTTTTTTGTCATGGACCTGAAATCAACAGAGTCCTCAGAATAATTTTTTTTTTTTTACAATTCTTAATTGAAGTAAATGCTAAATTTCAGTTAAAAAATAGTGAAAATACGGATGTAGGGTTTGTTCCCCATCCAAGTTTACAAATCCTCTGCAATCTATGCATAGATCCCAGGTGGAGGTGGGGAGGCAGGGATTGATGGGCCCCAGATTAAGAACACTTGTATCATAGACTCCTCCATTGGAACTGTGGTCAATGTTGTAAATTTCAAATGATTCAGTCCTCCAAATGATCCAACACAGTCAGGTGTGATGTCAATACCAACTAGCTAATAAAAAACAATTATTTCTTTATTCACGAGCTTATCAACTTTATGGATTGGCCACAGCCTCCTCCTTTCCACTGCCAACTTGGATCCAGACTATTAGCACCAAATTTGAGGCTTTAGATTTTAGGACAGACACAAAGGGGATTAATATCTGAGTGTGTGCGCTCATGTCTCCATGTCTGTCTCACTGTGTATCTCTGATTTGTATTCCAAAAAGCAAATTTAAATGATTTTTTAAAAATTTCAGCTATTGTTTTATACCATTCAAACCTCTGATCCCACTATTAGCACGAAAATTAAAAATGTAACCATATATTTGATATAAAAGACTGCCATACATATGTATGTATATGTACACACACACACACACACAAACACATACGGTCCCTTTAGAGCAGCCTGAAATGAAATGAAATTTGGTGGTTATAAGGAGTGTCCTAGTAATCTTATTTTTTTACCCATCTTTTCCTTTAAAAAAAAATTAAAACAATTACTGACACATTAAAAAATATGGTGAAATATAGATGTTCCTCACATTTGTCTCCTGTTCACATTAGGAAGATTTGTATCCAGGAATGAGTTAATGGACCTTTTTGTGTTGCCACTACCTAACAAGAGTCTGAGACCAAATATGAACTCCAGGTCTGGGGCTCTATCCACTGAACCACCTAGCTAACATTATAAATCAAGATGAAATTAGTTTCTGGAATTACTTGAATAAATTACATAGTCAAGTCGTATGTATACAATCAACCTGCTTATAAAGAACCCAATGGTATATGATGATAGTGACTCTGAGAAAGCACACTGGGTCTATCATATGAGATCAATTCCTGAGAAGCCTTTTGTAAAAAGACATGTAGACAGGAAAAAGGCATTCTTCACATGTAAAAGGGATTCTGGGATTAGGAAATAAACCTAGCACAGCAAAGAAGGAGAAAGCTGCATTAGAATACAATATTATGATATATAAAAATAACATGAAAAGCAGCATTCCGCTAATGGAAAGAGAACTAACCATCAGACTCAAGATGACAGGGGTTCAAGCCCTCCCAGGCCTAACAGCTGTTGGCCATGTAACCTTGAACAAGCTAGTGACCTCATCAGGGCCCCAGGTAACTTTCTAAGAGAGGAGATATTTACCTTTTTTATGTCATGAACCCCTTTGGCAGATTCTGGTGAAGCCTGTGGACTTTCTCAGAATCATTATTTTAAACTAATTTAAATAAATTAAGATAAAATATATCAGACTGCAAAGGAAAACAAATATATTAAAAGACAAATATAACTTTTTTCCCCATCCAAATCCATGGTGCTCCAAAAACTCTCCAAGGACTTCTTAGGGGTCTGTGAACTCCATATCAAGAACCCCTTTCTAAACTAAGTTACAGATCATATGCATTGATAGAATGGAAGTCTCCTTTCCTGGGAGCACCATATAATGATGAAATTTAAGATATAGGTAAAAAACAGCTCCATTCTAGGAAGTATTTGGATCCCATTCTAACTATGTCCTATCTCTGTGGTCAACGAAGAAACCGAATCATTCTGAATAAAAGTCTATGGGACAATAGTCACAAGTGCTAATGGAAAAGTTTTATATATATATATATATATACACACATATATATAGCAATAGTTAATACCCATTTCATTATATTTATGGTCTGTGCTTCCTTATTCCAAGACACTAGTGACCTCCCCTCAAATTTAAGGTAAAAACTCCATAAGATGAAGTTTGCTCACTAGTGCTATAAAGCTTATGTTTCAGAAAATCATAATGTTACAGCAGACCAGTGAAAAAGTAAAAATATTATAGACCAAGATAAGATACTTATGAATAAGCTATACTAGTACTTATACCCACACACATATAGTTATCCATTTCAAATAAAAAACTGCAAATAGAAAAGACATACATATGCGTTTGTGTGTATAAGTATATACACACATACATATACATATGTGTGTGTATCACAATACCTATGGACCAATATGAATGGTGCTGTTTAGTTGCTTCAATTGTGTCCAACTCTCTATGACCCCATTTGGGGTTTTCTTGGCAAAGATACTGGAATACTTTGCCATTTGCTTCTTCAGTTCATTTTATAGATGAAGAAACTGAAGAAAACAGGGTTAAGTGGCTTGCCCAGGGTCAGACAAGCTAGTAAGTGTCTTAGGTCAGATGTGAACTAAGGAACATGAGAATTTCTGACTTCAGGTTTGGCTCTCTATTCAATGCACCACCTAGCTGCCCTATATGAATACAACATGGATACAAATGGCATATATATGTATTAAGTTCCATGATAATCAAAAACATTACAGAGTTCACTGTGATAAATGTTTTCTCAAGCCTTAGTTTGTGACCCACAATAATAATACTCTTAACATGACATCATAAGGAAATATAATACTATAAGTATCTCAGCATGGTCAATATTTTGTGAACCTCCGCAAACCCCAACCAACCCACGGTAATCTTCCCTAATGCCTAGTTTATGTGTATTGATCACAAAGACCTTGCTAAATTCTCACTGATTTATACCATGAAATTAGGAAATTTTGTAACAATCCACATGATAATGAAGAAAAGATTTGTGCTCTAACACCACTCTACAACTAATTAGTTAGGTATCCTTGTATACAAGTCATTGAACTTTTCTGGGTCTGTTGCCTCATTTCTGTAATGAAGGAGTTAGACAACGAGCTACAGAAATTCCAACGGTATGGCAATATTAGTGTTATTGTTGACGATAATTCCCACTTTCACAGAATCTTATTTTACTCTTTTAAGTTAATTAGAACCATACTCTTAAAAGAGGCAAGTAGAACCTTTTTAAAAAAAAAAAAATCAGACCTATGATTTTATTGGTATTGGGAACACCCATTAAGGAATCCTGTACTAACGCAGATCAAGATAATTTATTACCTTAGAGAGTTGCTCTGGATCCTGAGTGACTTTCCCAGGATCATAAAACTAGTATGTGTCAGAACAGGGCCTTAAACCCAGGTCTTGCCAGATCTTTTGACTCTAAGACAGACTTTCCCAATGTAAATAAAATATGAACAATAAATAATGAAGGCAAAGTTCTCATGTCATCATAACCAGAATTGCAAGTCATAAAGTACAGAGTGGAAAAAATGCTAATTGCAATACAGGCAGAATATACCATGGGGTATCCTTGGTGCCAGTTCTGAGCTGCCATTTTTCCAAGCTTTGTTTCCTAATCCAATTTTTATCTAATATATGGTGATGAAGTAATCTCTGAGAGACTAAGTAAAACAGGAAGAAAAGAGAGTTCAGTGTCTAATTATGGAGGTTAGGAAACAAAGTTTAGTAGCAAGTGACATAGTTTATAGGTAGAGGTAGGTAGGTAAAGAAACATAGTTTGTATGTAGATGAAGAGGAGGAAATTGAGGCAAAGTATTCATAAACATTCAGAGAACTGACATATCTATTCACGAATGTATTTCTACTCCTATGTTAAAGACAGAACTTTGGTATGCACTCTAATGCATATAAATTCAAGGATGGAATATTTGTACCATGGGCAAATCTACATACAGAAACAATAGAATGGAAAGTGGCCACATGGGAATGGCCAATGGAAATGGGCCATACATCAAGTATAGGGATTTCATCAGCTTAGGAAATTGCAACTCACCTATATCTTATTAAGATAGTAAATATGGGTAATCTGGGCCCCAAGTCCTACTTCAGTCTTATATCTAATTTCCATAAAAGGAGGATTGTGCTCTCTACCTAAATTACCTAGAAAAATGAAGCTATGATGCTTGCCTTTCCAAACTCACATATTAGACCATTTTCATTCTCAGGATAAAAAGGACACATTATTCAAAGAGAACAGACTGGAATTAAACTTGACATTTAAACACCAATCTCTCATGACAAGATTTTTTTATTGGATGTGTTACATAAAATGATTAAAGAAAATGTAACTAAAGTTACTATTTATTTTGCTCCAATGTTTTCCACAAGCAAAGGATTAAGATAAGGGTAGCTTTAGGAACCTTTTGTTTTCCTGATCATTTGTTCCATTACGTCCCACTGCTGCTTGGTTATCTAGCATAAAAAGAAAAATATAAATATATGTGATCCAGTAAAGAATTACTAAGATTCAGTAACATCATGCATGAATATCAAATCTGGGAAACAACATTACCTTAATTAAGTGGTTCATTTCTCCTGACAAAAATACATATTCTCCTCCATCAAATCTAATGACCTAGAAAAATAGTATGGAAAAAAGTGAAGAGTCTTTTCCTTTAGGCTTCTAAAATACTTGTCATTTCCTATTTTCTACCTTACTTAGAAAACCCAAATGAGTCTGCTCACTTACAGTCTAAATTTTAAAAAGAGTTATTTGTTTTGAGTGGCGGTGGTGGAGGTGGTGGTAGTAGTAACAGCAATAAGAATATTAATAATAATTGATACTTTAAAATTTTCAAAGCTCTGTACAAACATTTCAGCAGTAAAAATAATGATCATATGGATGATATTCTATGAACATTCCACTGTACACCCTAATTGTGACATGGAGGTGAGCCCAGGCACTTGAAGGCCATGTCACCCAGTACAGGCACTAGCTGGACCTACCAAGTTACAAAGGCTTCAGGTTCAGAAGCAGAGTATGTGTATGTTGTTTAAGGACCAAGAACAACGATATTCATATAGGCTTATTACCAAAAGTCTGGCCACTGGGTGATCTTTTTTCCCCCCACAAAAACTCATAAAGATGGTCTACAAAGATGTAGAGGGAATGTGATCTGTAATGATAGAGTAAAACACTTGGGAAAAGTGCAGATCACTGACATCAACATCATCATCATCATCATCATCATCACCATCGCTAACATTTGCATAACACTTCATGTAGGCGTCATAATCGCCTACATTTATATAACAATTACATCAAGGTATGTTCATAAATATATGATTATGAATTAATTATAAAGACTGAAAAGAGAATACATCAAAACATTCAAATACTTTAAAATAAAGTAATTTCTTAAGTTTATACATTTGTGTCGATATGCATATGTATATATGAATACATACATGTGTATATATATTCCTGCACATAAGTACATGTGTGTTCGTGCACATGCATGCATTATGTACACGCACGTGTGTGCGTGTGGAAATCTTACATTTAACATGCCCAGGATAAAATTTCAGCTATTTTTTTTAAATAATAAAAATCCAAGAAAAATCAAGCTTACAGCTCCATTAATCCAAGAGGCAAAATCACTGCACAGGAAAGCAGCGAGATTTGCAATTTCTTCTACAGTCCCTAGTCGACCACAGGGAATTCTCTCAATCATTTCTTTTTCAAATGTTCCAGTTGGGTCCACGCGGCTAAAAGCACCCTTAGGAATTAAGAAAAATAAAGTTAGGTTCCAAGGTGGTGGGGAGAAGGGAAGGAGAACAAACAAATGAATCAATCTGCCATTCCCTATAACAAATCAACTGGCTAAATAAAAAGAAATGAACACATAGATAGATAGATGGATAGATACATATATACAAATAAATGAATTAATTAATAAACAAATAAATGGATAAATGAATGAAGCTATATGAACAGATTATTCATTCTTTGAGATCGAAGCTCTGCAGAAAAAGTCAATCAAAGAGCAATTCTTTCATCAGTCTTTGACTAGAAAATCATTAGACAGTACACCCTCTCTATCTATTTCTCCACTTAAAAAAGGTACCTGTCTAAGGAAATTTATAGATTTGCTATAAGATTCAAATGAGAGAAGCTATGTGAACATATTCTGAAAACAATCAACTGACCCATAGATGTGTATAGTGGCATTACATAGTAAGCAAAAAAAAGAAAAAGTGATTCAATTCTCAGAGACATGTGGAAGATGTGCAAGAAGATATTTTTTCTTTTCTTTTACTTTACAGCATGAGAGCAGAAATAAGCCCACCATAAGAGAAAATAAATATCATCTAGATCCTGGGAAATGAAGAAAAGGGTAATACACATCTAGAGAACAATTTCTGAGTTCAGTTATGTGGGGGAATGGGCCAAGACGTCTCGATCGATAAATAGGTCTTTAATACACTGGAGCGCTGATGTCTGGGTGACAAGTCATTATAGTAGCAACGATGCAATGAAAAGTAGAAAATATCAAGAAACGTCTAAAATGTCTTACGAGTTCTTCTTAAATAATCATTTTTCAGGATATGATAATAATAGTAGTAATAATAATTCAGTTATTTAGGGCTTTAAAAGTTTTACAAAATACCCTGTGAGAAAGGTAGCGTGTGTATTATTATTACCAATTCAAAGATAAAGAGATTTGAGGCCCAGAAAGGTTAAGAGATATAGGACCAGGCATGTGGGCTGGTAAATGTTTAACAATCATTTCTCTGAAAAAAAAAAACCTAGGAACAATGCATTTTTAAGTTTATATCATTGACACTTTTCCCATCACCTTCTTATGTCTAGATTACCAACAAAAACGCCCTGATTGTAGCATTTGCCAATTTCTAAGGTGTACCAGGGTAGGGAACCTGTGGCCTTGAGGCCACATGTGACTTTCTAGGCCCCTGAGTGCAGTCTTTTGACTGAGTCCAACTTTTACAGAACAAATACTTTTAGTAAGGGGCTTTGTTCTGTGAAGTCTGGATTTCGTCAAAGGGCAACATTTGAGGACCTAAAGGACCATATGTGGCCTCGAGGCTGCAGGTTCCCGACCCCTGGTGCAGAAACTCAAACTGAAAATTTAACAATTATCTCTCAAGAGGTAATGTAAGCTGGCTCCAAGCATTCCCATGCTTAGGACCACCAAAATCATATACTCCAATCATCTCATTTTATAGATGAGGAAAATAAGGTTCACTGAGGTTAAGAGATTTGCCCAAATTCATATAGACATTAAGTACACAGATCTAAACACAATTGCAAATATAATTAGACATTTAATGTATCGTTTTCACGGCATTTCCTCCTGTGTAGGTAGGAAATCAATCAGACTAGATAGTTTCCACTAAGTTCTTATTCAGTTAAGTACAGCTAGCTGAGAACTTGAGGTGACTCAAAATATAGGAGTTCTGTGCTCCTCACTAGGTGTGGGGTACATCTATCAACATTCAGAAAAAACACCTTTGCCTAGAGAATAGCAGATCTAATCTAGAGGGCTTTGAACTGATGAAGAAGGGAAAGACAGAAAACTGCCCGTGCAGACATGACAAGCTTGGTACCAGAGAAAGAAGCAGGTACAGTGTAAGTGAAAGAACAGCAGAAAAGAAGACTAAGACCTAATAAAACACATGGGAATGGGAGGGACAAGGAACCAAGAGCTTCTACAGAACCTACTATGTGCCAGGCACAGTACTAAGCACTTTACTATGAATAATAGTAATATTAACTAAAATTTTTATAGCACTTTATATGTCTGGCACTGTGCTAAGTGTTTAACAATGAATAATAATAAAAGCTAACCTTTCTATAGTACCTCCTATGTGCCAAAGATTTTGCTGAGTGCTTTCCAATTTACAATTGCTAACATTTCTATAGCACCTACTACATGCCAGGTATGGTACTAAGTACTTTACAATGAATAATAGTGATATTAACTAAAATTTTATAGTACCTACTATGTGCCAGCTACTGGGATAAGTCTTTTACAATTACAACTTATAATAGTTAACATTTCCATACCACCTACCATGTGCCAGGCAGTGTGCTAAGCACTTTGCAATGAATAATAATAATAATGATAATAACTGACATTTCCATAGCACCCACCAAGAGCCAAGTACTATGCTAAAGCACTTTACAAATATTATCATATTTGATCCTCACAACCTGCAAGGTAGGAGCTGCTGAGGAAACAGAAGTAAAGAGAGGTTGAGTGACTTGCCCAGAGTCACATAGCTAATAAGCATATGAACTCAGCTTTTCCTGACTCCAGGCTCAGCACTCTATCCACTGCATCACCTGGTTGCCTCAATATGCAATACACAAGAAGCAAAAGAGTAATAAAACTAATGGCACAAAGAATGGGTAATAAATAGGGTGACAGTCCTTCTGTAACATGGTTTCAAGGCCCCTCACATCCTTATTATCTTGTTCTGGACATAATCCAGCTTATCAAGGTCTGAAAGGTGATATGAGGATTGTACATAGGACCCTCGATGTAGTGTGACTACAGTAGAGAACAGTGGCTCTATCGATTCTACATGTTATTCTTCTACTGATGGAAGCTAAGCTTGCATCCAGTTTTTTGGCAGTCAACAAAATATCGACTCATACTGAGTTTAGCCAGTCAGCAAACTCCTCCAAGTTTTTTCTTTTCTTTTCTTTAAAGGACTTGCTTTCTAGTAATTTCTTCATCATCTTATACTGGTACAATTATTTTTCTTAACTGCACATAAATTATTTTAAATTTGTCCCTACTTAATCTGTTCTTAAAACTGTTAAAATGGTTGTACAATTCAAATTTAGTGAGATATTTTGTACCTTGATTCTGTTTTGGGACTCTAATTACCCAACCTATTAGCTATCTCTCCCAGTTTTGTGTCTTCTGAAAGTGTGACAAACATACCATCCATGCCTTCATCTAAGTTATTGATAAAATCCCAATGCAAGGAAACAAATTTGACCTTTATCAATATGACTAAGCCTAAATGGAATGGGGCTTTTGACTAGAATTTGACATACAAAGGGTAAAACATCCAAAAGTAAGAAACTAGGGCAGAACTTCTCAACTTCTTTTGTGTTATGGAACCCAATGGCAGCATGGTGAAACCTAGATAACCCTTCAGAATTATATTTTTAAATGCATAAAGTAAAATATATAGGATTACAAAGGAAAACAATCATTTTGAAAAATAAGTATCAAGATTTTTTTCCCCCAGAGGGAGGAAGGCAGATAGTTGAGATTAAGTGACTTGCCCAAGGTCACACAGCTACTAAGTGTTAAGTGTCTGAGGCCAGATCTGAACTCAGATCTTCCTGACTCCAGGGCCTGTGCTCTATTCACTGTGCCACCTAGCTGTCCCTCAAGATGTTTTTTAAGTTCACAGAATCCAGGTTAAAAATTCCTGGTCTTGATTAAAGCAGGGAGTAGTAACATTATAATTGAAAAATATTCATGAGGAACTGGGGAAAAAAAATATGGCAGAGGTTGTTTAGATGAGAATCAACTAAAACAGAAAGAAGAGGCACTGTTACAGTACTAGCATATCCCATTCAAACAGAAAGTAATCTTCAGTGAGGATTGTATGAAACAGATCACAGACCTAACACAGAAGCAGGATATTATAGTAATAAGAAGACTATAACCATATAGCCATCTCTTGCCATTCTTTCTTTGGAAAGATCAGAACAGCTGTTCAATTTGTAATTCAGCTTAATGATCAATTCATCCTTCAAAAAGTGGAAGCACTTAATGAAGAGCAATGGCAGTTTTAAAGCCAACTTTGACCAACAAGGAGGAATAGTGTGCTGCCAGGAATCTTGGAAGTGGGACTACTTCCTCACAGAGTTTGTGACAGAGAAGAAAGAGTAAAGTTATGAATGGTCTGACACATTCTAGATTTTGGAAGATCAGATAGCAAAATGATCAAAGAAAAGGTAGGTAAAATCCAATGGCCTACTATTTTAAAGCTAAAGAAAGCCCAAGAGGGATGAAAGGAATCCCTTAAAAAAATTATGAAGATACAAACATAAATTATTCCAGTAAGAAGGAAAAAGACAGATGTGAAGGCACAGAAAACTCATCAACAAACTCAGATTTTTAGAAGAGATGTGAAGAAGCTGAATATCACATGATTATAGTGATAAATCTAGCTCTTAGAGCAGAGATGGTGAAGAACATGGAGGGAGGACGGGTCATGGATATGGAATGTAGTATACAGTGTCAGATACTATTGATGTGCTGGTTTTGCTTCATTTTTTTCAGAAGGGAAAGGTAATGATTGGGGTGAAGATGATCCTAACAATAAATGGTTGTGATGTATCTCACCTCCATATACTCTGTGATTCAGTGATACTGGCTTCCTTGCTGCTTCTCACACAAGACACTCTATCTCCCAACTCTGATCATTTTCACTTGTGGTCCCCTATGCCTGGTATCGGTTCCTTCATCTCTGCCTCCTGGCTTCCCTTGCTTCCTTCAAGTGTCAGTTAATATCTCACCTACCATGAGAAGGTAGTGGGCTTAGTGATATTGATGAAGGTCAAATTTCTCTCCCACCATTAGGACTTTTCTCAAAGCATAGATAGTGTGTTTGTCAAACCTGCAAAAGACAGAACTGGGAGAGATAGCCGGTAGTCTGGGTAACAGAATTAAGGTCCTAAAATATCTCACCATGTCTGAATTATAGAACAGTTCTAATAAAATGAGATTAAGTGGTAAGTGATGAGATTAAATTATCATTTGATTGATTTCCCCTTAAAGCTAATGTTCTGCTGATTACCTCCAATTTAGCCTATCTGTACATAACTGTACCTTATCTTCCCCCTCACCCTCATTAGATTGTGAGGTCTCCTCTATCAGAATCCGCCTTTTCCTGTATCTCCAGCACTTGGTGTGGCACTTCACATATGGTACACATGAAATGTTTATGGGTTAACTGACAGGTTGAATACAAATACACAGCAAAGTCCAAAAGGAAGATAGGAAAACCGAAATCCCAAAGGAGCTGAAGGGAGCAATGAATACTAACAACAACAAAGTGGGTTTTCTAGTTAGATCAAGGGCAAGATCAGAATCAAAGAAAGAATAAGAGCAGTGTTTAGAATAATCCAGGTTCACAACCTAGGGGTCACCCTTGACTCCACACTCTCTCATTCTCCAATATTCAATCCATTGCTAAGTCCTGTCATTTCTAATTTTACAACTTCTTTCTTTTATGTACACCACCCCTCCTCTCCTCTGACACAGCCACCAGTTTGGGGCAAGCCCTCTTTACCTTATGCCTGGACTACTGCAACAGCCTGCTGGGTTGTCTCCCTGACTCAAGTCTCTCCCCATTCCAATCTTTTCTCCAGTCACCCATCTGGCATTATTAAGCACAGGCACTGTGCTAAGAGCTGGCGACACAATAAAAGGTAAAAATAAAGTAAAATAAAAACAAAACAGTCTCTTCTCTCAAGGAGCTCACAGTCTCATGGAGGAGACAGCAGGTAAACAGCTAGGTACAAACAAGATAAAATGGGGGCAGTCTCAGAGGGAAGATTCAGAGGACTGAAAAAGACTTCTTGCAGAAGGTGGCACCTTAGATGTGACTTGAAGCAAGGCAGGGAAGCCGGGGTCAGAGGCCAGGAGGGAGAGAGTTACAAGCACAGAACATGAACATTGAAAATGCTTCGATTCAGGAGATGGGTATGTCTTGTGCAAGGAACAGCAAGGAGTCACTGGATCACAGAGTGCATGCGGGGGGGGGGGGGGGGTACTATATCACAATCATTGACAGATATGCTAGGGGACTAGTTGAAGTCAATCAGTCTATAGTAAAGATTTATTAAGTGCCTACTATGTGCCTGGCACTATGCTAAGTACTGTGGACACAAAGAAAGGCAAAAGAAAGTCGTTGCTCTCAAGGAACTCACAGTCTAATGGGCTGAAGGAACTGAAGGTGAGAGCCAGGGATGGAAACTGAGGATATTTAGTCTGGAGAAATTAAGACCTGGATGGGACATGATGATATCTGTCTTTAAGTATCTGAAATGCTGTTGTGTGTTAAAGGAATTAGACTTCCTCTATTTGGCTTCAAAGAACAAAATCAGGAG
Organism: Pseudochirops corinnae; assembly: GCA_028646515.1. Classification (NCBI taxonomy): domain Eukaryota; kingdom Metazoa; phylum Chordata; class Mammalia; order Diprotodontia; family Pseudocheiridae; genus Pseudochirops; species Pseudochirops corinnae. The sequence goes on along the minus strand of CM053587.1, from coordinate 234,445,731 downwards.
CAGTAGGAAAATGTTTGAAACTTGACAATTAGAGCTATAAAAGAGGGGACCAGGCTGATGGAAGGAACAAGGTTCTCCCTCACTAGAGAACTTCAAGCAAAGGCCAGAAGAAATTCCAGCCAGGTATATCATAAAAGGGATTAAAGTTTGGCTGCAGGTTGATACCATCTGTAGTAGAAGGCACATGTTCCACTAGTTAGATTCTATGAAGCACCTAATGGTCTCCAGGTCAAAGATTCAAATCCGAAAGGAATCATAAAAACAACATAGGCATAATCAATATATTGCTTATCTTCTCAATGGGTAAGGGAGAGACAGGAGGGAAAAAGAGCTTGGAAGTCAAAAAAATTTTTTTAATTAATGTTAAAAATAAATGTGCAATTAAAAAAAAGGAAACATCTAGTCCAAAACCCTCTCACATTTTACAAATAAAGAGACTCAGGTCTAACAAGATTAACTGACTTGCTAGGTCACACAGGGAGCAAGCTGCACAGGTGGAACTGGAACCCAGGCTCTCGATTCCAGATCCAGTGCTCTTTCCACTAAATCATACTCCTTCCTAAATACTGATAATTATGATGTCAGTTTTACTTTGAAATTACTACCAAAATACATGAATACATATGTATATAACATAAGTTTCACTGACCTATCACCTTACTTTACATTTGTTCTCACTTTAAAATTCCACTTATCTGAATATAGCCATTTCAATGTTACTATATTTCAATATTCCAAGGCAATTAATTGCCCAACGCTCATTTCTACAACATCTTAAATAAATAAGCAGGTATTCAATATTTTCACATTCCTTAAATTCTTATGCATCATGATACTACATTAACTAAGGCTTACTTTGGTTTTGATTGGTCCTGGTTGGATTGTATTGAATCGCAGGCCATATTTACCCCATTCAGATGCAAGAGACCTAGAAATTATCACAAAGAAGAAATGAATAATAAATCAATAAATATGCTTTCCCCTATTAAAAAATATATATTGACTTCTCAGTGGATGGGGGAGAGGCCGGAGGGAGAAAATTTGGAACTGAAAATTTTAAAATAACTGTTAAATGAAAAGATATAGAGAGAGTCTTCCTATCTTGCTCAGGTTAGAAACACATGGGCTAATCACAGGCTCAACCCCACTCCAATCACACAGGAGCTTTAACATGCTCTCCTAGCAACCTGTCAATTCACCCTTCCTTAGGCAACTTGGTGACCTCCCTCTCCTGAGGGCTCACTGAGTAATGGCCAAACTTGGCTCACTGTAGCTCAGAACTCCCAAGATCAAGACACCTAAAAAAGCCTCCCTAGCATTGCCTCAGAGAACACAGGCCTACACCACCATGCCTAGCAAATCTCTCTTGTAAGGATGCACATTATAGGATACCAGGAAGACACTAGAAGTTGGTACTTTGCTGACTGATTTTCATTCAATTTAATTAAACAAGGTGCTCACTATATACACAACACCATGGACACTAAGCACTTTGGGCTTTCATTTTTCAGTCCTGTCTGACTCTTCAAGACCTCATTTGGGGTTTTATTGGTAAAGATACCAGAGTAGTTTATTATTTCCTTCTCCAGCTCATTTTACAGGTGAAGAAACTGAGGCAAACAGGGTTAAGTGACTTGCCCAGGGTGACACAGCTAGTAAGTGTCTGAGGCCAGATTTGAACTCAGGAAGATGAGTGTCCCTGACTTCAGGCCCTGCACTTCGTCCACTAAGCCACCTAGGTTGCTAGTGTGCTCTCTCCATAACTATCTTATGCTGCTAAATGTCTGCTTTCTTAATCTCTGGACAGCAGGGAAACAGTAGGTGTGAAAGAGGTGGGACGCAGATAAGAATGAGGGCAGATTCAAGGAGGGAATGATCTCACCTACATGAAGAACTCAACTTCCTATAAGATCACACGTCTCCTCGATTATGTATTTTATGCCAGTTCTTAAGTAAAAGTCATCATTAGTACTACACTGTGGTCAACTTATTCCCAGAATGTACTTCTCCATAATAAATACAACTAAAAACACATTTTTGTTGTGATGTACTGATTTTGAGAGGCTCATCTTCTGAGAATGAGAGGTAATCAACCTTTCTATTCATTCCTCTATCATGAAATAGCAAATGTTCTCTATTAGTACACTAAGAATAACAAACCCCCTTCTCACCTAAAACTTATATATACAAGTGAAATTTATTAAAGAACACAGATTAAATCAGTCATGTCTTAAATGAAGAACTGAGAATTAAAGATATAGATACTGTAAATTTATTCTATAGAAGAACATGCCTTTGGTTAGTCCTACAAGATAAATATTCTCATCATAAAAGTGCCAGAATTCACAAATCAGTTGGTGAGACAGGCAGAACAAAATAACTTCCCAGATTTCCCTAAAAACAGAGAAGGTATGATGTATGTCAGAAATGCCTCATCAGTTTCTTCACTTCTCAGAGGTTCTAGGCCAATGACTGGCAGAGAAACAAGGGGTTATCTGTTGCCCACATTTCTAAACATATTGTTTGGTGAGAAAGTTGACTCCTTGAGGATCCTACTCAAACTCTAATCAGTATTAGTCAGTTCATTATGATTTCATAAGGTGTAACGACTGTCAGAAATCATTTTACTATATTCATCTAGTAAAACATATTTAGTCAGACATCTAATTATTCTTAATCCATATTTTGTATGGATTCCAATAGGAAGGCCCTATATCAGGCCTCAAGCTTCAATATAATGGTTAATACTTGTTGAGCAGTTACAGAGCTTACTTGTCTGGCCTCAAGATTACAGGAACATTGACATGGACATCTCCATCCTCTGTTTTGCTCAAATTCCATGATTCAACCAAGCATGAGTTTCAGCTTGGCTCAGAAATTCCCCAGGTCCCCCCAAAATATTACTGGGGCATATGTATAGTCTGTACCATTTTCTGTTGCCCAACCTTAGAAACAGCCCATCCATCTTGTATCTACCTAGTCAAGGGAAATATTTCTGCCTTGCTCAACTCATGACCCTGCTGACACATTGTTTTGCTTATTTTAGTCTATGCATCATATATGTCAGCAAACCTGGATTTGTTCTATGAAGTTCGGATTCAGTCAAAGGGCCACACTTGTGAACCCAGAGGGCCACACATGAGCTCCAGACCTCAGGTTCCCCATCCCTGGCAGAGGGATGGTTCTGGCCAAAGCATAAGACTTTTGATTATCCTACTCTTAAAGAATTACAGAGTCTCATGGAGCAACCTCCTAAAACTAGTGAGGAGCAGATGAATTACTGGTCTCGCTGGGAGGCATTGTCTAGAGACAGTCTTCATCTGTTTATCAAGCCTTGCCAGACCTTTGTGCTCTGCTTTCTTCTGCTGTTGCCCCTCCTGCTCAAGCCCCTTCTGAAGCTCCCCTTACCATAGTGAAAGTTGAAGAAACTGAACAACCTGATGCCATTTTTCCACTTATAGATAAGAATACAAGTATCAGAGGCAGGTCTTGTATAGATTAAGGAACATGATCCCTTTAGCCCCTCAGGCCTCAGAGAATAGACAGCCCTAGATTTGATAAAGATCCTGTTGCAGTTATTCATCAATTTAAGGCTATCTTTCGTGGCTACAATCCAACTTGGAGTGATGTAACAGATTTCATGAAGATTCCATTATCTCCAGGAGAAAAAGTAGGTGTTATTGAAGTCACAAACAGACAAATTGTGGGTCCAAGAGGCCAGGGAACGTAGCCAATACAAGACCCCCAGTGGGATCCTAACCAGTCTGCACAGTTTTGCACAGCTACAATAGGCTAGGGATGTCTTACTTTGGGATACAGAGCTTTTTGCAGAAAGAACAGACAATTTCAGTAAATTCCAAAAGACCATCCAAGAAGGGGATGAGATCCCACTGAGATTTTATGACAATTTATGTAAGAGTAGAAAGCGTTATGCTGGATTAGAGCCACTAAACCAGTGGGATGTCAGGCTTGTTAATGTAGCCTTTGTTAATTATTGTCTAAAATTAAGGAAAACTTTCTCAAGGCTAGCATGAAAAACCCATAGGGGAACTTAAGGCAACTACACAGTCTATTTATGAAGGGAAAGAGCCAGTTAAAGACAACGCTGATACGGGGGAGAAGCCTAGATACAGAGGCCAACCTAAGTCTCTCCTGGCAAATGTTCAAACTCTTAGTCACCTGGCACCCTTTTTCTAGACCCCTAACACACAGACACTGTTTTTACTGTGGGAAGAGAGGACACTTTGCCAGACCCAATGGGGTCTCCTGGTTAACAGGGCCCAAGGGCAAGACCCAAATTGGCCTTAGAGGCAAGAAAATGCCCCTCCCAGGGAGAACAGGTTCAGAGAGCCTTTAAAACAAGTTGAGGTGACTAATGAGCACAGAGGCATCCAGGAACAAAGTTGACAGAGTGTATGGACAACAGGAAGGCTTCCGTGCATGAAGGTGCAGGGGAGAGGCAGAGAATAGGGCTTCTTCTAATGTCCTTGCCCCTGTTACCCATCTCTGCCCCTCCCTGAACTGGACCAAGTACAGTTCTAACAACTGCAGTTGTGTCACATGCCTGCCTTGTCGATACTGGAGCCACTCATTCAATTTTGATTAAGAAACCAAGTTTTGGCTATACTGTTACTCAATCTACACAGATTGTGGGAATAGAGGAAAAACCTGGAGAGGTCCCCTCTCATCCCCACAAGACATGACAGGGGGCTCTCTGTCTATATTGCATTCTTTTTTATGGATATCCAATGCCCCTGCTAATCTATTTAGAAGAGATCTTTTGTGCAGATTTAACACCACTATTTCATGTCCATTTCATGACAATACTTAGATTCTACAAGTGCCAGATAATGCAATCTCTTTGTTCTCAATATTTGCCGATGTACTTGTGATTTTAATAGTGATGAGCTCCTCTCTCTTTTTCCTGTGGAGTTAGTCCAATGTGATTGAAACAATAGCCTGAATATTCCTAATGATGACTTTTACAGCAATAAATCTGTGTGCTTCATTTTTTAGTGTTATGATAAGCCCTGAATCCAGATATCTGTTCACATTTACTTGGAATAATCAGCAATGGACATGGACTCATATGCCTCAAGGCTACGCTGAGTCTCCTACTTTGTCATCTCAAATTTTACAGCAGGATTTAGCTTTATTGTCTTCACAGACTTAGTTTTGGCCCAATCTATTGATGACCTTCTGCTCTCCTCACCTACTGCTGATATCTGCCAGAGTGACAGTCATCTTCTCTTCCTCCAGCTCTGCCACCACGGACACAAGGTCTCCAGGTCAAAGTGCTGCTGATGACTCCAACAGCCACAAAGACAAGAGAAAAGGACTGACTTGTGGATCCACTGCTCACGTGTAAAACCTATGCCGTTTTCAGGTTAATGTTCTTAAGGGATTGTCTGAGAGCTATCTTAATAAGGCTCTTTTAGATGTAAAAGAACCACCTTTATCCCAGTGGGTTTGGAGGATTTTCATTATTTTAGCACTTTTTAGCCCTGTACATTTATATTTTATAATGGCACTACATGGATTAAGACCCTATCCATATTTTGATTGTATTTTTAATGCTATTACCTAATGCTTCCCATGGAGAAATTTTCCCTTTAAATAATATCTATCCTTGTAAAGGGAAGGTAAAGGCAGTTTTCTTATTTTCTTCCCAATGAGTTCCACTCAGAGATACAGGCCTCTCTTGACATATATTCCAATGCTAATTGTAGCCTCACTGCCTCCATTTTGTATAGGTATCTACCACATTAACTATAAGGCTGAAAAGGATGGAAATCTTATTTGTGATCCTAACAATGAAATGGAACCAAATAGATGGATCTCTTTTTTGCTACTCCTGAAAGTCTTCCTCCCCTGACACGTTTTGTGTTACTGCAACCTATCCATGGAGATTAAATTTTTTCAAGGAGGTGGCACCTCAAATAGTGAGGAAGATCCCTGGGATTCACTTCATCGAAGGGGGCTAGGTCCCTTTAATAAAATGTTTTGGCTCAGAGCTCTGCCTCAATTTCCCTCTTTGGTTGTTTGGGGTGATTTTCCCCCACACACACACACACTGGCATCTTTGATTATTACAAGTATTTGAAGATAAATATGCATTTCCATGGATAGAGGCTGGTTCCTCCAGAGGTCTTGGGCTGGAAATTGTGAGACATTCTTATTTATATATTCTCAGAGGCAAGTGTAGCAAGCAGCAAAAAAAGAATAAAATGACATTAAAGAAGTTTATGCCCTGAAAACATGACTTAATTCCTAACTCATACAAGACTGTCTTGGAATTTTAAAGTATGCTATCTATACAATATGCAGTAAGTAGGCTAAAATTCACTTGGGGCTCCTGTTTAATACATTACTTATTGGGGTGTCTTGCACCTATGAGATGATCGTGATGCAAGTAAAAGGAGCTAAAAAAGGCGACCAGGAAAGCAGGTGCTACTAAATTGTATCAATCAACTTAAGCAGCAGGATAAATGTGATTCTTACTTACAGGTTCATTATATCCACACCTGCTTTGGCAGAAGCACTTGGCACTACAAATCCTGATCCAGTCTCAGCATAGATAGTTGTGATGGACAGGAACGCGGCCCCTGAAAATGGGTAAGACAATAAAGCTGATTAATAATAAAACTATGTCCAAGGAGACCAGTAAATATGGTGGAATGAGAAGTCTAGCTCTCATAACTTTCAGCAAAGACTGAGGAAGAGCAACAGACCATGGAAAATCCAAGAAGAAATCAAGGTAGGTATCTTTTTCCAGTTCAGATCAGCACAGACAGAGGTAGAAACCTTCCAGTATGGGAATGGGGCTAGGGTCTGCAGCTGTAACTGGGGCAAAAACAATGACCCAAAAAGTGTAGAAACCACATCTGAAGAAGCATTTATTCAGCACTTGCTATCACTGTGCTAAGGGAATACAACAAAAGGCAAACGACAGTAGGCTTTCTTTTCTGAGTAGCCTTTCTTACCCTCAAAAAGCTCACTAATGAGGAAGACGACATGAAAATAACTATGGAAAAAAAACAAGTGATATACGGTTAAATAGAGGAAATAATCCACAGAAGGAAAGCACTAGAATTAAGAGGGATTGGGAGAGGTTTTCTGTAGAAGACAGGGAAGCCAGAAAGCAAAGTTTGAGGAGGGAAAGCAAAGTAAATATAGAAAGAATACAACAGTTATTTCTTGAAAGAAACTCTAAAATGAACACCAAGACATAAAAGACAAAATCCTGAGCTTCCAAGACAAAGAAAAAATTACTGTAAACCACAAGAAAGAGTTTAAGTACCAAGTTAAACAACTTGCTTAGGATTATACAGCTGGAATTCAAACACCATGGAGCAGAAAAGTATTAGACTAAAAGTGAGAAAACATGGATTTCAGTCCTCTCTCTCATTCGGTCCCTGTATAACCTTGGACAAGTTGATTCATCTCTGGGTCTCAATTTCCTCATCTGTAAGACAGAAGTGAGACTTTATGACCTCCAAGGGTACTTCTAGCTGTAATATTCTGTGATTTAAAATCTTAAGTTCAGTGTTCTTTCTATTATATCATAATGCCTCCTCTGACTTACTAATATATGCTCTACAAATAAAGCACTATAACGTCATTGTCAGAGGGCACCTATGCAATGTTATTGTGAACATCACATTATACGAGACCTTATGTAATGTTGGATGCTACATAATGTTGCTCCTCTAGGCAGCCAGCAAATCCAGACTCAGGTACTTATTAGCTGTGTGATCCTAGGCAAGTTACCTAACCTCTGTCTTTCTCAGGCTCCTCAACTGCCTATTAGGCAAGATTCTGTGAGAATCACAAATGACCATGTCTAAGGTCCTCAAGGTGTTTACCTGATTTCACACGTAGTTGAGGAGAGAAGAATATACACCTTGAGACCATAAACAACTGCAGGCAACATACAAATCTTTTCCTTTTTCATTCCTTCCTATGAATATATAAATGTTCTCTTTTAGTGACACTGCCTCATAGGCCACTCTTTTCAGCACTGGTGACACTTTCACTCATTCCTCCATCTTTGTCAGGGGAATAACTCCTTGTTCCCCATTGTGACTTCCAAGCTCCCCCTCTAGCACCATGACTCAGTAATCTCTCCTCCTCTGAGGTTCACTTAATCCATATCTACCACCAAACAAAAGTTTATTGTCTACTGACCTCCAGGACTATTCACCTTCCTTCCTCAATGAGATCAGTATCTAGTTTGCAGGCTCTCTCTCCTCCCCAGCTCCTACCTTCATACTGATACCCCAGCAAAACTGCCCCCTGTGTTATCCCAATTCTCTCACTTATCTTCTCACTTACAATCTCTTTTTGTCTACCGGATTCTTTCCTACTGTCTATAAATATGGCCATGTCCCCCCATAACCCAAAAATCCCTCACTTGACTCATCCACACTCTCTAGTTATTGTCCTATATTTCTCCTCTCTTTTGTGGCTAACCTCCTTGAGAAGGTCATCTGCAATATGTATTTCTACTTCTTTTCCTCTCATTCCCTCAAGTCTCTATAGTCTGGTTTCCAGTCACATCGTTCACCCCAAACTGCTCTCTCCCAAGTTGCCAGGGATTGCTTAAGTGACTAATCCAATGACCTTTTCTCCATCCTCACCCTTTCTTGACCTCTTCTGCAGCCTTTTTAATACTGTTTAATCAACCTCTTCTTCTTGATACTCTCTTCTCTCTAGGTTTTCATAAAACTATTCTGATTTTCCCCCATATGACTGCTTCTTCTCAGTTTCCTCAGCTAGATCTTTGTCCAGGTCACACCTTCTAACTGTGAGTGACTGTCATGGTTCTATCCTGGGCCTTCTTCTCTTCCTTCCTCTATCACCTTCATTTAGCGATTTTATCTGCTCCCATGGATTTAATTATCATTTTTATGCAGAGGATTCTCCAATCTCCTTATCTAGCCGTAACCTCATTCCTGAACTCCAGTCTCACATCTCCAACTGTCCATTAGACATGTGGACTGGATATTCCATAAATGTTTGAAACTCAGCACATCCAAAACTAAATTCATCTTTACCCCTAAATTCCCCACCCTTCCTAAGTTCCCCATTACTATCTATGTCACCACCATCCTCCTCATCACCCAAGTTTATGATGTAGGTGACATCCTTGACTCCTCATTCTCTCTCTCACCCCACCCATAAGCAATCTCTTATCAAGGACTATTGATTTTATCTTTGTAGCCTCTCTCATATTTGCCTCCTTCACTACTCTGACATTCCCACCACAATGGTACAGGGTCTTATCATCTTCCTCCCACACTTTTGCAACAGCTTCTTGTCAGTCTGCCTGCCTCTAGGCTCTCCTCATTCCAGCGCAATCTCCAGTTCAAGTGATCTTCCTAAACAGCAGGTCTAACCATTGTACTCCTCTATTCAAGCAACTCTTAACAACTCTAAATTACCTCTAATGGAAAATTAAATATGACTTTAAATATAATAAAAGATGTGATATACAAAATTAAATCTTGTTTTTGTTTCTCAACCAAATATAAAATCTTTTTTGGCTTTTAAAGCCCTTCATAATCTGGTCACCTTTTACTTTCCAACCTTATTCCTTACTCTTATATACTCTACAATCCAATGACACTGGCCTTCTTGCAGCTCCTTGCACAAGTCACTTATCTTTAGACTCTTTGATTTCGTTTGGCTGGGCTCTGAACCTGAAATTCTCTCCCTCGTCATCTCCACTTCCTAGCTTCCCTCTAATCCTTGCTAAAAACCCATCTTCTACAAGAAGCCTTTCCTTATCACCCTTAATACTAGTGCCTTCCCTCTACTCATTATCTCCAATTTATCTCAGGTATCTCTTGTTTGTACATAGCTTTTTACATGATGTCTCAACCATTTGGCTGAAAGCTACTTGAGAATAGGGACTATCCTTTCCCTTTCTTTCTATATGTCCCTTTCTTTCTATCCTCAAAGCCTATCACAGTACCTGGCACATAGTAGGTACTTAACAAATGTTTTTTGAGTGACTGATGATAACAGAGTGAGAATCACATGATACAGACAATAAATGCTAGAGGAATTCAAAGACAGTAGCTGTGGATGATTAGTGGAGATCTCATGGAAGAGGTAGAAGAGGAGCGAAGGGCAAGATTTGGACCTAAGGGAAGAGGGGAGAAATGAGAATGAAGACAGAGATGTGAGAGCAAGCAAGAAGTGTCTGCAATGGAATAAAGGGTGACTGTTTGGGAGCTCTAAGAAATAAGGATGAACAGGCAAAAGAAGGCCAGATCACGTAGTACCTAAGGAAGATATTGGCTAAAAACAACTTCTGTGAACTCTGTAGTAAATGTGCTAACTGTATATTGCATTATCTTTATTCATCTTGAACCCATGACATTGGTATCAGGAGGTAGGTAAAATGGCTTATCGTCAGTCCTCTGGAATCATGGTTCATCATTGTGTTAATTAGAATTCTTATGACTCTAAGGTTCCTACACTACAGGAAAGTCTGAGTAAAAGACAGGATGGAAAAAAGCTCCACTGTTATGTAATGTTAAATTTTTTAAATCTGGGGGCGGCTAGGTGGTGCAGTGAATAGAGCACCGGCCCTGGAGTCAGGAGGACCTGAGTTCAAATCCGGCCTCAGACACTTAACACAAAAACTAGCCGTGTGATCTTGGGCAAGTCACTTAACCCCAACTACCCTCCAGAAAAAAAAGCAAAAAAAAAAAAGTTTAAAAAAATTTTCTTAATCCAGCTGAAATATGTAAATGTATTTTATTTATTTCTATTCTTCTAATACCTCTGGCCTTGGATGTTATTGTTAAATACCTAATGTCTGTAAGAGATTTTTTTAGAATTCTTTTGGCTACTGGTTGGATTAACTTAACTGGTTGGATTTCTCCCCATTCATTTTGTTTGCATTCTTTACCACAAGGGTAACAGTAAACTTTCATAGAAGCATAAATTTAGGGTTGGAGAGACCTAAGGGGTCATTAAGTCTAACCTCCTCATTTTGCAAATGGGGAAATGGAGGCACCCAAAGGCTAAGTGACTTCCTCAAGATCATAATCAAAAAATTTATCCTTCAAGCCCAAATCCAACGTACTTTCCACTGCTCTGGGTTCTGTTCATTGAGTGACAATTCTCATTACAGGCTATTTTAAATTCACTTTTTTTTTTATTCTACATTTAGGAATAATGTCTCTAAATCTTTTATGTTTTACTGATTTTTTTTTGTTTCTTTCCTTTCCCCTAGGCTTTCACTTCTTTGAGCTCTTCTCTCCTGTTCTCCAGCATAAAGCCTCCCAAGATGTTCCTGTCATTGTAGACAGTAAATCAATCCTCCAGATTATCTAGGCAATTAAATGCCTACGTGGATGCATAATGATAATATTAATAACAAGACTGTACTTTAAAAAGCAATTTTTTGGCTTTTCTAAGCACTTTCACAACCATCATGGATTTTTATTTGTGGCAACCTTATGTGGTAGGTAAGGGAATTATTATTATCATTCCTGCTTTGTAGATGAAGGAGCAAAAGTAGAGAGAGATTTGTCCAGTATAGACTGGGTGAAGGCATACAAGGTATGCTTATCCAATCTGTAGATGGTAAAAAGCTTGGAGAGATGACAAAATTAGGATCCAAAATGGTTTCAACAGTCTGAAACAGTGGGTCAAAGCTCTGTGACAGTGTGACAATTTCAGAGCTAGAAGTGGTAATCTAGTCCAACTCATACCCAAAAGAATCCACAGTATAAGACTTATTTGGTTCTGCAAAGCAAAACCAAGACCAGCGTGGGGATATTTTAGGAGGGACAAGAAGTCCTAGGAACATATGTCCAAAAGTGAAACATGGCCGAGTATGGTGTTACACACCTAGAATCCCTGGTACTGGAGAGACTGAGATTGTTCGATTGCCTAATTCTGGTTTAGTGCTCCAGAGCAGAAATCAGCTTTCCTGATTTAAGCCGCTCACTGGGCATCTCCTCATTCTGACTCTGGCTGTGTTCCTGAACTATTTATTTTAGTTATTTTCCTTAAATTTTCTAGCATCTTGACTCAGCTGTCTGCCCCTGGCCTCTGCATTAGCTTTCAATGTCTGATACCAGCCACTCTACTCCCCAAACAAATTTCTGTCTTTTGTTCTCAATGAATAAGATAAAGCCATGGCAACAACGACCTCCAAAGTCTTATCTAATTTTAATTCAGACTCATGCACTGTAACAGCTAATAGGCAATAACAGGATCATAGATTTAGAGCTCACAGGGACCTTAGAGGTAATCTAGTCCAAGCCCCTCATGTTAGAAGTAAGTAAACTGAGGCCCGAGGAAGTGTACTGACTAGCACACTGTGAATACTAGAGCCAAGTCTCAAAACCAGATCCTCTGATTCCAAATTCAGTTTTTCTCCCTAACACCCACTTCTTGTTGTTATTGTTGTTGTTCATTTGGGGTTTTCTTGGCAAAGATACTGGAGTGGTTTGCCATTTCCTTCTCCAGTTCATTTTACAGATGAGTAAACTGAGGCAAACCAGGTTAAGGGTCTTGCTCAGGGTCACACAGCTAGTAAGTGTCTGAGTCTGGTTCTGAGTTCAGAAAGAAGAATCTTACTGACTCTAAGCATAGTGCTCTATCCACTGAGCCACCTAGCTGTTACCTGCTGTCATAAAACTGAAAACTGTAAAAATGAAATTAGGAACAAATGATGAAAAATTATCTTAGAAAACTCCATACAAAATAAACTCAACAAGACACACAATCACATTGTGCATTATTGTGCTGGTTAAGAAAAAAAAATCTTTACATCAAATATCTTTGATGTAGAAGATGTCTAGGTTTAACACAAAGTGTCCCACTAGTAGGAATAAAATTCAAAAGATGTGTTTAGCAAAAACAAAAGCCTTATACCGATAAACAATATTCATAGTATCATTCTTAATATAAAAACCTGAGAACAACCCACATATCTATTAACAGAGAAAAGGTTAAACAAACTATAGCACAGATATGTAGTTTCATAAGAAACAATAAATATGAAGCTATAAAGAAATATGAAGAATAACATGCATGAGGTCGCTGGACAGACACAGACACAGCCTTGGAGTGAGAACATGGTCCTCCCAGCCTGCAGGTGTCTGGTAGAATCCTGCCTATGTAATGCTGCCATCATGGTGGCTGAACACAGAACAGCTTCCTAGATGTTCCTAATGCTGGTAGTAATGTCTACCTTAAATACGGATCCTGCACCACAACGTCAGGTAGACTGCTTTAAGTTTAAAAAATTGCCATCAGAGAAGTACCCATTCTATAGTAAAACATATAAACCAATATTCAGGTCTAATGGAAAAAACTACAGTGAATGCTATTTTTGCAAGTCCATTAAGGAGAAGAGAAGAGTCCAAGTGGTACACTTTGGCCAAGATACCAAGAAGCTTAGCCAGACAACCTCATGAATTAACAGGACAGAAGGCTAATTGCTGACATACTCATTCAGCATCCTTTTCCCCACCAGACTCCATATTATGGCACAGCACACAACCTGATCCATTAGTTTGTGCTTTGAGATCTACTCAACAATAACCTTGTTCCTGTTGCCATCTCTTTCGTGGCATCCTGCCCCTATCTTCACCCAGCATTCTGTGGCAACAGGGGACAGAACTCAACCTCGCCCACCCACTTCCAGAGGAGGGAAAGGTATATGTAACAAGGCAGATTACTACAATGTTGCAACACTTAGCCAAAGAACTACAGATTAGAGGGGCAGGGTGCCAGCATGTGGAGGGGGCTACATCAATCCAGAATTAAAAAGTACTGGCATCCAGCTCGGCCAAAACAGTCTCTGTAAAGTTACTTGGGGGAAGAAATGAGGCTGGTGTTAAGTGAATTCCACAATGTACGAGGGGTCTGAAATACCTTGGAAGTTTAAACCCTGTTGCATCTGACATAAAATGGGAGTTGGAAAATGAGCAATAAACAAATATACAGGAAAGAAAAACTTGAAATTTCCAAAGATCTTAAAAGAAAATTAAGAACTCAAAACACAAGCAAATCAAAAAGAAAAATATTTAAAATGAAACAAAGATGATTGCAGACATATCGAAACAAGTGCAAACAACTCTAAATATTTCAAGACAAAGGAAACTGAATCAATACTCATTAAGGACCCTATATATTCCCAAGAGAACATGGAAATATAGCAGGATGTTCCAACATGATTCAAGAGAAAAATAAGAATCTTGAGAGAATTTGGCTTGCACAGAAGTAATTAGAAAATACAAAGCACTTTTCACACAAATAAAGTTAGATCTAAATAATTGGAAAAATATTAGTTGCTCAAGGGTAGGCTGAGTTAATACAATAAAAATGACAATTTTGCCTAAATTAATTTACTTATTCAGCACACCAATCAGACTACCAAAAATTATTTTATTGAGCTAGAAAAAGATAATATCAAAATTCATCTGGAAGAACAAAAGGCCCAGAATATCTAAGGAATTAATGAAAAGAAAAACTAAGAAATGTAGTCTAGTCATACTAGATCTTAAATTACATTAGAAAGCAGCAATCATCAAAACTACTTGGTACTGCCTAAGAAATAGAGGGGTAGATCAGTGGAATAGGTTAGGGACACAAGACATAGTAGTCAATTTGATAAACCCAAAGACTCCAGCTTCTGGGATAAGAACTCACTATTTGAGAAAAACTGCTCGAAAAAACATAAAATAGCATGGTAGAAACTGGGAATAGACCAACATATGACACTGTATACAAACATAAAGTACAAATGGGTACACAATTTAGATATAAAGGCTAATAGTATAAACAAATTAGGGAAGCTAGGAATAGTTCATCTGTCAGATTTATGGAGAATGGAGGAATTTATGACCAAACAGGAGATAGAAAATATTGTGAAATGCAAAATGGATAATTTTGATTACATTAAATTGAAAAGGTTTTGTAAAAACAAAGCCAATGCAACCAAGATTGGGAGGGAAACAGAAAACTGGGAAAGAATTTTTACAACTAGTGTCTTTGATAAAGACTTCATTTCTAAAATATATAGGAGTCAAATTTACAAGAATACAAGTCATTCTTCAACTGACAAATGGTCAAAGGATATGAACAGGCAGTTTTCAGAGGAAGAAATTAAAGCTACCTATAGTCATATGAAAAAGTGTTCTAAATCACTATTGATTAGAGAGATGCAAATCAAAACAACTCTGAGGTACCATATCACACCTATCAGAT
>CM053587.1:234379718-234429991 GCA_028646515.1 Pseudochirops corinnae | reverse complement strand
AGGAGAGAATAGACTGGGGGAGGGGGGACACACTGGGATGGCTGTTTTGGGGTGGGGGGGGGAAGAGGGGGAGAAAATATGTAACTCAAAATCTTGTGGAAATGAATGATACAAACTATAATAAAATTTAAAAAAAAATTTTTTTAAACACAAATAATGTCTAATGTATTTATACAAGTGACCTAGAATTTAGATTTAATTTAATAAAAATTAGTTCATAAGAAAAAATCAAATCCCACAATAAAATATTTTGTAGGTTGCTATGGCCCAAGCAGGCTGCAGCATAAGCAACAAGGAACTCTGAAGAACAGAGGGAAAGAATGTCATCAAAGGACAAAGGGATGATAAGTTGACAGCCAAAGGGTTACAATGGTACCCTCATGATGTTGGGAGAGTGGATCCCTGGTAGTAAATTTTTAGGGGAATATAGATAAGCATCATACAAGTTGGGCATGAATAACTGGATTGGGATCTACATTTCTGAATTACAGAACTAATGACATGACAAATTCATTTGAGTAAACTGAGTATATACACATCTTAAGAATTATGTTAATTACCCTAATAGGGGAGTTTAGTTTAGCAATGACTCAAACTACCTTTCTGTGCTTTAATTAGCTCCTTTCCAATTTCCAGGGTGACAAAGGCAGTGCCATTCAGAACGATATCAATTATGGTTTTCCAAGCATTTGGAGAGAGACGTTCAGAAGGAGAGATAAAATTCCCAGCTGCATTATTTATTATAACCTAGCAAATCAAAATTACAAAAAAAAAAAAAAACAAGTTATAGACATCTTGGGGGAGGATTTGTGGGTAAAAGATTTTCTTTCAAGTGCTTTAATTTTTCATGTAATTTTTCTAGATGATTCAACCAACATGAAGTTCACTAATTCATTGAAACAATGTAGTTATGTTCTTTACTATAGACTTTTTTAAGTTTTTGAAATTGTAAAAACTTTTTTATTTACCCCAAGGTTCTGAATCATAATCCCTGGTTGAGTATTGGAGTGGAGTCTGGGAGTAAAGGAACAAATGTGGATTAAGCATGTTGAAAATCTACTTGAAGGACCCTCAAGAGATGCTTCACGAATTTCTGGGTTTCCATGGAAAGCCACTGGAAAACTATTGCCTGATACTGCATTTTATATGCTACTTTGTTTTATTTATCTTGATGAAAATCTCAGCTGGTAAAGTGTTTTCTTCCTAACCCAGTGAAACATTCTGCCCAGTTATCCATAGAGTCTGTGGGTTTCAGTTTTTATCACTTGATTTCTGACATACCAAAGTGTATTTATGAGAAAGACAGTGTGGGGTGAGGGAAGGTAGAAGTTCCCCTTCTTTTCACGAGCAAAGCAAAATGCCTCTCTCAGCCTCACAAAAGATCATGAATCATCTAAACTGGACAATATACCCCTCGATAACTAGATAATGTTATTCTTGTTTCATAATCCTATTAAATAAAAGGCAATCAAGTCATCTGGTTTTCAAATGAAAGTGTTTTTGTTAAAAATATACATATCATTCATTATTCATCATTTCAGTCTTCTATAGATATTTTATTTACTATTATTCATACTATATATTATTATAACAATTATTAATGTTAGTATTAATAGTAGTAATATTTACTTCTCTATTCATCAAGCCAATTTAATCATTTTGACTACACTACCTAATTACTAATCTGTCTCTTAGTACCTAATTAGCTGCTGGATTTTTTAATTAAATTAAAATGGTCTAGAAATGATGTCTATCATTCCTAGTACAGGGGATGCTGAGGCTCATGGATCACTTGAGTTCAGGAGTCCTGAACTTCAGCAGGTTAAGTCAAATGAGTTTCAACATAAATCTGACACCATAACCTGACAAACAAGTGACCTAGCCCCATAGTCACTTGGCATTGTCTGATTTACGCAGCTGACTGAGTGTTGCCTACAAGAATACAAGAAGCATTGGCCAGCTCTCTGGGGAAGATAAGTAACTACTTTGAAAGAATGCCCAAGAAGTATTCCTTAGTTCACTACTACATAAAGAACATGCCTTTCCCCTGGACCACAATGCCTCCAAGCAGCTCACCCCAGTTCAAAAACTGAGTAGTTCAAAGCTCTCACGACAATCAGGAGCGTGCCACCGCACTTCCAGCCTGAGCAAGATAGAGAGGTCTTGTCTCCAAAACAAATAGAGCACAAAATCAGATACAGTTCCTTTTCAGGGGCCTCACAATTCAAAAAACATTTACAAAACATTAATTAAACAATTGTAAGTGGGGCGGCTAGGTGGTGCAATGAATACAGCACCGGCCCTGGAGTCAGGAGGACCTGAATTCAAATCCAGCCTCAGACACTTCACACTTACTAACTGTGTGACCTTGGGCAAATTGCTTAATCCCAATTTCTGCCACAATGCCTTGGATCCCTGCTTTTCTGAAATTTACCTGGTTAAAGACCAGTTTGCTATATCTTTTAGAACTGGAATTCATAATCTTGGGTCCATGGACACTAAAAGAACCCATAGAATTCATAGCCCCAATTGCCCTCCAAAAACAGACCAAAAAAAACCCAAAAAACTGTAGGTTAACAATTGTGAGTGCCAGAGGTACAAAGACAAAATGAAATCTTGACCTCAAGAAGCCTCTAGCCTATCAAGATGCCCACAATATACACATAAGTAAGCAAAAAGTCATTTGAGAAAGAGCAAAACATTGCTAGGTGAATCAAGGAAGGCGTCAAGAGCAAGTGCCACCTGAACTGAGCTGAGTCTTGAAGGAAAGTAAAGAATCTGAGAAAAAAGTCGAATGTGGACATCTGCTTGAGGAAGATCAAGTGTCTTGTTTGGGCCATAGTACGGCTTGACTAGACTTTCAAGTAGATTATATGATGGCGAGTAATATGAAATAAGGCTAGAAAGGCAGGTTGGAGCTAGATTTTACTGTAGGCCTTCAGGCTGATATTTATATTGAGACAATTAAATTGATTTTATATCATTTTTATTGATCCAATTTACAATTAATTGATCTTGTCCTGTGTTACAGTTTTTTGTCTTTGAACTTAGTTCAGAAATTTAGCTGGTCTGTACTGAATTAAATTTAGAAACCGAGTTTCCTTCTAATCACTATTCTATTCCTGCTTCAAGAAAATCCATCATCTTGGGGGATTCAGGTAGACCCTAGGAAGTCTGGTATAGTATCTTCATACTGTCAAACTATCCTTCAAGGATATCTGGTTTGCTATCCAAAAAAGTCTGGCCCACTATCTCTAACCTTGCATGTCGATTCAAACAATGAATATTTCTTAGTTGCAGGACAGAAAGAAGAATCATTGCTAACCCCTAATTCCCAACTTCCAACCAATCATATTGTCCTCCCCATCTCAGTTATGTAAGCAACCATGTCCTCACCCCCGTGATGATACCAGCCCTATAACCAATTATTATTTCCTTGTCTACCCTGTTCTGTTCTTTGTTTTATGCTTATAAAAAGGAGTTGTGCCTCCAATTTGAAGTTTTTTGCTTAACTAAGGCATCCATTGACCCATTTTATTATCAGGTTCACAGTCTTGTTAACAAAATGTTATATTGCTCAGAGAAAACTTGCCTCAGTCTACTTTTGTTGAATTTCACTCATAACAGTATTTTACCTTAAAGGCAAGAGGAAGCCACTGAAGTTTTTATGATAAAACTTGTAACTTGGGAAGATTATTTGGGCAAATACATAGAGAACAAACTGGAGAAGGGATAGTCTAAGTAAGGAGACAGAAAGTTCTACTATTGAATGTAACAACTAATATGATGTGATACCGAAATTCAGCAACTTATCTGAATAAATAAAACATAATCATAATGTTATAACATAATGTCATAATGCATGCTTTTAATTTTTTTAATTTTACAAAACTTAGTTTGTTAGGCAGTTTTGTTAGATTTCCAAATTCCAAATCAGGGCCCCCATTAGAAAAATGTGACAAATTGTACTTTGGTTGCTATTTAACTGTGAGCTAAGCCTAGAGAAGTTCATTACCAGATTTGCTACATAGCAATAAATTTGGTTTTGGTTACTGCAACTCTAAAAGATAGTCAACCCAGGTATCTTGGGAGTTATACTCTTCACAGAGTGAAAGAATATGCACACCTATAGAACTGCAGCTCCCTAAACCATTAAGTCAAGAGTTAAATATAATTGATCTTAGAATGAAATTTGTGCCACCAAGATACATAGATTTCTCTGTATCTGTGATCAGAACCTTACAGCTATTCACAGCAGCAGTCCTCAGGAGAGCTGCTTGTGCTTGCGTAAAGTCAAGCATCAGCAGCTCTCCAGAGAACTGCTGCTGTGAATACTCTAAGGTTCTGATTACATAGTATAGTGAACTCTCTATTTATGCAACAGTAAACTAAAGCAAACACAACATTCACAATGATATGACATAACAACTTATCACTAAAGTGGTCATATTATTCTTAAACTAAAGATATCATTCAGTAAGTTCTTAACTCAATCATCCTTAAGGAGCAATCATCCTTAAGGGACACAAAGTACAAAGGTCAGAGTGCTCCACTCCTAGGTCACATTGTCTTAATCTTGTCAGTCAAAAAGTCTTCTTTCATCTTAGAGACTAGCTTCCAATCATCCTTAACTCAATCATCCTTAAGGAGTACAAAGTACAAAGGTCTCCCATCCCTAGGTCACAGTAAATCATGATCTTGCCAGTCAACATTAAGTACCCAAGGAAACGTCCTTTCATCTTGGTTTGAGGCTGACTCCCAAATTCCATATTTCCTCTTCCATGCTCTCAGTTCTTGCCTGAATTCACCCAACTGTCACCTGGATTCACAGGTAGGCAGCTCTCAGCTCCTGTTCCAGTTCCTGTTCCTATTCCAGTTCCTGCTCTAGCTCAAAGCTCACAGTGACCATTACAGCTCAAGCCCTTCAAAGTCTCTGTTTCTGGAAAGAAAAAACTTAACAGAGCCACAATAATATTCACATACATTGCTAGCACCATAATCAATTCACTTTCTGCCTGTGAAATCAACACAGACCCAGAAACAGGGTCTGAGAAATGAACGTAAATCATCAGTAAAGTCCCAGGACCCCTGAAAACATCAGTAAAACCCTCCTCCAGGATTTCTGTAAACAGACAATAAGAAAGTTCTCTTTCAGGACTTCTGAACTAAAAGTAAGGTCTCAGGGCTTCTGTAATAGCAGCAACATCCTCTATAAACACACAGGTCTGACAAAGTAAGATCAACACAGAGAAAGTGCCGACGCCACAACCATGCTTCTTCCCAGTTCCGCTCAGTCCCAGCTGTGCTAGAGCTTTTCTATATCATCAGCTCCTCCCTGTTCTGAGCACCTCTTACATTCTTCCTGTTCCAGTCTTCAGCAAGTCCCTCCCACAGTGGGCTTCACAGGTTCTGTTTCTAACAAAGACTTGATATAATCACAGGTGAGGCTCAAAGGCACTTGAAGAGCTAAAACAAGGTGCTTAATACTTGAATAACTGAAACAAGGAGCTAAATACTCCTTTGCTTGCCATTACAGTACCATGGCCCATTATTGTTGGAAATGTTCCAGATTTAAAGGACTATTAAGACAGGGAAACACACAGATCTTTAGTAATGTAAGTACCTTGAAGGAGAGTCAGAGAGCCTGGGTTCAAATGCGACTACAAAACCTGTAAGCCTAGAAAAGCCATCTAAGTACCTCAGACCTCAGTTTCCTCATATGCAAAGTGAAGGAACTAGACTGGATGACCTTGGATACCCCTTCTGGTTACAGATCTATCATTCTACAATTATCATTTTTCATCTTTGCATCTCCAACATCTAACACAATCAAAAAAATTAACTGAGACTACATTTCCAAAGAATCATTGCTCTTTAAATTGGATCTCTGCTTTCCTAGTTCCTAATTCTATGTCAAGGTCAGCAATTCACCATATGTATATACTACTTGAGGGGAAAGGTCTTATTAAAGGTTAATACAAAAATAGAGAAATGCTGTTCTCCCGGAAAAGAGAATGTGCAAGAACTGTACAAAGAATTTTGTTTCATTTATAAATATAAAATTGACTAGAGACCCAAATACTTGCTAAGTTTTTGGTATATGGAAGAACAATAGTTGCAAAAATAAAATGTGTCATAAATAATTCCACAAAACAGACTCCTAGTTAGCAAAAGAGATAATCTTTTGGCTTGTCTAATGAACTATCTATGGTCAGAGTAGTTTACACTTGCTAACACAATGAAAAATACATAAAAACAACTGTTAACACTTTTGATCTAACTCCTTTGTATTTCTTTCAAAGTGTACCTTTTCCTGATACACCATCTGGCATAATTCTCCTATATCGGAAAACTAACTCAAATGGCTGCTTCAAGACACAGTGAAAAAAAACTCTGCACAAGCTATCCAATCAAAGGGCTATCTTCATCTTCTTTTTGTAGGTGAAGTCAGGAAAATGGATGTGGAATGGTGTTTTTCATGATAATGATGAGGTAAACAAAGAAGTTAACACTGGACTGGTACTAATTACTATTCCCATAGCTTCTGGGAGATTTATGAATCACTGATTAGCTAATAAACATTAAGTATTACTAAAGGCTCCATTGTCTGGTTGTGGTTTTAATGCCAGGATGTGATACATCAAAGGATAAATACTTACAATGTTAATTGTGTTATGTCTGTACCCTTTGTGAAAGGCAGGGCCATGGGCAGCCAGGAATGGATGCTTGCTTGGCAAAGCATTTTCATAACCATGGTCACATTTTAAATGATTCATTAAGCACAATCGTCCAGTCTCCATTTGTCCACTGTGCTGGTAATGAAACCTTTGTAGAATACCATCTTTAAGATGATATCATCTTTAAGGCTTTCAGGGGGTGGCTAGGTGGCACAGTGAATAGAACACCAGCCCTGGAGTCAGGAGGACCTGAGTTAAAATCCAGCCTCAGACACTTAACACTTACTAGTCGTGTGACCTTGGACAAGTCACTTAACTCCAATTGTCCTGCCTTTCCCCTTCCAAAAAGAAAAGAAAAAAAAAGATAGACTTTCATGTGAGGACTACAATGTTCTAGCTTTTTTTAAAACAAAGGTTTGATTTTCTTTAGGCACTTTTGCAATAACTGGAGTTGTGTCTACTATAGTGTAGCTTGAGCATTCAATGCAGGCATTCAATTTTATCAATTTATCATTAGAACACTAAGTCAATCCCAAGATCACTTGTAATGATCACATTAAGGCTTTCTCACAATCCCAACATTTTGAGTTAATGGACAAGGTGGCCAATGTGGTTTTCTACTTCTTTCAATACAGCATTCATCGGCTTTTTATCTTCAGGTCCATATCTGTGTCCATTTACAACTAGTTCTTCCCAATAGACTGCTGCAAAGGTAACCAAGGGATCTGAGCTGTTTAGCCATTCAGTAATATTGCCTAATTGTTCATCAAATGGATTATAAATCAGAAAACAGGAAGGAGTTGTACTGAGGATAGCCACATCAGTACCAGGTCACACAGCAGCAGCATTCACTGTTTTCTGCAAGCTCACTGGTTACCCAAATGGCAATTGCTTCATTCTACCAAAAAGGATCTTTGTCTTTAAATTCTGAAAAACTTTTCTGCCTGTCAGTACCATACGTTGAGTTTGCCATGATGTCATGATTTTCTTCATACAGGCCTGTCACTATGCTATAGTAATTTGGAAAAGTTTTAGTGATAAAAATGTTCTTAACATGGTCCACCCACCAAGACACCTTCTTTGATAAAATTACACAGATAAAGAAATTCATTATTTCCCTAGTCATCCCTGAAGCCATCAGAAGATACCAAGAGTAAATGGGGCAGTACATCATACACAGAATTGCCTCTGTAGCTAGTTATAATTCCAGAAAACAGAAGTGTTAATACTAACTTCATTGTGGACATTATTCCAAAACGTAATAGCCAATCTTCCTTCCCACTACCACTGCCTGCTCAGTGTTATGAGAGCACAGCTGAATGAATAGAGCACTGGACGTACAGTTAAGAAGTGCAACTACGTGGCACAAGCAGATAGGATGACAGGTCTGGAGTCAGAAAGGCTGGGGTTCAAATCCAGCCTCAGAAACACATGTGTGACTCTGGGCAAGTCACTTACTCTCTGTTTGCCTCAAGTTACTCATCTATCAAAGTGGGGATAATAATCCCAGGATCATTGTAAGGATCAAATGAGATAATAATTGCAAAATACTTAGCACAGTGCTGAGCACTATATAAATGTTGGTTATTGTTGTTATTGTTTGAATCCTGCTTTATATGCTTATTAAGGGTATGACTACAGACAGATCCCCAAATCCTTCTGAGACTCACTTTCCACATTTGTAAAATGGGAAAAAATAACAGCATCCACCTTTGGGGCCACTGTAAGGATGAAATGCGATAATTGAGGGAAAGAGCTCTGCAAATGTTAGAGTGCTGCATGAATGTCCGCTACCGTCATAGACAGACAGCAGCCACGGTGGGTAAAGAGTTAGCCTCAGAGTCAGAAAGACTTAGGTTCAAACTCTATCTCTGACAGAGACTGGCTGTGCTAGACCTTCTCTTAACTTCCCACTGTCCCAGCCAAACTTCTAAAATTATAAATTACAAAGCAGGTACTAAGGGATTTGCCTCTTTGGGAGACCCTTACGCCAGTGAAATTATGGCTAGGTCCAAAAAAAGAAATAACAATCAGCAAATGTTGAACTCAAACAGATGATTAAATACAGGGATGGTTTCAGGTTTTGATGATAAAGATTAAGATAGCCTCCCTCTTTATCACTCCTCATTTCATAGCTGGTCCCTGGAAGCAAAGGTTTCAGAGCTTTAGAAAGTAAGTTTTATATTACAAGGTCGCTTTGTGGAGCATCTTCACCATCTAATTCACTAAAAGTCTTGTGGCATTACTACTTTTGTACTTACATCAGGGAGTCCTGCTACTTTGATTAATTCTGAAACAGTGTTTTTAACTATCTCAGGATTCCTCACGTCACATTGGATTGCATGCACCTGAAAAATCACAAAAGGAAAGAAAAAATCTGAAAGTTTCTCAGTTTTATAGGATGATAACATCACACTATCTTAAACAAGTAAGGGAAAAGGAGGGTGGTATAGTGAAGAGAAGGCCAATCTCCCTAGCTGTGCTCAAGTCCTGCCTTTGACATACTGGCTATGTGTCTTTGGACAAGGCACTTAACTTCTAGGTTACCTTATAAGGTTGCCCCAAGTAACCTAAAACTTCAAGAACTGTTGCTCATGTGCAGTGCATAGTATTCCCTACACTGAATAAATCATAAAACCAGACCAAAAACCAAACAATAAGGCTTAAAATATTACTTAAAATAAGTAAGATTTCTATTATCTGATTTTATATAAAAACAAAATATAAGTATACTTCTCTGAAAAATACCTTATTTCCTGTTTGAGAAGAAATTTCTTCTGCAGTAGTTTTCAAAACATCAACATTCCTAGAAACAAAGTAGTAATGTTCTGCATTAGTCTTAAAAAGTTTTATATATAAAAAAGCTTCCTTTTCTTTTGGATAACATTCTTCACATTTTTTCTAAAAATGCAGACTATTAGGATGGGGGACAAGAATAAAGAAAATACTATGACTGTATTGAAACAGCTTAATTTGACTGATTCACTAAAAAAAATGTTAAATTTAAAGTTTAAAGCCTTTTTCTGCTTTTTTTGGGGTCTGTAAGTGCTAATGTGCTGAATATTTCCATTTTTAACCAGTTGTTGTTAAGGTA
The DNA here is from genome assembly GCA_028646515.1 of Pseudochirops corinnae. Taxonomy (NCBI): domain Eukaryota; kingdom Metazoa; phylum Chordata; class Mammalia; order Diprotodontia; family Pseudocheiridae; genus Pseudochirops; species Pseudochirops corinnae. Next base: position 234,420,220 of record CM053587.1, on the reverse strand, counting down.
TCTTATAATTAGATAATAATAAGTTACTTAATTAAGATCATTTGTTTGTACCTCTCTCATTCTCAAGATGAACTTTAATGGGAAACAATAATAAGCCACAGCAGCAGGCTTTGGACCAAAGTTTATAGACCTAATGCAGAGGAAACTAACCAATTCACAGTATTAAGGCTATAAGTAGAGCTACTGAGTCTTAAGGCCTGTAAAGGGTGACATAAGATTTTATATATGTATTTTTTAACTCAAAGTGATTTAACCTATTAGAAAAACTGCGCTAAAACCCTCTTCAAATCTTAAAACACTAAATAATTGCATTATAATTATTATTTTATTCATGAATGTCAGCAGCAAATAAATACATATGTTCTTCTATGCATTTACTCTTCATTATTATTACTGTTACCCCAACATCTATCAATATAAACATTACTACAATAGTTGTCAATCTCACTGAAAATGGTAGTAGAATCTACATTACCCTGGTCAGAAGGTGAATTATCTCTTTGAGGAGAATTAATTACTGCCACTGAAAGTAGGACTGTCAATTAAAACAACTCTGTTATTTCATTTGAACTATTTTTTCCAACATTGCAGTTAAATAGAATTGGTGCTAGGTTGCTGTTTGAAGAAAGCCCTTTGCCAGCCCCAAAACTCTATACCAGTGGTTCTCAACCTTCCTAATGCCCAGACCCTTTAATATTCATATGTGGGTGGACCTGCCTGGAGACAGATAGAGGAGCAGTGTCTTGGTTCCTAAGACCATCAGAAATATGTGTTTACCAATGGTCTTAGGTGACCCCTATGAAAGGGTCATTCGATCCCCAAAGTGGTTGCGACCCACAGGTTGAGAACCACTTCTCTATACAAATGTAAGTTATTACATATTCCAATTCTATGAACAACATCCTCTCTTTCATGTCAAATAACCCACAATTTTCCTTTAAAGTGATTTTATACAAATAAATAATCCACTCTGAAGTTCACAGATTGGACCATAATCAGTCCCGGCCCAAGCTCCACTTAATGGTTGTATTTTGGGCCTTCCTGGCTTAGAGTGAATGTCCATGATACCTGTTTCTCTTTGGAACAGCAACCTTGAAGGTCTTCCCCTCCCAGCTTGACTTTTTTTTCTTTTTCCTTTTTTCTAATTAAAAGGGCCATCCCTTGACTCACTGCTTATAGAGGCTTATTTATCGAAAGGGCATTACCTCACTCTTAAGTGAGTACTTAAAAAGGCCTTAGCCTAAAAGGGCCAGGGTATTCCATTGCATCCTGGATGATATCATCTCCAGTCATCCTGATGAATATTGGGTCACTAGATCCAGATGGCTCTGGAGAAGAAAGTGAGGTTGGTGACCTTTCACAGTCCTCCCTCACTCAAATCAAAGTCAACTGCAAGTCAAGCCATCATTTCCCTGATGCCATGGTTCTCTTTGAAAATGAAGGACAAACACAATGCAAATAATCTAACTACATTCTAAATTTTAATGGAATCAGGCAATATTTAAAACATTATTTAACCTCTGATTCATTAATGTAGTACTAATATTACAATAATCAGGGAAAACAAATTTTCATTATTAAATTAAAGAAGGTTTTCATGTAAGTCATTTACCGACTTGCTATCACACAGGTTGCACCCAGACTGGACAAAACAGTGGTTATTCCTTTCCCAATACCGGTACCTCCACCTGTGATGAAAGCCACTTTTCCTTGAAAACTATTAGGTGGTAACATCACATTTTTAAGAGGCTGAAAGTATTTAGCTTGTTCTGCATCAATGCTTTTGTATAATCCTTTTGTTCCACAACTGAAAAGCTTAAAGAGAAAAAAAAACAAAGATGAAAGAACGACTGGGTGACAAATTATGTGTATATACAGAGAACAGCACAAATGCACAAAATTATAAATTACTTACCTTTAAAATTCAAGGTAACTCTGCCAGACAGTTTTATGAACACAAATCTCATCCTAAATATCTTTTGTATTTGCAGTAATTTAGTAAAAATGATACTTACTTGTAATGTTGTATGATTCAATATAATTATAAAATGGAAATATTAGTTTTCCTTATAACAATTTGGCATTAAAACTGGTTTGAATAACTTGGGATTCAATCTAGATTTGACTCACAGGATGATAAATAATAATAGCTAGGATTTAAATAGCACTTTAAAGTCTGTAGAATGCTTTACAGGGATTATCTCATTTGAGCCTCACAACTACCTTTAACATTCCCATTTTACAGATGAGAAAACTGTGACACAGAGTGTGTTGAGTGACTCGTCTAGGATCACATACCTAGTAAGTGTCTGGAGCAGGATCTGAACTCTAAGTCTAACATTCTATCCATTATACCTCAGTTTGTTCCTCTGGGTAAAATATACATGGAAGACTAGACTAATCTCTAAACTGATGTCTAGCTCTAAATTCTATGATCCTATAATAATCATATGATCCTATACTCATCTCTAAATTTCTAGCTCTAAAATTATATAACTTCACAGCTCACTCTTCTCTTCATTTGTTGTGCAGTTATTCCAATCATGTCTAACTCTCTGTGACCCCATTTGGAGTTTTCTTGACAAACATACTGGAGTAGCTTGCCATTTCTTTTTCCTGCTCTACTGAGGCAGACGGGATTAGGTAACTTGTCCAGCGTCACATATAGAAGAGGTGTCTGAGGCCATATTTGATTGAATGACAAGGTCAGAATACAAATGGTAAGGAATTAAGACAGTGAGAGGAAAGGAAATGGAGGCACCCAATGTAGGCAGACTTCTCAATGAGTCTAGCCATGAAAAGAAAAGACAAATATAGGTATCAGACATGAAGTATGTGGCTTTTGAGGAAAAGAAGCAGCCAGTAAACAAAAAGAGATCAAGATAAGCTAGAGAGTGGGGATGATAGAGGGATCAATGTGGTTGACTGGCTGTTGTCCTTCGTTCTCAAAGAGGACCAAAATGATATCACTATGTCAGAGTCAGGTTACAATGTACCGACTGGCTGATCAGACCAATATGAGCTTGGAATGCTCTACCACAGGTTGGGCACAAATAGTCTGTGTGAACACTTGGGACAGATTCTTTAAATTTGTGCATCTCATGTTTCTTTTGAGTCACTTAAATTCTGCTCTACTCATATAGCAGAACATCTTCTCTGATGTGGGCACACAGTGCTGGGCAGCCCTGTACCAGTGTGTCCCATGTCACACAAATTCCAAAGTTCTTAAGAAAGACCTAGAGAGTGTAATGAAAGAGGACAAGTTTATAATTCTGGGTGACATTAATGCTAGACTGGGCTCAGACTACCAGACATGGCAGGGAGTCCTTGGGAGGAAAGGAGTGGAAACAGCAACAACAATGGTCACTTACAACTGAAGACTTGTATACCTCACCAATGCTATCTTCCACTTACCTAAATGCAATAAAACTCCATGGATGCACCCTCACAGCAAACACCAGCATTTAATAGACAATGGAATTGTAAGGAGAAGAGACAGACAGGACATGAGAAAAGCTAAGGCAATGTGTAGTGCGGAATGCTGAACTGATCACAGACTTACCCTCTTCAAGCTAAATATCTGTATTCAACAAGAGCAGCTGTCCCAAGGTAAAACGACTACCAGAAGAATCAAAGTCAACAGATTTGAGAGCTTCTCTTATAAGTAAGAGTTTGTGGCTAACTTAGAGCAAAGATTGAGCCAACAACAGTGGAGCAGAAAAGAAGTGGGCAACTTGCAAAGATTTGGTGTACAACACTGCATTTACTCATCTGAGTCAGAGCACCTGCAAACATTAAGAATAATTTGACAAAATGATGGGGAAATTCAGAAGCTGTTAAATGAAAAATGAGAACTCCACAGGATCAATCTGGTAGAGAAAAAAGGATAGAATGGTATCACTAGTAGATGAAGAGTGGTTTGCTTTGCATGGGTAGCAGAGGGTAAAGGAGGGAGGGAGAATTGGAAACAGCAAGGGATACAGTTGTCACCAAAAATGGTTTCCTGGGTAGACTCATGTGTATACAAAAAAAAAAAACCTGGGGGTGCTAAAATTAGAGACTGAGTGCTTAAGAGTGCTCAGTTTTCATCATAGTATCTAAAGTTATAGACATATTTAGTTCCTTTACAAATAGTCACATTTTTCTATTAGTGCTATTTACTAGCCATTTAAGACAGGAAGAAAAAGGGGAAAAGTAGTTTTTTTTTTTATTATGATTTTGGGGTGGCTAGGTGACACAGTAAATAGACCACCAGCCCTGGAATCAGGAGCACCTGAGTTCGAATGCAACCTCAGACACTTAACACTTACTAGCCGTATGACCTTGAGCAAGTCACTTAACTCCAATAGCCCTACCTTTCCCCCTCCAAAAAGCAAAAATTAAAAAAATTATGATTCTATGGCAAGAGGATCAATTTGATAAATTCTCAATAAACTTGATGAGATTATAAGACATAAATGAGGCTTTGTTTACAGGAGGTCTTTCCAGTTCTTCCTCCCTACTCCAGTGTCAACTTTTCATCTACTCTGCATATACTTTCTTCAGCTAGTTCCTGGTTAGGGTAAATAATGAATCGAGTCAAGTGGGACTGCTCTTAAAAGTTATAATTATGTTAAGTATGATAACTTTCAGACCAATGGAAATATGCAATAAGTATCTGAATAATAATACCACTTCATGGCATTCAATGTTTGCACTAATAGGGATCTATCTGTATGTGCACAGATGTTTAATGGTGTTGATTCCATTAAAATGTGACCTCCTTGAGGGCAAGAGCTATGTTCTAGTCTTTCGTTTCTTTAGTCCTCAACAAAAGGCTTAGCATATAGCAAGTTCTTAATTTATGTTTGTAGACTGACTTTGGGTTTGCCCAAAGGTGCCTAGCTAAGAGGACATGAGGAGATCCTGAAGTCCCACTGCCAAGTGGAATTGATAACAAAGTCCATAGAGGTGCTAGCAGTAGCAACAGTCTGGAGATGGGCATGCCTGAGCAGTGATTTGGTGAGCAATGCAACATCTGGAAAGAGAGAGTAGTAGATGATTGACTGTAGTTGAGTTCAGCAAAGAGCCAGTATAGCATCTAACATCCTTCCCCTCCTTGGGACCTGAGTAGAAGAGGGGAAGAACAGCAGCAGCAGCAGTATGGCATGGCTTGGTAGTGACTCAGCCAGCAGAACACTATCCTCTAAAAGGAACTTCACGAGGAGAAAACAAATTCTTGGGCCAAAGTTAGAAGGGAGCCCTTGGCCACATGTGTTCTCTGCACATATACCTTACCAATTTATTATGCTTTTTATTATTATATTTATTGTGCTTATTATATTTCATTTATATTATATATAAAAACATATTTATTTATATATTATATTTATTATGCATTAAATATGAGTTCACACTCCCCAAGGATGTTGTGTATCCAAGAGATGAGTGTATCCCTTGTCTGGGGGGAACAGTTTGTACCAACAGTTCTGCTTATGCCTTCTCAGTAAATTCTTCTAAAAGCTAATTGGGAGCACACTGGCAGAGGCCTAGAGGCAAATAAATCTCACTATACCTTCAAGGGTATCTAATAGAACTCGGAAAGAGTAGTAATCAACTGCCCTGTGGAATCCCCAACCTGTGACTGCAAATGACTAGTTGCATAGTAAGTCCAGATAGGGTGATATATGACAGTGTGATTGGTTCTACAGGCATCATTAGCCTCATATTATGGAAGAGAAAACTGAAATTTTTTTTAAAAAAATTAAGAAATTCACCCATGGTCATACACAGCTAGTAATTGCCAGAGGCAGAATCTCAGCCCAGGTCTTTCCTGGCTCCATAGTCAATACCTGTTCCATTCTAGCATGCTGTCGCCTCTAAAATTCTGTTCCTTAGGATTTAAAAAAAAAAAGAGGCCAAATATTTCTGTCAGAAATGAAGAAACTAAATAAATAAATGCAAAAGATGTCAATTTATTATTGTTCTGCTCCGATGAATATTTAATCTTTTTGGCCAATTTTAATTTTTATTGAAATCTTTTTATCATTTTTGTTACAAAATATATCCCTTTCCTTCCTTCCCCTACCCAGCAAGTCATTCCTTATAACAGAATAAAAAAGGAACTTTAAAAAAAAGTTCAGCAAAACTAACCAACATATAACCCAGTCTGATAGCATATCCAATATTCCACATATATAGTTCTTCACAATAGTTAATCTTTGCACAATAGTTAACTTATGAAAGAACGTGGCTTTTTCTCCAATTGATAAATGCTCAAAGGATATGAACAGGCAGTTTTCAGAGGAAGAAATTAAAACTATCTATAGTCACATGACATTACTAACTGGGAGGTCCTTGTGAAAATCACTGTTAATCTCTGTAAGATGGATGCCAAGGAAGGAGAGGATGTCCGGGCTGCCCTTCCTGAGAACAACTGCAGTTGGACTAAACTAATCATCTGTTAAGCATCTCTCCAGATGCTGCATTGTCCCAGATGTGCTCATCTCCAGGTTGCTGTTAGGTCACCTTACGGCTACTATTACCACCTCTGGTGGACTTTGCTACTACTTCCAATTGCCAGTAAGAGCTGTGATGAGACCTCAAGTTTTTCTGAACTCATAGTTTCCTGGTTAGGCTTCTCCTAACCTTTAAAATAGGGCCTACTGAGTAGATTCTATTCTAGTAAGGCTGTTGTGAGGAAAGTACTATATAAACACAAGTTATTATGATTACTTTAGTGAAGGTGAAAGTTCAATTGTAATACTTTTATACATTAACTATTAGGCCTAAAAACAAAAGCAAATAAACCATTTTTTCTCAAGTTGGAATCCATCACCATGTTTTCCCATAAAGAAGTATTTTTATGTCCTATCCCTCCACCCCAAGAAAAATATGAGCTCCTTGATACCTTAAAAACTAAGCTGAGAACTCAATAAAATTTGGGACATGAATTTGTCAAAGTGTACTGCAAAAGTAGAAGTGAACCATCACTTCTATTAGTTTTCTGCTGACAAAGAAATTTATTTGTCTCTCTCATTTTTGCCTAGGCATAATAAGATGAGCAACCTACAATAAACTATTTCTACAGAAATTGCAATTTTGCTTAAAGACTGCAACCTGCCTTCCTAGAACTATGACATTAAGATGATGAATCAGTGAATTTGTGTGTAGGCTGATGACTTTAATTACTTAGCAAAAATGGAAAATCCTGTTCTACTATACCAACAACCCTACCATGGATTTCTATTTGTGTGGTATTTTTTTTATGGATTGGAGGAAAAGGGAGGAGACAGGGAGTAGGAGGGAAATAAGATAACATTTTAACACCTTCTGTTCTATCAGTAGATAAATATTTATTCAGTGCCTATTATGAGCTAGGGTGAGGGACAGGAAAAGGGGCAAAGCCAATCCTGGCCCTCAAGGAGCTTATAAATCTAATGTAAGAGACCACAAGCAAACAAATATATACAAACAAGCTATATGCAGGATAAACAGGAAAATTAAGACCAGAAAGGTTCTAGAATTAAAAGGGCTTGGGAAAAGCTTCTTGGAGAAGACAGGATTTTAGCAGGGACTTAATGAAGCCAGGGAAGACAACAAGCTGAGATGAGAAGGGAAAATATTCCAGGCATGGGATAGAAAAAAAATAATATTATGTTATACATTAAAAACTAGAGAAGATGCCCAGAGTTATGAGATAGTCAGTGTCACTGAATTGAAGAGTATGTGGTGGGGAGTAAGGCATAAAAACATAAAAGGACAGAAATTCAAGGAGGACTACAAATATGAGAAAAATAGAAAACTTCTGCAAAGGCTGTTGCTACAATGTATTTTCATCCTCAAAAGTGGATGGAGCCACCATACCTGGCCTCTTAACATCATAGGCCCAGATGTACTTCTGGAAGAGGTAGGAATGATACAGAACAAAGAGAAGAAAAGCAGCCAGATTGGACCAAGAATTGGGCCAGCATAGAGAAGATCCATGCTGAACATTTCAAAATTATGGGGCATTAAGGGATTAATATATACAGTACCATAAGTGGGGAAAGATAACAAAGGCATGGAAAAAATATTGGACTTTATAAATACTGAAAAAAAAAAGTGATTAAGAGACCATCAACAACTACTTTCTCATTTATATAAGATTCTTGTAAGAGTCGTCTACTAAAATTGAAGGCATTCTCTATGAGGATATTAGTAAGAATAAGCAGGCTTTCATAAGAGATATCCTAAAATGGACAAGTTCATGGACCTCAGGTTAAAAATTCTTGCTAAGGCAAAGTCTGGCACTTAATACATGTTTATTGAATTAAACCTGCATTGCATAATTCCAACACTCCTCCTGTTGCTCCCCACCCCCCATTCTAAACAACAACCTCAGGTACCTGAAGAAGCCAAGTGTGGGAAACGTAAATCTGCCCTCCATCCTGATTCACCTTGATAAAGTACTGTAGAAAGGAGGTATTTTTTAACCAGACAAGGATTTTTCAGTTTCCATGCTAGTTTGAGAAACTAACCCCCTCAGACATTGTACCTCCCACCACCATAGTGACTTAATGTAGTCAGAGAGCACTGTTCTTGGAGCCTGGACAACCTTGGCCCTTGGTTTGTATCATGCCTCTAGCTTTGTGAATTTAGGAAAGTCATTATTGGCCTCTTTTGATCAGACTCAGTTTCATATTCTATAAACTTGGGATAACAGCAACTACCTCTAAGTGTTGTTGTGAGGCTAAAATGAGAAAGCGTGTACAAAGCACTTTTAAAATTATTATTAATTATATATTATATAACATAAAATATAATTATATTAATTATAGATCTAAATTATTAATACAGTGAAAAGAACACTGGTTCTTGAACTAGAGGACCTAGGTTTATTTACTCACCTCTGATGCTTACTACTGGTATGATCAATTCATTCAACCTCCCCGGGCCTCAGTCTCTCATAAGCAAAACGAACAAGTTTGACAAGACAGTCTCTTAGGTCCCTTCCAATTCTATAACTACTAGCCTATAAAAATGAGGGTGTCCATGAAGCAGAATGTGGAACTGAGGCTAAAAGGGATTAAGATGACTTGTCTATGGTCAAAGAGTTGGTAGGTGTGTCAGTTTCCCTACTTTTCTACTATACTGACAATAATTTTGTCCTTTACCTGTGAACTAATAAACAAATCATCTTACTTCTTTGTATCCCCAAAGCTTTGTCTTTATAGTGAGGAAACAATAATAAACACATTCTATATACAGGAATAAATCTTGTTCAAAAAAGAAAACCCCTCTAGAAAATTCCGAACTCTTCAAACAGCAATGGGGAGGGGAGAGGAGTGGGTGGGAAAAAAGATTGAGACAGAGCATGGACAAGCACTTACTGTGGGCCAGGCATCATGCCAAGTGCTGTGTATACAAATAAAAGCATGCAAGCAAGACAGCCTGAGATGCTTCCATTTTATGGACATTTTCCACTTGGGCTTAAGCCATCCTGTGCCCCAAGAGGACTTAGAGGCCAAGTTCTGTCAGACCGTTTGGGGACCAGCCTCTGCCCTTTCCACACACTCCAGTGTCTCTGCTTCCTCTGCATAAGGTAGCTGTCACTATCCCTACCCTGCCTCTTTCCACTCCTGCTTCTTGCCTTTTCCCTCAAGGGCCCCTTGGAGAAAGTGGAGGTCCCTTCTTTATACACCATAATTGCTGTTTAAGTTGTGGTGGGGCCGATGAATTTGTTCTCCTGCTTGCACTGAATTTCAGAAGAGACAGGAATCAACTTGAAGTAAATGTAGGTGTCTCGGGGAAGGCTGAACTGAAGCTATTGTACATACGAGACCTGGGGCAGGCTGGGGCTCAGGCCACGCGTAGCCCTCTGCCTGTCTATCCTTGTAAATACCGTACTTGCCTGAATGAATAAAGTTTTCCTGTAATTTAAAAAAAAAAGAAAAGAAAAGAAAAAATCATTCTCCCTCTGGCTGGGAGAGGGCCGTGAGGTTACACAGAGCTTACATTCTAATAGGGAAGTTCATAGTAGAACCTGTCTGATCAGGAGTCAGGAAGACTAAGATACCAGCTATTCCTTTAATGCCTCAGGTCACAACCTTACTTTTCCTAGGGAACAAATAACAGGTCTTTGGAAAAAGAGAGCTTTATTCACTCATTCACTCACACTCACTCTCTGGAAGATGTGACTACGGGGAAGTGACAGTTTCATCTGAGAATTATACAATTTACCTCACAGGGGTTTTTGTTTTGTTTTGATGGAAGTACTTTGTAAACTTAAATCGCCAATCGCCAATATAAATGAATTATTTATTATGCTACTAAGTGCTTCGCCAGCAGTGAGCGCGTAATAAATGCTTATTTTTAAGTTCACACTTAGGACAGAGGCCAGATTCCACAAAGGCACAGGAGAGGCCAGAGTGAGTTTGTTCTCGCCTTCACCACGCCGGGTTTTTCCGTTAGCTTCAGGTTTTTCGGAGTTCTGGGCGACTTTAGAATGCGGAGGTGGGCCGCATATGCAGAATGGGGTGAAGGGTATTGGAGCCGGGGGCTAGGGAGGATAAGGGAAGGGCACTTTCACTCACTCCACCAGCGCGGGAAGGGCTGGAACTTCCGGGGCTTTAAACTGAAATAATTTCAAATGGGTGCACCAAAGCCCCCAAATGAGCAGGAGGCATACAAGGTTGAACAAGGGACTCTCCTTTTACAGCTAAGACAGGCAGCAAGCACGGTAGGAATGGGGGGGAAAGGCAAGGAGGTTCAAGTTCAAGATCACGACCATGGCCGCATTCTCAGTCGCCCAGCACCCCTAGCCCCCCGCAGAGCTCGCCAGCCCTGCCTCGTAGCCCCCGCTCCTCCTAGGTCCTCGTGCCCTTTGTGCCCCTCAGAACTCTCGCAGCTGTAGTGGAACCGAGCTGACGCCAGCCCGGCCCTGTCCTCCCGCGGCCCGCCCCAGCCGGGGCGAAGGAGGCCAGCCTTACCCGCTGAGGAGGGAAGCCGAAAGCCTTCAGGGCCCAAGGCGCCCAGAAACGCCCGATCCGCAACGCCATTGTTTTTCGTTACTGAACTTGACCACTAGATTGCGGGGTTAAGAAGCCTCGGGCGGAGGGTAGAGGACCCCGGAGCGGGTTAAAAGGGGAGAGGCGGAGGCGGAGGCGGAGGCGGAGGCGGAGGCGGAGGCGGAGGCGTGGCTCGGGCTGAGTTACTTTGCCTTGAGCCAGTTCAACTTTGCCCTAGTTCCTCTGAAACTGTCTCCAGCCGGAGCTTTAGACCCTATTAACCCGTTTCTTCCCAGTGCTTTATTTGCTCCCTAACTTTCCAAATAGTTTTGCCTTTTTACGGTCGTACCCCTGAGGAAAAGGAGGCGTTGGGAGCACGTTTCTGACTGTATCTCTCTCTACTGAGATAGGGGTTTTGTCTGATGCAAGGTTGAGCTGTATGGAACTTGCTTGTGTGATGCTCATAGCTAATGAAGAACAGATCGTGCTCATTTCTGAGTTGCTTTTTTTCTTCTGGTGTATCTCAAAAGCAATGTTAGTACACATTGCCAATAAAGTAAAATGTTACAGATGTAGTACTGGAATAGACTTGACTTCAACTAGTCGGTTAAACCTTTAAGATAAGGAAGGTAAGTCCCCTGGAGATGAAGTGACTTGCTCTGAGTCCTGACCCAGAACTTTACCCACTGCGTCCCACTATATTAACAAGGTATCAGCATTGAAGAAAACTACCAGGTCTCCTGTAGTCTTTCAATTTAATAAATACTTAAGAAGGACACAAAATAAATGCTGTCTGTTATTAAGGAGGTTCCATGAGGGGCGGGATGCAAACACGTCCGAAAGACTCGGGAGGGAGAACATTCGAATAACTGGAGAGGTCAGAAAAGGCATCCTTCATAGGAAGCTCACGATTCAAGTAGCATTTTCTTGGCTTTTCATAGGACACCCAGGGCACTGCCATTGAAATGAATGGCTGTTTTACATGGAATTCAGGCTTTGCTGCTTTTAATTCTGGTTTTGCTCTTGCTTTTAAGAACTAAAGCACAAGTAATGACTTCAGTAGCTCCCAGTTGCCTCCAGGATCAAAACCAAAATCCTCTGTCATTCAAAATTCTTCATAACTCCTCTACTTTTCCAGTCTTCTCATACCTTACTCCCCACCAAGCATTCCAATGACCATTGGTCTCCTGGCTGTTCCTGGAAGGAGATACTCTATCTCTGCTCTTGGCATTTTCCTTTTTTTTTTTGAGGGGGGAACGTAGGGCAACTGGGGATAAGTGACTTGCCCAAGGTCACATGGCTAGGTTTTTTTGTGTGTGTGTGTGTGTGTGTTTTAAGTGTCTGAGTCTGGATATGAACTCAGGTCCTCCTGACTCCAGGGCCAGTGCTCTATTCAAGTGTGCCACCTAGCCGCCCCTGCTCTTGGCATTTTCTCTGGCTGTCTCCCATGCCTGAAATACTCTGCCTCCTCATCTGCCTACTGCTTTCTCTGGCTTTCTTTTAAGTCCCAGCTAAAATCACATCTTCTATAGGAAGCATTTCCCAACCTTCTTAATTCTAGTGCCTTCCTTCTCTTACTTATTTCCTATTTGTTCTGTATATTTTGTACATTTACTTGTTTCCTCCATTGGAGTGCCTGAGCTCCTTGAGAGCAAGACCTGTCTTTCAACTTTTTATATCCCCAGCGCTTAACACAATGCAGGCATTTAATGTTTCCTATTTGACTACCACTTTTTCTTTGACCATCCAAGCTACTTGTCTCTCAATGAGGTAAATATAAATATAAATATAAATATAAATAAAACCATAAGTAAATGCAGCACTAACTCAAAATGATATATCAAAGAGGAAATAAAAACTAAATCTAGGATTCCACTGTTACCATTGCAGGTTTTCAACTTCGCTGGGACTTCAAAATGTTAGGGAATTGTCTGAAACATTGAGAGGTTAAGTGACTTTGTTGTACCCAAACCCAAATCCCAGGTCACTACCCTCCACCTGACTTGTGGCCCACCATTAAGCCCCTCTTGTATTTCTGACTTTGTCCCTGTTTTATATTTTAGCTTGAAACAGCTTAAGGCATATCTGGGCCTATTGCTCAAGGCGTTCCCTGACTCTGTCTCCCCTAATCAGCATTTCATATTTTCTCCCTGAATCATTACAGTGTACCAGGTCCATTATGGTGCAAGGATCTTACTGGTGCCATCCTTACTTGCCCCGCTGACCAAGCGAGGCTCCCACCCCCTTTGCCTGGAACATGACCTGACCTGTTCTGGGAAATTCCAGTGCCCCGCCACCCAGTGACCTCCCAGGTTGCACCCTGTACCCTTGCACCATACTCCACTGAGTCATATAGATTTAACCAATGGCTGTTCTTTGCTTCTGTACCTCATAGCTTCTGCTAGCTCCCTTCCCTATTATAATTTTGTGGTTTTAGCCTTTATAACCAAGATCTGTATTTCTAGAAATCACTGCCAATTTGAGTGAGAACTCTGGCAGTTGCATGCTTGATCAATAAATCCACATCTAAATTTATCTTGAACCCACCTCTCGGCTCGCTGTTATTCTCTGCACAACAACTTGTCCAAGACTAGAGAGGTAGGATGGGTCAGAGGTGGGACTTCAGGTGGTCCTTCCTAGTTTCAGGCTAGTCTTTCTCTCCACCAATTGAGGCTACCTTTCCTCAGTTTTGCCCTTAGATGGCAGACTCAAGTTTAGGTTATTACTCAGCCTGTTTTCTAAACCTTTCTAATTTGGTTATAAGGACCTTCCAGATTTTGTGAGGGGCTGCCATGACCTCAGTACCCAGGATTGCTTTCCACACAGGAGGCATGGATGACAACTTTAGTGGAAGTTATTTACTCCTACTTCCCCAATATTTCTGAAGGTAGTGATCCTGGCATAATTAGTGCTTAATCAGCAGGTTCTAGGGCATAGTTTCTTCAGGTACACAGTCTAGTATGTATAAAACATAGTAGGTACAACAGACTCATAAGGAACTCAACTGTCTTGAGTTAATACATATTAAATAAATATTTTGAAATACTAAAAAATATATAATGATGATTAGCAAACTAGAGATGGTGATGAAAAGATTCTAAGAATCATAGTATGGTTCTAGAACTAGTACATTTAGGACCAAAGATTTGGAGTTTTAAAAGGCTTAGAGGTCATGATTTAGGTCCAGAAGTGATATAGTTTTAATTTATTGTTTAGCAGTTTTATTTATTGAAATGGAGTTTAACTTAAAGCCTAAATAACTCCATCTTGGTTTTTAAGTAATTACCATACTGCTCTAGCTTGCCAAGTAAACTCAATATTTATAACCATGTGTACCTGAAGAAACATGTCCAGAAAATTAGAAAAAGGAAAGGGAAGGGAATGAATGCCTACTGAACTGGGCAACTTCACAAAAGGGATGCTCCAGGAGGTGGATATAAGTAGTGGTATTGCTGGATCAAAAAGCATGCATAGTTAATAACTTTTGGTATTCCAGCAATATCTAAGGAAAAAAAGGGAAAAGAATTGAACTATGACAGAGATGGGTGATATTGAGGAGTCTTTGGTTCTAAGGCATCTCAGAACAAAAGACCCAAGTTGAAAGAAGTCCCAAGAAAATGTCATGACTCCCTGCCGGGGCCTCCTCTCCTGACTGGCCAGAATGGCCATGTTATGAGGATAGCTAGCCATCCTTACTTCACTCCCAGCTGAACTCACTTTGCACTTGTGCAGGTATTTCCCCCATATTCATTCTCCTTTGCCCTTCCCTGTTAGCCTAGACTTCAAGACTGATTTTTTTTCCAGTATTACTTCATAGGATTTAGAACTAGATGGGACTTTAAAAGGCCATTTAATACCCAAACCCTCCTTAATTTACAGATGAAAATCTTGATGCCCAGTGAAGGAAAGTGACTTTCCAAACAAAAAGCATTATTTTATAGAGCTAGAACAAATAACAAAAATAATCTAGGAGAACAAAGGTCAAGAACATCAAGGGAATCAATGGGGAAAAAAGGCTGGAGGGAAGAAGCCAGCCTATAATTTCCAGATGTCAAACTATATTACTAAGCAGTAAACATGAAAACAATCTGGTACTGCCAAGAAACAGACTGGTGGATCAGATCAGTGAAATCGATTAGGTACACAATACGCAGTAGTAAATGACTTTGGTAACTTATGTTTAACAAACCCAAAGAGCTGTGGGTTTTTTTACCCTCCTTTTCTTTAAAATAAATTATATGAGATGATGCTCTAGAAAGGAGCAGGAGAGAGTTACTGAAAGAAATTCTGATGATGTAAAAAACAATACTCCTTTCCATATCAGCTTGCTACTGATGGGGTCTGGGATGCTTTTGTCTGTAACTTCAGTTTGTAAAAATCTCACTTGTGTTCAAGTACCTATGTATGTAACCTCACTTTGTAATAAGCCTGTGTAATTAAGTTGTAAAAGTCATGCTTTCCCCCAGCCATAAAGGCATTAACTCTGCCTTTTCCCTGCCCCCAGCCTAAAAGTCTTTTCCCTGAGCTAGCAGTCTGCCTAGATACACTACCCATGAATACATCACCCAGGTATTTTTTAGAGAAATACATAGCTCCTTTGTTCTAAGTGGCCAGCTGCACCCGAGATCCTTGAACAACATTATCAGAAGAGAAAACTCCCTCCCAATATGGTACCTCCTGAATCCCTAACCAGTCTAGCTTCCAGACTTGGCATCTCCTGAAATAATCAAACCTATCCTCCCAACAGCCATATTGTCAAAGATGAGTACATATCTCATTCAGCCTTGACCAAGAGTAACCTAGTGATGTCACAAGGCAAAAACCACACCTCCTCGTAGCCCCCTTAGGGGGATGTCCCAGTAAATTATGGGCAATATGCCTGTGCAATTGATATAAAAAGTGCATGTCTCTTTAAGCGCTGATCACTCCTAAACTCCTCCCAAACTCCTCCCTAACTCTACCCTTGCCCACCTAGTTAGCATAATTAACCTTTGACTGACAGTTTTATGGCTTTAAAAACTGTATCTCTATCCCCTGCACTTTGCAGGCTATCCTTAACCTTCTCCTGCCCACTACATAGTGCAACATTAAACTTTATAACTCTGCCTTAGATCCCTGTAAGCTTGCAAGTCCCCCTACCCCTTGCCCCTGCCCGCTGCAAAGTCAGCATAACGATAAACTTTTGTAATTCTGCCAAAAGATGGCTTGAGTCCTGTGAAATTCTTTCCAGACAAGAACCCTCTAGGGATTCATATGAGATCCCTTCTATACCCACCTCTTCCCTACCTCTTCATTTTGGCGACCCAGATGGGCCTCCTCCCTCTATACCTCTTCACTACCATATCTCTTGACAGAATGGGGGTGAGGGGAAGGGAAACGGGCAGAGAGGACTTTTTTTGTCTTTATATCACCTGGGTCTTACACACAGTGAATGTTAAACAAAGGTTTCCTAATTGAGAATTATCCAATTGAATCTCTTCAAGTGTCTTTCAACTATATCTATACAAGAAATATATGTCATAATGTCATAAGACCCTAACATGAAGGGCAATTGTGAAAGACCTGTTGAAGTAAGTGAGATTTCAACTGAATTTTATGGAAAGCCAAGGAATCCAGAAGGTGAAGGTGAGGAGATAGCATTAACTCTCTGTGACTTAGTGGACTTGAAGTCAATAATACCCGAAGATAATATATTCTCTAATGCTGGCCACTCCTCTTTTGTCTCCTTAATCAGGAAGATTTGGATTCACATTTACACTCTGATATTCATTCATTCATTTAATCAACTATTCATTCAACAAGCATTCAACAAGAACATCATGTTGGATTCTGGGGATACAAAGACAGCTCTCTCTGTCCCCTCAAAAAACCCTGCCCTTCAAAGATCTTACATTTATTGGGGGAAAATAATATACACACAGGACATTAGATACAAAATAGGTACAAGTAATTTCTGGTGGAAGAGTATTAACTGAGGATAGCTTTTCTGTAGAAGATGCCAAATGAGAATTAAAGAAAGCCAAAGACTCCATGAAGGAAAAATGAGGATTGAGTACTTTCCAGGCATGGAGGGTAGGGAAGGGGATGGTTGGGCAGGGGAGAGTGAACATCCTGTGAAAAGATATAGAAACAGGAGATAGCTTGTCTTCTAAAGCAAACAGCAAATTAGGTCAGTTTGGCTGGAATGTACGTGTGGGAAGGACAGTAATATCTAGTAATCCAGGAAAAATAAACTGGAACCAAGTTGTCAAGGGATTTAAAAGTCAATTGGTGGGGCAGCTAGGTGGCCCAGTGAATACAGCACCTGCCCTGCTCTCAGGAAGACCTAAATTGAAATCCAGCCCTTCAGACACTTAACGCTTACTAGCTGTGTGACCTTGGGCAAATCACTTAATCCCAATGGCCCTGTCTTCCCCCCCCTCCAAAAGGCAAAAAAACAAACAAACGAAAGAGTCAAATGGGAATTTTCATTTTCTCTTAGACACTAAATGGGAACATCTTGATTAGGAAAGAGATATGGTCAAAACTATGCTTTGGAATCATCACTTTGGTAGTTTCATGGAAAGTGAATTGGGGATAATATTACCTGTGACACTTACCCCAAAAGGGTGGTTAAGGCTTAAATGAAATAATCTGTGTAAAGCTCTTTGCAAACTTTAAATTACCATCAAGATATCAGTAATTGTGTTTTTGTTCTTTGCTCAGGCTTATGATATATATCTCAGCCACCAAATTTCTCAGGGCATTATATGTGAACTTTATTTATTAGTATTAGAAATCAATATAGGTCAGAAAGTTGTCCAAAAGACAGTATTGTGGTACCTGAGAGAAAAACTGAAACAGTGGCTGGTCAAGTTGCACAGAAAGAGATAATAGCTCTGAACATCAACTAAAATCCAGTTTTTCTAGGTTTCTTTTATACAGAAGAGTAACAAAAATAAACAGAAATGTTTGCTTTATTCTGACTGGCTATACCAGCAAAGCAGAGAAATATATGGTAGCAGAAAAAAAAAAACCTCACTATTAAGAAAGATATGCATTAAAAAGATATATTTTTTTTGGACATGGACTATACAAGAATTTGTTTTGTTTTACTATACATGTTTGTAACAGGGGTTTTGTTTTTCTTGTTTTCTCAATTGTAGGAGGGAAGGGGAAGACATTGATGAGAGAGAAGATGGATCTTCATTTGAAAAAAATTAAAACAACATAAATGATCTAGGCTAGCAACAAGTAACTTCTGCTAATGAGACATTGCATAAATAGGAGGTATGTTTTATATAGGTGTATTATTTTGTTACTTCACCAAAAACCTTATCATCCTGCAAGACTGAATCAGCCTTGGTACTCACAACCTCATCAGTATCCTCTGCCCCTCTGACTGGAAGATGGGAGTGCCAAGATCTATCTATATCTTCCATTTAACTAGGGCCAGAAGGCCAGCTATCTCTTCATTTCCCACCTCGTTGCATTCATTTATACTTGAACAGGAAGAACAAAAACATTCCCATTGGGTACCCTCTCCTACCCTTCTTTCTAGCTTCTTTTTGTGTGTTTTCTTCCTAGATTGTAAGCTCCTTAGGACAAGGAGTCTTTTTTGTGATTGTATTTCCAGTGCAGCATAGTACCAGACATATAATAGGTAATTTAAAAGTGTTAATTAACTAAAATTATCTGACTATAATTATCTCATTTTACACCTTGGGGGCAAGAGAATGGCTCCTAAACTCTAGGTGGTTTCCTACTCTGATTTTTAGAGAGTTTTTTTTTAAACAAGGTAGAAGGTAACAAACATTTAAGTACTTGCTGAGTAACAGGTACTGTGTTAAGCACTAGGAATACAAATACAAGCAAAAAGATAATCTCTGCCCTAATGGAACTTATATTCTAATAGAGAAGGACAACATATAAATGGAACTGAAAAGCCCGAGGGACAGGGGAAGCACTAGCTGAGGCAAGGTTGCCAAGGGCAGAGACAGGGAAGCACAGACGACAGGGGACAAGCAGTAGGAATTCAGTCACAATTGATGTGTACCCCCAGTTAAGAAATTCCAGGGGGCAGAACCAAGATGGCAGAGTAAAAGCAGGGACTTGCTTGACTCTTCCCCAAACCCCTCTAAATACTTGTAAAAAATAATTCTAAACAAATTCTAGAGCAACAGAACCCACAAAATGACAGAGTGAAACAAATTTCCAGGCCAAGACCACCTGGAAAGTTGATGGAAAAGGCCTGTTGCACTGGTCTGAGTAACAATGGCTGCACAGGCACAGACAGGGTCACCCAGCAAACCTGAAGCAGGCCTCAGGGGACTGAATCACTGGTAGCTGTGGCAGTTTCCAGACTTCTTATCCCACAAACATCAAAGACAACTTAAAAGGTCAGTAGGAAAGGTCTGTCAATCCTGGCTGAGAAAGGAGCATTGTTCTAGGCCCAACCCTGGTATAGCCCTGGTGCAGCAATGGCAGTGGCTGCTTCTGGAGCTCTCAGCCCACAGCCAGTGAACGGATGCAGCGGTTGATTAGAAGGGGACTGCAAGCATCTCTTTGCTGGCACTGAGGCAGGATTCTCTTGCTTTGCCCATACCTGGATCTGGGTCTTAGTCCTAGGACTTGGTCCTGTGGTGAGGAGGAGTGCTGGCAAGGTAGAGCTTGTGGCTTGGGTGGAGAAGGAATCTTCCTCACAGTTCCCAGGCAGGAAAGAGTGTTTGTGGTCACTCACGGATCAGAACACAGACCAGGAGAGGAGTAAATGTCTCTCCTTTGATCATGCAACCTTGGAAGAACTGAAAATTTACAGGTCCCTAGAAATATCTCTGAAAACAACTACACAAAACCCCTGAAGCTTGGGACAGTACACCCTCCACACTGAAAGCAGAGTCCTACCTTAACAATGATCTAAAAAGTCAAGTAATTGGCTGGGGAAATGAGCAAAGGGTGTGAAAAAATGAGACTATAGAGTCTTACTTTGGTGACAAGGAAGATCAAAACATACAATCAAAGGAAGACAACAAAGTCAAAACTCCTACATCCAAGGCCTCCAAGAAAAATATTAATTGGTCACAGGCCATGGAAGAGCTCAAAAAGGATTTTTAAAATAAAGTAAGAAAAGTAGAAGAAAAACTGGGAAGAGAAATGAAAGTGATACAAGAAAATTATGAAAAGCAAGTCAACAATTTGCTAAAGGAGACCCCTAAAAATAGTGAAGAAAAAAAATTCCTTAAAAAATAGACTAATCCAAATGGCAAAAGAGGTCCAAAAAGCCAATGAGAAGAATGCCTTAAAATAGCAGAATTGGCCAAATGGAAAAGGAGGGAGGTCCAGAAGCTCACTGAAGAAAATCATTCCTTAAAAATTAGGATGAAGCAAATGGAAGCTAATGACTTTGAGAAATCAAAAAATATAAAACAAAACTAAAAGAATGAAAAAATAGAAGACAATGTAAAATATCTCATTGGAAAAACAACTGACTTGGAAAACAGATCCAGGAGAGATCATTTAAAAATTATTGGACTACCTGAAAGCCATATTTAAAAAAAAAGAGCCTACATATTATCTTTCAAGAAATGATCAAGGAAAACTGCCCTGATATTCTAGAACCAAAGGGGAAAATAGAAATTCAGAGAATCCACTGATCACCTCTTGAAAGAGATCCCAAAAGGAACACTCCTAGGAATATTGTAGCCAAATTCCGGAGTTCCCATGTCAAGGAGAAAATACTGGAAGTAGACAGAGACAGAAAGAAACAGTTCAAGTATTGCAGAAATACAATCAGGATAACACAAGATTTAGCAGCTTCTGCTTCAAGGGATCAGAAGGCGTGGAATATATTCTGGAGGGCAAAGGAGTTAAAATTAAAACCAAGAATCACCTACCCAGGAAAATTGAGTATAATCCTTTAGGGGAAAAAATTGATATTGGATGAAATAGATGGCTTTCAAGAATTCTTGATGAAAAGATCAGAGCTGAATAGAAAATCTGACTTTCAAATACAAGACTCAAAGAGAAGCATGAAAAGGTAAACAGGAAAGAGAAATCCTAAGGGACTTACCAAAGTTGAACTGTTTATATTCCTACATGGGAAGATGATATCTGTAACTCATGAGACCTTTCTCAGTATTAGGGTAGTTGAAAGGAATATATATATATATATATATATATATGAGGTGAAAGAGGAATTTACTGGGGGAAGGAGAAAGGGAGAGGGAGAATGGAGTAAATTATCTCACACAAAAGAGGCAAGAAAAAACTTTTATAGTAGAGGGGAAAAGGGGGATGGTAAGAGGGTATGAATGAACCTTACTCTCATCAGATTTGGCTTAAGGAGGGTATAGCATACATGCTCAATTGGGCATAGAAATCTATCTTACTCTACTGGAAAATAGGGGAGAAGGCAATAAGGGGATGGTGCAATGATAGAAGGGAGGGCAAATGGGAGGAGGGGTAATTAGAAGCAAGCACTTTTGAGGAGGGACATGGTCAAAGGAGAGAAATAAATGGTGAGTGGGACAGGATGGAGGGAAATATAGTCTTTCACAAGATGACTGTTATGGAAATGTTCTGCATGACTACACATGTATAACCTATATTGAATTGCTTGCCTCCTCAATGAGGGTGGTTGGGGAGGGAGGAAAGGAGAGAATGTGGAACTTATAGTTTTAAGAATGAATGTTCAACAATGTTTTGACATACAACTGGGGAATAAGATATATAGGCAGTGGTGTATAGAAATCTATATAGAAATCTTGCCCTATAGGAAAATAGAAGGGAAGGGGATAAGAGAAGGAGGGTAATGGTGATAGAAGGGAGGGCATATTGGAGAAACAGATAATCAGAATGCACTGTCTTGGGGTGGGGGGAGGAGAGAAATGAGGAGAAAATTTGAAACTCAAAATCTTGTGGAAGTGAATGATGAAAAGTAAAAATAAATTAATTGATTAAAAAAAAGAAAAAACATTAAAAAAAAATTCTAACATTCTTGCAGAGGCTGGGCTATCTATGTAACTTTACTTAATCCCTGGCCTCTTCATAATTGAGGCAAAATTCATTTTACTAGAAACAGTTGAGTATAATAGTATCTGTGGATAGAAAGGCATTGGGAAGGGAAAATAGGTATTCATTAAACATTTACCATGTGCCAAGTCCCGTGCTAAGCATTGAGGATGCATGAACAAAACAAGATGGTATCTACTCTCAAAGAATCTATATTCTAAGGGGGAAAATGAAACATGAGGAGAGCAGAGCCGAAAAACTAGGAATCTCTAAATATGCCATCATATCTACAAAGAGTGATAGTTTTGTTTCCTCATTATCTATTTTTCTTTAATTTCTTTTTCTTATCCTATTGCTATACCTAGTGTTTCTAGTACAATACTGAATAATATTGGACATCCTTGCTTCACTTCTGATATTATTAGGATTTGATTTTATAAGTTTATCCCTATTAATGTTTGCTCTTGGTTATAATTTTAAGAAAGGTTCCATTTATTCCTATACTTTCTAGCGTTTTTAATAGGAATGGGTGTTATATTTTGTCAGAAGCTTTTTCTGCATCTATTGATATAATCATATGATTTTTGCTTATTTTGTTATTGATATGGTCAGTTATGCTTAGTTTTCTTATTCAATCAGCCCTGGATTTCTGGTATAAAATCCCACCTGGTCATATTGTATGATCTTTCATTTTTTTTTTATTTCATTTTTTTTAGCTTCAGAGCAGCAGGGCTCCAGAGTTGCTAAGAGATAGAAACAACAATTTCAATTTTCATCTCCTCTGGCTTAGTATCTTGAACTCTTGTTGGTTACACATATCACTCCTCCAGGATTTAGCCCAATCTAAAAAACAGAGCTAGCAACTTTAAAACTCTTTTTTGGAGAAATTCATTAGAGGACCACAGATCTCCAGCAAGAAATGTCCTCACAAGCCACCTACTCTAATGCCCTAATTTTACAGATTAAGAAACATTACAAATTAATGAAAATATATAGTACTCATCCCTTCAACGTTTTTGTAAAAGTTTTTTTTTTGACACATCAGTTCTGTCTTCTGTCTTACTTAGGGGGACGTTTCTGATTTTTTTCCCCTCCACAAGAAAAAGTAGAACAATTTATGTTGAGGTGAAATGTAAGCTCTTATAGGGCCACCTTTGTATTTGCTAGCACTTAGCATACAGCTTGAGGTATAGTAGGCATATAGTTCAATTGCTGAATTAAATTGAACTCCAATTCAATACATATTTATTAAGTGCCTATTATGCGGCAGGCACTGTACTAAGTCGCTCGTTAGTGGAGAGGCAACTTAGTGTAACCTGTAATAGATTTCTGGATATGAGTAGAATTCCATCCCTAATTACTCTGTGTGATCTTTGTAATGTTACTTTCCTTCTCTGAGCATCAAGATTCTAAAGCGCAAATTGAGGAGGGCTTGGGAATTAAATGGCCTTTTCAAGTCCCTACCAGTTCTAAAGCATATGAATATTGGACAAAAAAAAAAATTCGGTCTCGCAGTCTACGCTGTTTTCCCTCAGCCAACCACCAGGTGGCGGGGCAGTCACCAACTCTTCCTTTCCCTTACTTCCATTTCTTCTCTTTTTCTCCATGGCCCTCTCCACGTTCACAAACACCCTCCGGACCAGTAGGGGGCCTTGTTCCTGGGAGCGCGCACGCCCAGAATGCGCAAGGAGCGCGCACGTCGGCATCAGGAAGCAACGTCAGGCACTGGTAGTCCTCCCCGTTCCCGCGCGCGAAGCGGCTCAGCTAGAGCACAGCTTCCGAAGTCCGGACTTCGACCGGACTCATGTGGACGCTGATATCCGCCGCGGGCCCGGCCCGAGGTAAGGACGGCTGAGGCACGGCGGCTGAACAGGCCCAAGCTGGAGTCCCCACGCAGGCCCACATCCCTGCCCCCGGTGGCCAAAGGGAGAGCAGGGAAAGGGCAGGAGAAGAGTTGCTGGGGTGGATGGGGAAGTGGAGGGGCGCTTGCGGAGGTAGAGGGCTTGCAAGGCATGGCTTCACATCACTCTCCTGCGTTAGATCGGAAGAGTTCTTCTCCCGAAATCTCAGTCGCTCTCTGCCGATCTTGTCCCCGTGCGCTTATCCTATTGGTCAGGCGGCCGGAAGCCCTGTCCCTGTGAGAAGGGGCGGGGTTGACGGGACTGCCACCTCCGGTTAGGGTTTCTGAAAAGCCTTGAGAGAGTGATGCTTGGTCAGTCTGGGTAATCTCTGATCAGGCAGTGAGTGAGCATATAGTTTTATCGGCGACAATTTTTTCCTGGCAAGAATAACAGTAATAAATTAGGTTTTATATAGCAATTTATGGTTTGCAAAGCACCTTACAAATGTTAGATACTCGGGGCGGCTAGGGGACGCAGTGAATAGAACACCGGCCCTGGAGTCAGGAAGATCTGAGTTCAAATGCGGCCTCAGACACTTCATACATACTAGCCCTGTGACCTTGGGCAAGTCACTTAACCCCAACTGCCCTATGTACCCCCTTCCAAAACGCAAAAAAACCCAAAACAAAAAAAATTCCCAAAGGTTGGATACTCTGATCCTCACAACAACCCTGGGAGGTAGGTTCTATTAGTATCCCTATTTTACAGATGGGAAAACTGAGAATAGGTCTTCCTGTACTGCCCGTCTTGTAGAACGAGTTTTGGAGGGGAAAGAAACTATGTAGTTTACAGCTTTTCAGTTGCTTAGGCAGCTGTACGGTTCATTGAATGGAGAGCTAGACTTGGGATTTAGGAAGACTTAAGTTCGACTCCTGTGTCACTCCCATTATAAGCAGTGTGACTCAGGGCCAGTTGCTAACTCCTCCCCATCTTCTTCCTAAAATTCCTGGCCTTCCAGCTCTCAGTCTACTTTCATATCTTCTCCAAGGGTGCCTTAGATTTTTTTTTTTTTCAGTAGGTGCCACATTATTTTGTGCTCTGTAACAGCAGTGTAATTAAGATCACTCACCAATAGGTCCAAGCCTAATTCTGGTATTGGGGTGGATTATTTGTGATCTCCTCACTACTGTAGGTCCTTCACTGGTTCAGATCACAATACATCCTTACCTTTTCATCCTGTGATTGTTCTTCAAGACTTTCTGTTGTTTTGTGGATGCATATTTTGAAATTGACTGTCCATCTGTTATTCTCCATCAGCCTATCTTCCATTCATAAATAAGATTGTTTAAAAGAGAAGTAACAAAGTGACTCCCATTCTCTAAATGAAAAAAAAAGAATAATCTTTATTCATACAACATTGCATATTTTTAGTCCTAGTGCTAATTTTTAATTCATTTCCGTCAAATTAGTGATAATATTTGCATTTAACTAAGTTGTGAGGATACATCTCTGATTCTGCCTCCAGTTCTTATTACAGCTTTGTTCTCATCAGTATAGCAAAAGATAATGTACTTTCATAAAACTAGATAAGCAGAATCATCTAAAGTTTGGCCATATTATAGCCAGAACTTTTAGGTTATTAGTTAAAGTACAAAATAATTTTGTTAAATATTTCAGGTGATCTGCATCTTACCATCTAGCAAGCCAGGGCCCATATTGGATATTCAGAACCTAGTCCCACCCCCTTAGTTTGACACTTAAGAAAAATAAAAGCTATGGGTAAATTTACTTGAGTTAAGGTCATACCCCAAATGTTTAGATTTGAATTTAGAATCCAGTTCCTCTGATTCCCTATCCCAAATTTTAATTAGTCCACAGTTCTTCAGCCTGACTCCAGGACTAAATTCAATAAAGATATTGGTTAGTGAAATAGCAAAAGGGTTGAATAATTGGTTCAACTAACTGCTCTTTGCTGCATCATTTTTTGCAGTAACTAGTTTTTCTCATTTCAGAATAGCAATGCCAAAGACAAATTTCCTTGACTAGCCCTTTGGTCTTTTTAGCCCTTCTGGTGCAGCTTGTTTGCTGCAACTCTTTTGCTGTTTTTATCAAATACTGGCTTGATACTGAATACCAACAGATACCAAAAACGTCTAAAAAAGCGTTCTTCTGTCCCTCACAATAATATAATAGTTTTCACAATTGACCACAAGATGGCAGCAGAGGATAAGCTACAAGAAAACTGTTACTTGTCAAGTGTTAGCAGTCATTTGTTGCATCAACGGCGAACTTGGAGGATATTTCATATGTTTGTTTAAACAACTTTTATAAGAATAACTTTTAATTTATGGTCCACACCTGTAATTTCAGTTATTGTGAGAACCTCCCACCCCATAAAGTAGAAAATTTCCCCAAGAGAGATACTATAATGCTTTTCTAATTGCCCATGTTCCCAGAAGCTTGAAGGTCAGTCCTGTATCTGGTAGGCCACATTGTCTTGAGAATCACTTAACGGAGCTCGATGAGGCCTGAGACTTTGTGTTATTTATTCTCTTTATCTCCCTGTCCCACTTTCAATGAAATTGCACAAAAGCATCACACATGCCAGCAGCTACTTAAGGCAACAGTAAGTCTTTATTATTGTGCATTTGAATTTATGTAAAGAAAAGGTTAAGGAAATGCAGGAGGGCTGATAAAGGAAAGCTTCAACCTGAATCTTAAGTACTCCAGTACAAAAACTTCCAGTTCCAAGGAAGGAAGACACCATGGTAGCCAGATGGCATGGCCCTTGGTTTTTTTGTATGAGAAGAAATGTATGTATTTTCCTGTTTAGGCAGTAGTCAAGATGGTGAAGTTGTCATTGAAGACATGTTGAAGGATATGTGACTTGACTTGGACCTTGAAGACTGAATAGGATTTTAGAAAGGCATGAGATGCAAGTGCTTAGCACTATGTCTTACACACCCACCGTGGCAAGAATAGCAGGAAATACTAATTATAAGTACTTAAAATTTTTAAGAAGGCTCCTTGACTTTTTTAGATATGCATATTCCCTCCATTTGCCTCCAATAGTAAGCATTTATTAAGCTCCTGCTATGTATGAGGCATTGCACCAGAGATACAAATAAGAGAAAGAAGACTGTCTTTCTTCAAGGAGTTTACAGACTAACAAGGGAAGACAGTACACATAAGGAAGCTTAAAAGACTGACAGAAGGTACCTAGTATGGGGGGCATGATGGTTGTCGAGTAGAAACCAAGCAAAAGTATTTGTTAAATATTTCAGGTGATCTGCATCTCACCATCTAGTAAGTCAGGGCCCATATTGGGTATTGAGAACCTAGTTCCACCCCCTTAGTTTGACACTTGAGAAAAACAATAGCTATGGTATCAAATATGAAATTGTGTTCTTGAGTCTCTATGACTAAAAAAAAAATCACTCTGTGACCATCCTGGTAATGTTTCTTCAAACTAACTAGGCTAATCCTTGAATTTAAGATATGTACATGCTACATACTTTCACTGGGAAAGTACTTGAAACATTTGCAGTTTGTAAGAGGGCTGTGGAAGCTTGTGGTCTTCTGGCAAAAGAGTTCATTTGCTCACAATCATGAAGAACAATCTACGTAGGGTTTCAGTGGATGAGTGGGAAGATTGGAACAGTAGGTAAGTACCAGGTTCTGGCAAGCCTTTAATACAAAGCTAAAGAGTTTGGGCTAACAAGGAAATTAGTGTTTTAGGAGCATTAATCTGATACGCAGAATGGTTTAATTGGGAGGGAGACCATTTTGGTCATGCTTCTAAATGATACAGGAACTCAGAATTCTCTTTTCATATACACACATTCTTGCATTGATTCCCTCTTTCCCACATTGTCCTAGTCCTACTTAGGAGATGGGAAGGCAGGAAAGGTCTGTGTTAGAGTAGAAAGAAGAGAAGTAGGGATGTTGAGGGCTAAGCTACTATATAGTAGTTCCCTAACTTAAGGGTTCCTGATTGCTGGTTCCCTGGTGCCTGGCAATATCAAGTGTTTATAATTGGAAACTTCCTGTAATTCAGTAATACATATAAAAGTGCCTTAGAAAGTTAAAAACGTAAAGTATCGTGCTGATACTGTTTGAAGATGAAAATGCTAAGGACCACCTGAGTTCTAGTCTTCCTTCAGACACTTATTAGCTGTGTAACCCTTGGCTAGTAAGTCACTTAACGTCTCTGATTCTCAATTTCCTCCTTTGTAAAATGGCAATAATAGTAAAACCTACCTCAGAGTTGTTGCAGGGATGAAATGCAGTATATATGTACATGTATGTCATGTCTGCATATATACATATGCACGCACATACATAGTGCTTTAGTACAGCTAGGTGGCACAGTGGATAGACTGCCAGGTCTGGAGTCAAGAAGACTCGTCCTGAGTTCAAATCTGACATCAGACACTTACTAGCTGTGACCTTAGGCAAGTAACTTAACCCTGTTTACCTCAGTTTCCCTATCTATAAAATGAGCTAGAGAAGGAAATGACTAACTACTCCAGTATCTTTGCTAAGAAAACCCCAAATGAGAACATGAAAAGTCTGACTTGACTGGAAAACAACTGAACAACAAAAGAATGCCTTGCAAAACTTAAAGCACTATATAAATTTTATTATTATTAATTTTACTGTATTTACAGGAAAATGTTAATCACAACCAGATTGTGGTTAATCAGCTAAAAGCAGTTGTGGGCTTTTTTGTTTTTTTCCTAAGTCACACAAAATGAGTAAGTTTTCTTCATACTGAGTCTTTATATTGGTCAATAATATTCACATTTTTATGCTCATTTTCACAACTCTCAAATGTTAATTTAGTGTAGGCTTTTATTTCAAAAATTACCTGTATTAACTGTATACTTGGTTGACAGTTGCTAAAATTTGCCAACATTTGAAGGAATATTTTATAACATACTTGAAAAACTGATTTATAAGTTGAATCATTTTAGATCAACTAAGAGCTGTTTAAGAGAATCTTGTAGGGAATGAAGTGGAAAAAAAACTTTTTTAGCATAATTCTTCCTACATTTAAGTTTTATTGATTGGCATTTTTTGTATAATGAGTGTTTTATTTAAACATTATATATTTTTATTGATCAAGGAAATTGATTTGAGGGAGTGGTAAAGGATGATAGTTGGATGGTCCTACTACTCCAGTGATGTCTTTTTCATGTCAGGAAGTAGAATTTACAGGCAAAATTGTCACCAGATGTCAAGCGTGCATGAGTTGTCATTGGAAGAAATATCCACATGGATAAGATCACAGATTCATTTGAGTATTTGATAAAGAAACGCTTCTTAACAATATATGCCTATTAATTTTTACTTGATCATTAACTTCTTAACCTCTCAGTGACCCAAACAATGCTTTTGCAGAATATTTGCTGCTCTGCATTAATACAGATTCGTCTTACTTTAAGCTCCTTAGAGGTCCAGACCATAAAAACCCAATAACTTAAAACACAAATTTGATTTGAGTAAAGAATTTTAGTAGTTTTTAGCTAGCAAAATTAAAAATGTTTCTTTAAAATTATTGCTTAATATGGAAAAATCTTTATGCTTTATGATTTCCTTAGGAGACCCTTATCGACTTTTGCCTAATGTTGATTACATTGTTGGAAGAAAAAATTGTGGAATTCTAATTGAAGATGATCAGTCAATCAGTAGAAATCATGCTTTGTTGACGGTCAGGCATTCTACAACCAATCTGGTATGCTTCTTCCTTTATTACTGTACACTATTGTAAGGTTAGTTGAGCCATACGTTTGTGAAAACAAAAGATTGTTTTGAAATTGAAAGAAAAGATTTTGTGGGGCTTCTTTTTAAGATAAAATGGTCTCCTTTCTTAATAATAGTAGAAATGAACAATTCTACCTTGTCAAGAGTTACTTATTTATTGACTTTTTTTTATATTCTACTCCACATCTTCATTTAGCTTTCAGAAATTATACAAATAGACAACATGTGTACCTATGATGAAATTATTATAATTTTACAAAAGCCTAGTGTCTGTCAGACCAGTTTTAAAATTTTTTTAATGTTCCATCATGGCATCAGTCACTTTGTATTTGTGTACCTTTCCTTCATAGGGAGTAAAATGCTGAATCACTGGAGAGTTGCAGCATTATAAGATTCAAGCTTTGGGCTGTTTTGGCTTCTTTGTACTTTAAGAAAAAAAAACATAAATCTCTTTCTTAAATGAAGACTGGGAGTGATAGCCTAGAGTTGTGTAAAATAGAGCATAGTATAATGGGAAAATATAAACACAGGAACACAGGAGGGAGGGAGAGTCCAGCCCTTAAGTGAAGGGGGGAAGGGGAGGGGGCAGAACATGGACAAATTGGAACTACTTCCATTGAAAAGGAATGTGTTTGGGAAAATGGTGATTGATGAGGGTTGGATAGTGGGTATAGAAAGTATAGAAAAACTTGGAGAGGGGGAAAAGATAACATACTAGAATTACAATGTACCAAGAGCTGAGAGTATAAAGTCAAGGAATACTGAAAATTCTTCTGACTAAGGGAAAGCAAGACACAGCCCACTGAGAGGAGGTAGTCTGAGGGATGATGGTTGGCTGGGGGAGGATTATGAAAGTGCTCCAAAGAAAAAGTGAATTGCTGAATAAAGTCAATAATTCCCAACAGGAAGTAATAATGGTGACTATAACATCCAGTTTGTCATGAGGTTGCTATCACCTTAGCATCTTCCTCTTCAAATTTTTCAGCCTATTTTGTTTGGTATCCTATTTTCATGTAAATTAATCTTTCATTTCGTATGTTTTCCCTATTGACATTACAGACATGTATTTATGACTTCATATGAAACAAATAGTAATATTTTAAAATGTATTTTCTGAGTGGTAAGAAACATTCATAACTGTATTCATTTACAGAATCAGGCTTCTGAAATCCCTATATTGACAATAAAAGATAATTCTAAGTATGGTACATTTATTAATGAAGAAAAAATGCATAATGGAATTCCACTACCTTTAAAGACAGGAGACAGAGTTACCTTTGGAGTCTTTGAAAGCAAATTTAGGTAAGTACTTTTTAGATGGATGTTTAAGTGGACAAACTTTTTCCCTGTAGCCAAATTTTATTTTTGTTTTTTTAAACCTGAGTTGCTGTTTATTTTGTTTTTGATACCCAAAGCCTCTAGGACCATGTACCCAGTTTGTCAAAACAAAATTATACAATTAAATATGAATCAGTCATAGAATCTCAGAGTTCAAAGGGTCTTCTGAGTCTGTCTCTACCTCAAAGTCAGTACTAATAGAGAGCTAGGACAAGCAAATCATAAGGATTATGTTTGTATTCCACCAATAGAAAAAGGAAGATGAGAATTTTTCAAAATGCCCATGTGAGGCCCATTAGCAGGGATCACTGCTCTCAAATTTTAAAAGTAGCATGGTATATTCAGTGATGAAAAATTAGAAGAAAAATTGTTTGGTTCCTACATAATGCAACATTAATAGCAGTGCATTTTTAGGTCCTGTAGTGTCACTTCCTGGGTTGTTTTATGTTTTGATTTTTTATTGTTGTTGTTAAATTTAATGGGTTTTTTTCCATTAACAAAAATCTATTTTCTCTCCCTTCTGTCTTCTCCCTCCATCCTTCCCATTGGAAAAATCAGAACTCATGTCACAAATATTCACAGTCAAACAAAATAAATTCCTACATTGGTCATGACAATCCCACCCCCAAATATCTCCTTTTATACCCTCAGTTCAACACTTCTATGTCAGGAAGTAGGGAGCATGCTTCCTTATTGATCTTCTAGAATCATTGTTGATCATTGATTGCATTGATCCAGGTTCTTGAGTCTCAAGAGTGGGTAAAAGTATAAGTGGATCCTTTAGTCTGTTGATTATAATGTTTCTTGTTTTTATATATGGTGAAATTTAAAATAATTCAACTCTCTTTGAACTGTAACTAATATGTCTGACTGAAATGAGAAATGTTTTGTGATGTAATAGAAACTGATTTTGTTTAGTCTTTACTAAACAAGTAACCATATTTTCTAACTGGTCTACTTCTTTATCCTTATTAAGCCCATGATAAAATTTGTGTAACTTTTTATTCCCTACAGAGTGGAATATGAACCATTGGTTGCATGTCCCTCTTGTTTAGATGTGTCTGGAAAAACTGTTTTAAATCGAGCTGTTTTACAACTTGGAGGACTTATTGTAAATAACTGGACAGAAGAATGTACTCATCTTGTAATGGTGTCAGTTAAAGTTACTATTAAAGTAAGTTGACTACACTGTGGTGTTAAAAATTCAGTGAAGCTTAAACTTCTAGTTACCAAGCATAACATTTCTCTTTGCTGTGCAAAACCATCATGCAGTTTTCTGACATAACTTCAGAGTTTGAAAGTTTGTCAAAATAAATTAACTGTTTCAGTGCATCATCTTTATTTTCTAAAAATGAAAACTGTAACAAGATCTGGATTGTAAAGAAGAATTCAAATTACATTGACCTATAAGAACATACAAGTATTCTTGACTAGGAGATGGCATAAATAAAATGCTCCATTTTAGAAACAGGAGACATCAAAAGAGAAAGAAAAGCCTTGAGTAAAGCAGAGATGAAAAGTTCACCTTCATATTTGCCAGGTGATACCCACATGCTTATGTTTTTAGGTAGAAACAAGTGTCTGAGAATGACACTTACTATAGCTTATATCTTTTCTTCTGTGAAATGAGTAATAATTTGCAGTTCTACAGCCATTATATTTAAATAACTTTCTATTTGAAATTGGTTTTCACTTGTGTTCATTTGTATAGAATTATAAACTAGCCTCAATAATAATACATTTTGGGAAAGATTTAGGAGGTTAAAATCCAGTTTAAATGCTCCATTTGTCAAAAGCCTTTTAAGCTGGAAAGGGAACTTTGAGGTTGCTTCAGCCAGCACTTTTGTTTTATAGACGAAGAATTAAGGCGCATAGAAGATATATGTGACTTGTTCCAGGTTTTATAATGTATGTAGCAGGGACCCAAGCTTAGTTCCTTTCATTACAAGTTGAGTGTTCTTTTCACTATTACTGTGATGAAATTTCATTTTAAAAATCACTAGCCATTAGCATATGTCTTAGTAAAAAAAAGATTACTTCTGTTTCTGTATTTCTTACTAAACTCTGGCCCTTTCTTAAATCTGCTTGTGAGATTGAAATATTATTTTTTAATTGAATTTCATTTCTTATCAGTTTTTAAGCATTTTTTTTTCTCCCACCATCATCCCACTAAAAAAAAAAAAAGGAAAGGAAAACCCTTGTGATAAATATGCAACAGATAGTCAAGGAGAACAAAGTTCCACAATGACCATGTCCAAAAAATGTGTGTCTTATTCTGGATGTTTTGTCCATAGTAATATAGCTAACACGTATGTAGTTTTGTGAGGTTTGCAAACCATATTACATAGGGTATCTTACTACAACAGCCTTGTGAAGTAGGTGCTCTTATCCCCATTTCTTGGACAAGAGAACTCCATCAGGACGCCAATAGCATTCTTCCTCATCAGTCACCTGGAGTCATGGCTGGCCGTTAGGTTGAGTGTCATAGAATTTAAAAATATAATCCAATTCTTTGAGTATACACATAAGGAAATTGAGGCACAGAGAGGCACAGTGACTTGCCTGTGGTCAGAAATGGAGGAAGGAGCAAGATCAATATTCTAAAGCATCTTGTCTTAAAAATCTAATGCTTGT
Source organism: Pseudochirops corinnae (assembly GCA_028646515.1). NCBI lineage: Eukaryota > Metazoa > Chordata > Mammalia > Diprotodontia > Pseudocheiridae > Pseudochirops > Pseudochirops corinnae. The sequence continues at coordinate 234,386,685 of CM053587.1, read as the reverse complement.
CCAAGTATATCATTGCTACTTTTTATTCTTTACCTTCTAGAAACTTTATTTGGAGACAGAAAAGGCTGGTTTTTCGCGGGGGGTGGGGGAGAGGATGGGCTGGGGAAGGAATTGTTTGTAGGCTTTGTGAAAGGCAGTGAGACTGCAAGGCCTCTGAACTCTTATCTTAGAATGGCAGGATCACAGATTTAGCAAGCTGGAAGGATCTTTAGAGGTGACCCAGAACAATCACCTTATTTTAAAAAGTAAAGTTCAGACAGTAATTGACTTGCCCGAGGTCACACAGATAAGTAGCATAGCAGAGCTGGGAGCTAAATCTAGGTCTCCAAACATCATTTCTAATTTTCTTTCCATTGCACTATATCTTTGCACTATATGCTATTGAGCATATCATCTATGGAATTATGCACGGTGTCAATATTGGAAATAAGCAGCAGTAATTGTTGACTGCAGTTGAGTTGGCTTTCTCTTTCTTCCCCCTAAATAATCTAAAGGAGCTATAGGATTAAGCCTTTTTCATATTAGATACTTTCTAAAATTATATAAGGAAAGTCACATATGCATTATTTTAAATGCAAGTTAGACTCCCTGTTCTATGTGATACCTTCAAGCCTTTACAGATAGTAAATTAAAATGTTATTTATTAATAATATTCTAATGAAAAAAATTCCCTCCTAAAATAGGACCTGTTACTGACTTTTAGCTACTCTCTTTATTGAAGAAAGGTAAGCTATATGGTTATCTTGGCAACAGCCTATTTTCTGTTGCCATTGGGGAACGTGAAATTGAAGATCTTTCCCTCAGATAAGCCTTCTATTACCTTTGTGTTATATATACAAATTTGGGATGCATTCTTAATGTTCATTAGCCACCATTCTTAGTTTTTTGTTAACGATAGCTAATAAACAGATTTGTTTCTCTCATTTTAGACAATATGTGCACTGATTTGTGGTCGTCCTATTGTAAAACCAGATTATTTTACTGAATTTCTCAAAGCCATTCAGACAAAGAAACAGCCTCCAAAACTTGAAAGGTAAAGTATATTTTCATTATCACATTAAGGAAAGATTGGCTTAAAATGTAATCGCAGATCTAATTATTTAAAAATGAAGACATAAAAATTGATATATTTATACTTTAATACAATTTAGAGCTAGCAGGGATTTTCACAGTCATTCAGTCCAAACTCTTCATTTAGAAGGTTTAGAGAAGTTATACAACTTGAATAGGATCATACAAGGTAGTAAGTGGCAATCAGGATTTGAATCCAGAGCTTCTAACTCCAAATCTTGTACTGTTTTTTTCTTGTTTGTTTTAATATATAATTAATTTATTTATTTTTAGTTTTCAACACTCACTTTCATAAGATTTTGAGTTTTGAATTTTCTCCCCCTTTCTTTCCTGCTCCTTTCCAAGACGGTGTGCAATCTGATATAGGCTCTACTTATACATTCATATTAAACATTTTCACATTAGTCATGATGTAAAGAATTAGAACTGTTGGGAAGAACCATGAGAAAGAAGAAACAAAACAACAAAGGAAAAGGAGGACAAATAGTATGTTTCCATCTGCATTCAGATTCTGAAGTTCTTTCTCTGGATGTGGATAGCGGTTTCCATCATGAGTCTTTTGGAGTTGTTTTAGAACCTTGCCTTGCTCAGAAAAGTTTAGTCTATCAAGATCAGTCATTGTAAAATGTGACTACTACTGTTCATTTCACTTAGCATCATTTTATATAAGTCTTCCCAGTTTTTCTGAAATCTGCCTTCTCGTTATATCTTATAGTACAATAGTATTCCATTACATTTATATACCACATCTTGTACAACCATTCCCCAATTGATGGTCATCCGCTCAATTTCCAAGTCTTGACCACCACAAAAAGCTGCTATAAATATTTTTGTACCTGTGGATCCTTTTCCCATTTTTATGATCTCTTTGACATACAAACCAAGTGGGTCAAGGGGTATGCACAGTTTTATAGCCCTTTTGGCATAGTTCCAAATTGCAACCATATCTAACTTTTCTAAAATTCTATTCATTTCTACAACTTCTTTCTTGTTTATTTTGTGGTTAGACTTATCTAGTTCTGAGAGACGGAGGTTGAGGTCCCCCACTAGTACGGTTTTGTTATCTATTTCTTCCTGTAACTCCCTTAACTTCTTTAAGAATTTGGATGCTATAGCACATGGTTCATATATGTTTAGTAATGATTATTATTTCATTGTCTATGGTACCTTTTAGCAGGGTGTAGTTTCCTTATTTTAATTAGTCTCTTTTTGCTTTTACCTTGTCTGAGATCAGGATTGCTATCCCTGCTTTTTTTACTTCTGCTGAAGCATAACATATTCTCCTCCAGCCTACTCTGCTTCAGATGTATTTCTTGAAAACAACATGTTGTAGGATTGTGGTTCTTAATCCACTCTGCTATCTGCTTCTGTTTTATGGGAGAGTTCATCCCATTCACATTTACAGTTATGATTACCATCTGTGTCTTTCCATCCTCCCCCTCCTCCCATTTATACTTTGCTCTCTCCTTTCTCCCTTTCCCTCCTCACTAGAGTTTTGCTTTCTACCATCATCTCCCTCAGTCTGCCCTCCCTTCTATCAGCCCCCTCCCTCTTCTTGCCTTTGACCCTTACTCCCTCTTTCTTCCCTTCTATCCACCCCCTCCCTTTTCTTTCCCTTTTCCCCTCCTACTTACTATAGGGTTAGATTTGTATACCTGATTATGTTATTCCCTCTTTGAGCCAAATCTGATGAGACCAAGGTTCAAATAATACTCTTCTCCCTCTCTTCTTTCCCTCTACGATAGTTAGGTTTTTGTGCCTTTTCATGTGATATAATTTACCCTTGTCTGCCTCCTCCTTTCCTCTTCTCCCAGAACAATTCCTTTTCGTCACTTAATTAAATTTTTTATCATCACATCAACTTATACCTACATCCTCTGTCCATGTGTACTCTGTTTAACTGCTCTGGTAGAGATGTAGTTCTCAAGAATTACAAGTATCATCTTCCCATTTAGGAATATAAACAGTTTAATCTTGTTGAATAACATGCTTTTTCTTTTTTCTTTCCTGTTTACCTTTTTTATGCTTCTTTGCAGTCTTCTATTTGAAAATCAAATTTTCTGTTCAGCTCTGGTCTTTTCATCAGGAAAGTTTGGAAGTCCCCTATTTTGTTGGATATCTATCTCCTCCTTTGAAAGATGATGCTCATTTCGCTGGGTAGTTGATACTTGGTTGTAATCCAAGATCCTTTGCTCTACAGAGTATCATATTCCACACCCTCCAATCTTTTAATGTAGAATCTATAAGGTCCTGCATAATCCTGACTGTGGTTTCATGATATTTAAATTGTTTCTTTCTGACTGCTTGAAGTATTTTCTCTTTGACCTGGTAATTTTGGAATTTGTCTACAATATCCCTTGGTGTTTTCAATTTTCAATTTCTTTTGGGAAGTGATTGGTGGATTTTTTCAATTACTATTTTACCTTCTCGTCCTAGGACCTCGGGGCAGTTTTCCTTGATGATTGTCTGAAAGATGCTTTCTGACTCTTTTTTTCATCATGGTTTTCAGGTAGAGCAGTGATTTTTAAATTGTGTCTCCTGGATCTGTTTTCCAGGTCAGTTGTTGTACCAATAAGGTATTTTATGTTCTGTTTTTTTCACTCTTTTGTTTCTGTTTCATTGATTCTTAATTTTGCATAGAGTTAATAGCTTTCACTTGCCCAATTCTAATTTTTAACAGATTGTTTTCTTCTCTTAGATTTTTGTACCTCCTTTTCCATTCAGCCAATTCTGCTTTTTCTCCAGTCAGTTTTTTTCCTTCCTTTTCCAAGCTATTGATTCTCTTTTGCATATTTCTCATTTCTTTTCCCAGTTTTTCTTCTACCTCTCTTATTTGACTTTTAAAATCCTTGAATTCTTCCAAGAAAGCTTTTTGGGTTTGAGACCAGATCATATTCCCATTGGAGGTTTCCAGTGTGGATATATTGACAATGTTGTCCTCTTCTGAATTTGTTCCTTGATCTTCCCTGTCCCCGTAATAAGAATCTATGATCATTGTCCATTTCTGCTTTTTGCTCATGGTGTTTGCCTATTTTCTGAGAGTTGAGCTCTCCTACTGGAACACAGGGGGACACTGACCCAAGCTTCTTGTACTAGGAGCCTGGGACCTGGCCACTGGCTTTGTGTGCTGGGGCCTCCTCAGGTGCTGGCAGAGGTTGTAAGAATTTGGCAGCTTATCTATTACTGAGCTGGGGTCAGCACCACTGAAGCTGTCAGGGTGGAAGTGGGGAGTCTTGCCCTTAGGGGCCATCTGCTCACCTGGGCCCTGCACTCGAATGTTTGGCTGCTGGAGGATGTCTACCAGGCTGGAGCTGTGACTCCTGGATGTGTGCCTCTTGGAGTTGTACTTCCTGGAGTTGTGTTGAAGCACCAGGAGATTTGGCTGCTGAGGAATGCCTCTGCTGAGGCAGTGGGGGGTCCTGGTGTTGGTGCTGGCTTGCTGGAATACCTCCTATCCTACACCACTCCCCCTCTACTAAAGCGAGAGGGGCCTTTGCCATTAATTCCCCAAGCTTCCTGGTCTAAAAGACTGCTCTACCCTGTCTTTCTGCTGGCTCAGCTGTTCCAGGGTTTTTCCTGGAGTGATATTTTCTGGGCTTTCAGAGGTCAGTAAGGGAGGGTGAGAGCGACTTACTTCTTACTTCGCCATCTTGGTTCCTGGAATCAAATCCTTTACTCTTTCTGCCATATAGAAGAACCCTGTTTGCCTTGTTTAAAGGAATTCCTTGTCTCGCTTTTGTTGTGGTTTTAAAATATTTCTATAAAACAAAGATTAAGTACCTACTGACTTGGAAAAAATAGAGGGTTATGATTAGGTATTCAAAAGGAGATGGTATGTTGATTACAAAAATATTACCTGAGACAGTTACATGGGCTTTTCCAAAACCCTACATCTTAACAGAATTTGAATGGGATTTATGATTCTTATTGAGGCAATAAAGCAGACATTATAGTGAACTGAGAGTCAAAATATGAGCTGGGTTTTGTTCTTATTCAGCTGAATCTTTAAATGCTTGTTGACTGATTGGATGCCACTCATCTTAGAGGAAAGACAATTTTGAATTATTGTAGATTCTGTTCTAGGAATCTCAAATATTATTTGGTAGCACATTACCAGAAAAAATTTAGGAGCATTAGGAATTATTTTCTTAAACTACCATATGATCAATTTAGTTTAATGGTTTTAATTTACAGAGCAACATATAGCACTTCATAATTTGTTTCTATCCTAGGCAGGCTTGAGAAATATAACTGTAATTTTATGGTTGTCCTCCAGCCTAAATGCCAAGAGGCAGGAAGCATTCTGTAAATAAATGTGTGTGTGTGTGTGTGTGTGTGTGTGTGTGTGTGTGTACACATAAAAATGTAAATACACACACATGCAGAAAAAGTTATCTGCAAATTGAATTTTAGCTTATCAGATCTTGTTTTCTTGTTATCATTATGGAATAGTCATAGTTATACTGAATATCTATATAAGATTTTCTCTCCAATGTACTTCTTTTTAGTATAAAATAGTGGTTATTCCCACCTATCCTTTAAGTCTCAGCTAAAATTCCATTTTACAGGAAGCTTTCCCAACCTCTCTTAATTCTAGAACCTTCCCTTGCTTATCTATTTCCTATTTATTCTTTATGTAGCTAGTTTGAACATATTTGTTTGCTCGTTGTCTCCCCATTAGATTTTAAACTTCTTCAGGGCAAAGACTGTGTTTTGTCTTTTTGTTATCTTCAGCATTCCACATAGTGCCTGACTCATAGCAGATACTTAATAAATGTTTATTTACTGACTGTCACATTGAAGACCAGGATTAGAGTCTCTGACAGGGAGATGCAAATGTTTTTAGATAGGCAACTTAGTATTGTGGAATAGGTTCTGGATTTGGAGTCAGAGACTTGGATTTGAATCCACATTCTTCCACTTATTGTTTTTATGTTCTTGAGGAACTCATTTAACTTTTCTGGGCCTCAGTTTCCTCATCTGTATAATAAGGGAGCTGGTATACCCCTTAAAGCTCTAAATCTACATGTATTATGTTTTTGTTTCTTAGATCAATAAATCAGTAAACATTTATTAAATGCCTGCTGTGCTTTAGGCACTGGTCTAAATGCTGGGGATACAAATGCAAAAAAAGAAAGACAGTTCGTGGGGGGGGGGGGGGGGGTGGAGCGGAGCCAAGGTGGCTGCATAGGAGCAGCAGCATATCGCAGCTTTCACATAGCCACCCCAAAATACCCATAAAATATGACTCTAAACTAATCCTAGAACTCCAAAATGCACACAAATATACTTTCCACTAAAGTCATCTCGGCTACAAGGAACCATATCAGCACTGCGAACCGAAACCAGCCTGGCCTGAAACCCTGGCTGAGCCCCGGGGGTGGCTGGATGGAAGGAGCCGAGGAGCCTCGAATTAGCGGTAGCTGCAAGCAGCGTTTAGAACTAGGTCTGTGGGACTTGTGAAAATGGGGGAGAAAAGCCTCCGGCCAAAACACCTCCAAGGTGGCAAAGCGAAAGGCAGAGGTTTTGCACCCACCTCTGCATTGCAGCTTCCGTGCCCGCGGCCTGCAGACAGCAGGGGGACTAAGCGATGGTTCAGAGGCCGAGTGCTCTCATGTTGAGCGACCTGGATCTGGATCGTGGTCTTGGGCCTCGGTCCTGGAGTCTTCATTATCCAGTGAGCCGTAAGTAAGTAGGAAAGGGACCCAGCACCTTCCTGAGAGCTGCAGCAGCCGGGAGGACCCCAGCGATTTGGGACAGAGCTTTCCCTTCTGGAAGCAGAGCCCCACAGAGATTAAAAAAAAAATCATGGACTGACCAACCATGAGTAAGAATAAGCATAAGAAGCAAAGTAAGAACAGCAACCAAACCCTAGATTCTTTCTTTGGGGAAAAGA
>CM053587.1:234352904-234379218 GCA_028646515.1 Pseudochirops corinnae | reverse complement strand
GGAATCCCCAGATCAAGGAGAAGATATTGCAAGGTGCCAGGAAGAAACAATTTGAATATTGTGGAAACACAATTAGGATAACCCAGGATCTAGCAGCTTCTACATTAAGGGATCAAAGGGCCTGGAATATGATATTCCAGAGAAAGACAGTTCGTGCCTCCCCTTAAGAAGCTTTTAGTCTAGGGGACAGAGCCAAGATGGCGGAGTAATTAGATTGCAGTCTAATAGAGGAAGTTAACACCCCAAAGGAAGCTGAAAAAAAATGGGGCAGGGGAGCTGAAAGGGAGATGGTGGGAAAGTCCCAGAGTAGTATAGCCAGATAAGAAATGAGATGTCCTGATCTGGGCTTCATCCTTAAATGGAGGTTTTGGAATTCATCATTCTACCATCTAATCTGAGGGATGAGAGGGTGTTGATGAGGTTGAGTTCTGAAGCTAATGAGGTCTTGCAGGATGATGTTTTTTCCAGTAATGAGCTTCCTCAGGCATAGTGGAAAGTTCAGTTCAATTCATTAAACATTTATTAAGCACCTGCTATATGCTAGACATTGTGCTTAGAGCTAGAGATATAAATATGGAAAAGAAAGACAGTCCTTGCCCTCAAGGAACTTATGGTCTAATGGAAGAAGACAAAACACAAAAGGCTGCTGGGAAGCAAGGGGAAGGTGGGAGGGATTTGACTCCAGGAGCATCTTTTTTCCCTGGAATTGAAACCAAGCATAGCTGCAGATGGAGGGTGGACTGAAAAGTCCCAGAGTAGAGGAGTGCAGCCAGGTGAGAAATGAGGGTGCTAGGTGAGCTAGAAAAGATTCCAGTTCATGACTGGATTCAGTAATGGTTAGTGTTAAATACTTGCACATGATCTAAATAACTTGCTTAGTTTACATATACTTCTTCAATATGTTGTGAGCTTTTTTCCTTATTCTTGTATTTCCCCCCACCATCTAGAATACTGCATTGCACCTCTATACCTACTGAGTGCTCATTGAATGAATGAATGACTGAATTAGGGTTCTTATTTACATGTGTTTTGATTTTCAAAGACTGTAAGCTTCTTGGGCAGTTTTTTAACTTCTAAACTTTACTAACTTAGGTTGCATATGCCCTATCAGGACATGATAGAATTAAATTGTAAATATCATGTAAGGACAAACTGAAACCTTTTCATAGCTCAACTTAGAAAAGCCATAGGATAATTACATAGCTCTGGTAGACTTTTTTGCTACAGGTTCTGAAATAATTCATTTATTGCAGGGATGTTAGAGTACTACTTACATGTATACATTCCTACATACATACACACAGCAACTTCGTATGAGGGCTGTGCTAGACACAACTTGAAATTGAAAATGCTTCCTATTCTCAAGGGACATACATTCTTTTTAGACTAAGGAAAATTCACAGCTGGCACCTTCTCTGAGCCCAAAGAAAAAGGAAAAGGGATTTATGTGGTTTAAAAAATATATAGGTTTTGCTACTTTTCCTCTTCTGGGAAGAAAAGTACAGGGTATTGGGAAGGTGGAAAGCTGCAGAAATGGTGAAAGGAGGGGGAAAGAAAATATAGACAAAACTAGAAGGAAAAACAAGAAGAAATCCAAAGGACAATGTAAAGGAAGGAATAAATTGGTTAAAAAAAAAATAAAGCAGCTTATTCGTGTGGTGCCAACTGGATTGGTTTAGCAGTTTTCCTTAATGCTCTCTGACCAATTCCTCTTTTAGTCCAGACTGTCTCCTTGGAGAAAGTATTTGTTTCTGTTTATATATACCATCTATCACATCATCATATGCAAATAATCTTATGATATTTCTTACATAGTATTCTTAGTGATCATGTTCCTGTATAAGTAAAGCCATCTTATTGTTCAGATAATTATCAAACTAACAGAACCTCAGATTGTATATGCTGTTAATATAATTCACTTGTTCTTAACAGTTTTTATCCTCCCATTGATGAACCTGCTATTAATAATGAAAATCTGGATCTATCAAGGCGTAAAGAAAGAAAACAAATATTCAGTGGGAAAACTTTTATATTTTTAAATGCAAAACAGGTAATTAATGGACTTTTGGGAGTGAGAGGGATCAAAAGGTTTGATTTTAATGGCATAAGAAGTTTCCTCTACTAAGGCAGATGGGGAGCTGTTCTGCAATTTAGAGTCTTAAAACAATCATCTGAGACATTCAGAAGGTTACATGGCTTGCCCAGGGTTATGCAGACAGCATATGTCGCAGACAGCAGATGTCAGAGACAAGACTTGAACCCTGGTGTTATTGACCCAGAGGCCATGTAATAGTAGCCTCCATCCTGTGTTGCACCTTCCTTATTAGGGGGATACAAATACAAAGTATTATAATTCATCTCTATCAGTAATAACAATTTTTATGCATGTCATGTATGAATTCAATATTTTAAAAGACTTGCTAAGACTGTTTTTGGCTCCATCACTAGGTAGAATTTTTGTAATCAGTAGTGCTGCTCCATTTTGAGCCTCTACACAGTGTAATCATGTTTATTAATATCTGGTTTTTGAACAGTCTATATAAAAGTATTGGCACTGGGAGCTGCATGGTATAGAAAAGAAAAAAAAAGAACTTTATTAGCTGTCAGGAAACTTGAGTTCTCATCATCTCAGTTACTAGGGCAAATCACTGAATGTCTTTGTGTCTTATTTTCCTCATCTATAAAATAGGGATGAAAATAGCATTTAGCAGACTGTCTTGCTAATGAACTATATATAGCAAGTAGGTACCCAATAAACATTTATTTTTATGAGTGATTTTGTTGTATCTACTTTAAAAGGTTATTGTAGTATATCTAGCTTCCTAGAGGAAGCTTTGCATGTGAGTGGTTTTTTGTTTCTATTTTGGGGTTTAAACCTGTGATTCTGTTGCAGTAGAAGCTCCCTTTACTACTACAGTTCTGTAAATCTAAGAGTTGCCTGGAACACTGAGAAATTAAGTGACTTGCCTATGGTTACACAGCTAGAATGTACAAAGAGAGAACTTCCAGGCCTCCCATGCTTTTAAGGCCCACCTTTAAGCCACTAGGCCATGTTGTGCATCAGAGGAGACATATTGTTTTCTGTTGGTCATATTGTTCTTGGTGAGAGCTATGAGAGTAATATGTGTACCCTAAAGTAAAAGTGCTACAGAAAAGCACCTTTCTCAGGTGTAGAGTTAAGTGACTTAAGTGATAGTCACATCAGTTGAACAGTAGTTATCAGATCAGCATTGCCCACATTTCTAAAAAAGAGAGGCACAAAGATTTCCTATTCGATTGTCGTTATTCTAATGCCAAAATAAACATTTTTGCATAAGTAATGTAAGAATACTCAATAGGAATTAATTATAATAACCTTTTTTTTCCCCCAAAATATATAAATTTTAGCATAAGAAATTGACACCAGCAATTCTTCTTGGAGGTGGCGAAGCTAAATTGGCAACTGAGAAAGATAAAGAAGCTGCTGCTTTTTTAACTCCTGGAACGTGTGTTATTGATGCAGGATTAACAAATTCACAGGTTTTAGTACCTGATTCTGTGGAAAAATGGATTCATTCAATTATGGATATGCTTCAAAGGTATAAAATTGCTCTTTGATAATAGAACAGTTGATATGTGCAAGGTCATTGCAGTCTTGTTCCATTTCTCAACAGAAATGTAGAAAGAACCATGAGGTACAATGAAGGGACTCAAAACTAGCAATTTAAGTATGCTAAAATTGGCACATTTTAATGTCACAGACATTTTTTCTTTTGTGCTGTAATATTCTTTATCCTCTATAGCATGAATCCATAAGTCAGATGAATTTTAGAAGAACTTAATTCTTTTAAGTTTTAGGTTAGAATGTATAATAATTAAGGAAAGTTATTTTGTTGAAAACCTCAAGTTGGAGGCAAAATTTTACCGAATTTCCCTATAATTAAAGTAAAATCACTTCTCAGTTGTCATTGCCTGTTGGGAAAAAAATTCTTATGATCAAAAATGAGAGGCATGATAAGCAATGAAGTTAGGAACTTGAAATTGTGTCTGTCATCACTGTGGGGAAAATAAGTCATACACAGTAGGTGGTTAGTAATTATGGAGACTGGGAGAGGGCCCTGTCAGAGTGTAGTGAGGATCCCCCATGATAAATCACTCCAATGTAATGCTCTAAGTTTTAAAAAGCCTTTTTGTCATAACTACCTGAGGTAGTACAGTCATTAATTTCCATTTTGTCAAATGAGGCAGTTGTAGTTTAGGGAGATCAAGCAACTTCCATAGTCATACAGCTTACTTAAAGTCACTTGTAGTTTTAGAATGTCATTACCAGTATTAAAATCTCTTCTCTTTAATAGCCAGCATCTTAGAGCCATCCCTGAAGCAGAAATTGGATTAGCTGTTATTTTCATGTCCACAGAGACTTATTGTAATCCTGGTGCAGGTAATTGAAATACTATTTGATTTTTTTTCAGTCTTTGTGAAGTAAATTTAACTGGGTTTGATATGTTTCTCCTCTACTTGACAGTAAGATCATTTAGCTTTCCTACATTTTTTGTTTTCCTATTTTTGTTTTTTTAAAGATGGTATAGAACCATATTGCTTTTCAGTCAGAGGCTTTTTTATAAACTTATCTTGCAACTATTTGTACTGTAACTGTGGTACTGATTCCCAAGGCAGCCGATTCCAGTTTTGGACAGCAAGCATTTTATTTACTTGTCTGCAAGTTGTACTTATTAATCTTAGTGCTGCCCTTTGTTCCTAGCTAGAACAAGTCCTTTTCTGTATGACAGCCTTCAGATATTTGATGATGGCTACCCCTCAGATGTTTTCTTTTCTTTCAATTTATCCTTATGTGGCATGATCACCTTTCTGAATGTATTTCACCTTTTCGCTATCATTACTAGAATTTCATGCCCAGAACACATATTTCAAATATGGTCTGACCACGAAAAAATATACCACTGCTGTCACCTGCCTTTGTACTAGATTCTCAGTGCAGCTCAGGAAGTTGAATTTTTGATTGTCATGTCATGATGTCGACTCATACTGAGTCTGCGGTTCCCTAAAATCCCCAGATCTTCTTGACATGAACCCTTGGCTAACTGTACCTCCCCCACCCTGTACTCATGAAAGTTGATTTTTTTAACCCAAGTGTAGTGTAGACTTTTAATATTATGCCTGTAAATTGTAGCTTTATAACTTTGGCTCAGCTTGCTAGCCTTACAAGATCTTTTTGCCATTTGACTCTGCATCCAGTTTGTTAGCTCTCCCACACAGTTCCGTTTCGTCCTTGGATTTCACTAATGTGCCATCTTGTAGTTTTATGAAGAAAATACAACTTGTGCCCCTTGACTTTCTCTTATTACTTTGCTGCTGACGTTATGGGTTGGGAAATGACTATGGTGGGTTAATTAGCAAGAGCTTAGAAGGGAAATGGTAAACATGACAGCTTGGTTAAGATTTTGACAGTTTAGTACTTTTTATTTTTCCTTTTAAAGCCTAAAAAGTCTGATCAGTGTTATGTTTGGAGTTTTTTTGTTTGGTTGGTTATAGAGAATGACTACCCTATGTGGATCAAGACTGACTTAGAAATGACCTCTACATACAAATGAAAGGTCTGAGTCTGCCCTGCTCCATTTAAGGGCAACTGCCTTTTAATTCCCTATTCAGAACTCCTGGGGAGGGATTGGTCTAGAGCAGGGGTTCTTAATTGTTTTTTGTCTCATGAACCCCTTTGGCATTCAGGTGAAGCCCATGGACCCCATTTCAGAATCATTTGTTGCTTACATTCAAAATTGAAGGAAATAGTAAATTTCAGTTAGAGGTTAGTGCAAATAAATATGTGGGTTTCTTTTTCTTTCCAAGTTCCCTGAGATTTTCCTCTCTATGAACCCCACTTTAAGAACTCCTAAACTGGAATATTTTATATGTAGGGGCAGGGTAGTTCTCTTATATGTACTATAGAACCTCAGAGTTGCAAGGAGCCAAAGATGTAGGAACATAGATTTAGAGGTTGAAGAGACTTTAGCAGTCATTTAATCCCACTCCCTTATTTTATAAATGAGGTAACTGAAGCCTAGAAAACTTATCTAATCCTACTCCTACCTGAACAAGAATCTCCTCCTTTGATTACTGTTCATCAAGTCAACTCTAATTGTTAGAAAGTTTTGCCTTCTGGGACTAAACAAAGCGACCTTACATCTCTTTCACGTGAAAAATTTTTAAGTACATGAAGACATAGCAATCACTTCCCCCTCCACATCTCCAGGCTAAATATCCTCATTTTCTTTAAATAATCCAAGTAGATAGAAAATAGGTAACAGGAAACATTAACGAGACTGTAAAGGTAAACCTCACTCAATATCCAGCGAATATGGTATACTAGCCATGGTCTATTTGTTTACCAAACTCTGCCATTCTTCTGTCCCTCAACTGGATGTGACTTGGCATATGCTGTCCCTCCCACTCTCTTTCCCCAATAAGTATCTTATTCCCATTGACTTCTCAAAACCAAGAAATATCCTTTTCTGAACTAGCAGTTTTCTGTAAAGATTACAAATAGTACATTTGTTCTTTTCTCTTGGGAGACAAAAGAGTTTTAAAGGTTTTCTTGACTCCCCCCCACTTCTTCCAAAAAATACAAGTAGTCTTTCTGAAAACCAAGTCCTTAGCTGTGGTTCATGAAGGACGTGCAGTATCGAGAACAAATGTCCTTTTTGTAAGTTAAATGTGACATAAGGAATATGCTATGTAATGTTACCCTGACTAGCATCATTTTGCAATAACAATAATGCATTATAGCCTAACCCTGCTGTAAAGCCACAAATTCTGCCTTATTTGACTAGTCATCCATTTTTATAATGTTGTTCTCATGAAAAGAACTAAGCTTAAATGCTACCTGTGATATGGCTTCAATGAATTTAGAATAGAGGGAGTCTTAGATAATGTGATTAGCTCTCTTCATTTTACAAATAAGGAAACTCAGGCCTAGACATAGGAAATTACCTACACAAGGCCCCACTGGTAAGAAGAGGGGAGCTATAATTCAAAGCAAGATCTCTGATGAAACCCAGGCCATTTTCACCAAGAAATCAGTTAACCATGTTAAACAGGTTATTACTAGAGTGACTTGAGTACTGATTCATTTTTAATTGATTTGATTAAAATAAATCCATTCTTATTAATAACCAGTAAGAAGCATAACTAATGTTACTAGCCTGTTCATTTGTCTGTACATGCAGTATTAACTCCATGTGAGTAGATATTAGTGTATGTTGTCTGTCAGCTTGTCACCCTGAGGGATGAGAAAATGACAGAGGTATTCATTATTCTGTTTCTTTTCATGTGTAATTTATAGGACTGACTCCAACTCCAAGGCCAAGACTTTCACAGAACATAGTGGTAAATGAAACCTTAATGCCAGGCACCACAATGAATACGACAGCATGTATACCTGACACAGAATCAGAACATGCAGATACTTGGTAAAGTTTCTTTGTAAATATACTGAATTTTTTTTCCTTTTCTGAATTACTTTATTAATAATTTAAAAGCATATATAGGAGTCTTCTAACCCCAGAATAATTAAGTTGAAAATATCATTTTTAAACCATCTTACTACTATATAAATATTCTAATCACCTTTAACTTTCTAGTAACTTTGTCTCAAAAAATAAACTTGAAGAACACACACAAACAGATATAGATACTGATCAAGAGAAAATTATTTCTTATTCTTTGAAAATATATGCTGTAAAATGATGGAATTACTTTTTATGAGTGGTTTATAGAATATTTCATTATAGACACATTTCATACATGTAGAGAAAATATATTTATATCAGATTTATAACTACATTTTTATTTTTGCAGTTAACATTTTTCTCTATTAGATACTAATGCATTTTGTTTTAAAGTATTTAGAAAGAGGGATTTATGCTGACAACTAGCTCTGAAACTGGTAATGGATAGATTTTAATTCTTGCTAGTTCATTTTATTTTTATTAAGTTTTACTTTAATTTTCTCTTCTGTCAGTTGATTTGATGTTTTGACAGTGATTTGACAGCCTTAGTATTTAGATGGAATAGTGCTTAAGATGCTCTCTGAACTTTAAAAACCTCAGATAGAGAGGCAACATGACATAATGTATTGAAAACCAGCCTTAGAGTCAGGAAAACCTGGATTCAAGGCCTGCTTCTGACATATACTGTCTACATGAATTCTGGGCAAATCGTTAGTTTTTCAGTGTTCAGTGCAACTGAAAGACAAGTTGCAGAGTAATTACTTACTTGAATTTGAAGAATTTTTCTCATGTTAAGTTCCCTAAACCAATGTCATAGGTTTGCACCAAACCTCCTTTTCCCATTCACAATTTCAACTTGCCCATGTGAAAGTTTGTCACATGGATTAAGGATACTGTTTTTTAAACTTCAAAATCAATTCCTGTTAGCCATGTGTGTCTGGCAAATATTAGTGGTATATGTTTCTGAAGAAAATTATATATTATGATTAACATTTATTAAGCACCTGTTATGTGTTCAGTACTGTAGAGTACATAGTAGACTGCATAGCAGAAGTATATGTCAAAAATATATGTAAGAAATCTATAAAAAGAAATTCTATAAGAAATAGCCTCTGCTATCAGAAAGCATAGATGAAAAAGAATAGTGTTTTTTATGATTTTGAATTGATAACATCCTCTCAGATTGAAAAATTCTTATTATTGGATTGGTACCTGTTCAAAACTTTTTAAAATTTCTAGAGAAGTAAAGTACACAATTCTATTTAAAGCCAATTTTCTCTGTATTGAGTTACTTTCTATTAAACTCATCCTAATCTAGGATATCTTTTTTGTTTTAGCATGGATTTAAGTGAAAGTCCAAAAGAGAACGAAACTCTCCAAATGGAACAAAGGTCCAAAGTGTTCTCACAAGAAATATTCACTGTAAAAGAGACTCTTAACACAAATTACAGTGTTAATTTAGGAACAAAGCCACCTAATCATACTACAGTAAAAACTCCAAAGAATCAACTTTCCCCAACTAAAATTGCAAGCAGAAGGAAAGAACAGACTTCTCAGCAACAACAGACTAACTCCATTAGAAACTATTTCCAGTCAGTTACAAAGAAAAGGTAAATTTCCAATAATTCTACTTATGTTTATATTATCTGGAACAAATATAGTTTGTCTGTAGTATTTGATGTGTTATGCTTGCTCATCATTAAGATTTAAGATGTCTTTGCCTGCTGCTTAATTGAAAAAATGAAAGCCATTCTATTTTTTCCACCTCAGAAGAAGAGGTGTCTGCATTTCTAAGCTAACCCTTCCATTTGTGCCTTTGAAGCCATTCACTTATTTCTTCTCTAAGACGTTTTTACTTTATTTATACCCATTCACCAGCAACTTTAGTCTCTCCCTTACCACATGGTTACCTTTTGCTTCTAGTTACTATCTTTTCTTCTCTTCACAGTTGAACTCGAATGAACAATCAGTGAGTAGAACAGAGTGCAGAGAGCATTGGAGTTGAAGACTCTATACCTTTAGATACTTCTCTAATAGTGGTCATTCCTACTGAATGAATGCAAAAAAAAAATTGAGTGCTTACTATGTGCAGAGAACTGTGCTAAGGGTTGGGGAATTCGAATGGAAGAGTTAAGATAGTCCATGCTGTCAAGTTCACGTTCTAGTGAGGGAGACAACACGTGGAAGATTTCAGCTTCAAGTCAGATGAAAAATCCAATGGCCCTTAAGGGGTAGCAGACAGTAATGACTCTTTAATGTCAGTACCTGTGGTAAAATCACATTTTATAATATTGAGCCATTTGACAGCATTAAGGACTTTGGTGGCAAGAATTTTTGAGTCTTCAGTTGCTTCAGTTGGCAAGCAACATCTGCACAGGAATTGCTTCCCAGGATGATGACAATGGGCACTGTGCTGGAAGCATTGCCCATCGCAAGGCTCTTAGGTTCAGGGCTCTCACTAATGGGGTCTGAGGGTAAATGGTGGTGATGGTGGTGGTGGTTTGAAATGTCTGGCACACATTGCTTCCTGGCTTCTCTTCAGGGTGCCTTGCTGCCATCTAGGCTGACATACCTGCCCTGTGGGTAACAAGTTGGTTGACAGTTGGTGAGGAGTGCTGGCCCCTATCCACAGGTGTTGCTTCCTCAGATGATATACGTAAGGTTTGGGCTGGAAGCAAGACTGATGGTCTTGTGGTGGGAAGGGGTAATGCTGTGCCCAAGGCTCTTGTTGATGGTGATTGGTTAGACTTAAGTTAGTTAGACTCTCTTGCTACAATTATTTCTCCCCTCCATGATAGCTTCATAGGGGCTGGGCTTTAAGTAAGTCTATTTGTCCCTTCAAAAAGGGCAGGAGGAGTTGGCACATTCTTTGTTTCCTACTAGTGCCTCCAGATCCTTCCTCTGCTATGGTTAATCAAGCACTTGTGAAGTTCATGCTTTCACATCATATCATCCTGCCCACATCCTTATTCATTTGTCTGTTAAACTCCAGGACACACTTCTTCCTTCTTCCATGCCTACCACACCTGTCTTATAGTCTTTCATTTTCCTTGAAATCAAATTCATCTGTTGATAATTGTCTTATCCCATTGGCCTCCCAATTCATCTGCTTCTGTTGCCATTGCCCATCTTCACTTGATGTTAGTCATCCATTTAGAGGAGTGTGCAGCCACCTCACCATGAGCAAAAATTATTCCAATTCCAGAATCCAGAACTTTGCATTTTCTTTCCCCAATGGAAAAAATAAAATGAAATGGAACAAGCTGTTTCCTGTGATTGGAAGATTCTTTCAGGGGTGTTGTAGAGGGAGTTTCGGCCTTGAGGAGGACATCAGACCACACTTATTTACAGTGTGTGTCTGACGTAAAAGAAACCAGTTGGCATTCTGAATAAAGTGCTAGATTTTTAGTCAAATAGACCCAAGTTTACTTTCTGCCTCACATACTTAACCATCTGTGACACAATGAGCAAATCACTTCACCTCTGGTGCTCAGTTTCCTTATCCATGAAATGGAGGCAAGAATACCTCTGATACCAGCCTCAGAATTGTGAAGCTCAAATTAGATAAAGTATGTAAAACACTTAGAAAACTTTAATCTTTTAAATATATAAATGTCAACTTTTATCTGCTATCTTACAATCGTTTTTTTTCCCCCATCATTCTAGATCTGTCTTGTTTCTAAGCCTTTTGGCTATTCTTCTCACTATGACTTACTACTTTAGCAGTGTCTGCTTCTTTCTCTTTATTCTGCTGATTTCACCTTTTCACTTTCTTGCTAGGAAAGAGAAGAGGACTTTGATACCGAGTTTCCACAGGATTAGTCCTATGTAGGGACCCATCATATTATAGTATATGAAAGATCTATAGTATTATATATCTGAGTAACTGAATTACTTGTGCAGTTTTTCCCCTAAGTACCAAAATCTACTTTGCTATTGATTAAAATGTTATTTTTAACTATCAAATGAAAGTTGAGATACAACAAATACCAGGTATTATTTTGTTTTTCTTTTTAACTCAGGGAAAGGGATGAAGAAGAGCAAGAAGAGTCTGTATCCAAATCTGCAAAGGTAGAACTGTCTTGTTCTCTTTTAGACCAAACACAGCCCACCACTTCCTCAGCATGGAGAAACCAAGAACAATACCAATCGCGGAAGGGACCATGTGCATTGGAGAGAAAAACAGATGAAACATACACAAACATTAATGTAAAAGCTAATGTAAACAATCCTGTTGATGAACTTCTTAAACCCAACCTGAGAAAGAGGAAAGAAATGGATGATTTAGCTGCAGAAAATGAGATGTTAGAACACTTACATCAGGGGACAGAACAAGAACAAGAGGCTGAAGTTGGAGTTCAAGGGTCAGTGAATGGAATCAGTTTAGGGAAAAAACTAAGACTGGATATAAGGAAAAGTGACTCTGAGGATAATGAACCAATTCAAGAGAGCTGCAAGGTAGCTGTAAGTAATATTTGTTTGATATTTATGTGAAATTTATTAGAGAATAGGAATTTAGGAACATCCCACTAATGACTGGTGAAGTCTCGTGTATCTTTTTAAAGTGAACTTTGCCCACCTCTCTTCTAAGGAAAAGTGAATTCCAGTCCACTTACTTTATAGGATAAGAAAGCTAAAGGTCAGAAAGGAAAAGTGGCTTTCCCAGGACCACATTGCTAATGTGCTAACTCCAGCCAAAGCTGGAGTTGGAATCCGGGTGTTCTAAGGTTAAATCTGATGCTATTTCCATTGTACCCCATTGTTCATCTTAACCTACCATTATCCACGGAGTAAGCAAATTAAAGATGGATTAAACGGTGAGTTGTGTTATGTTGCCTTTAAAGAAAAAGACATGTGGTTGCATCTGGTTTCTCAGAAGCTCCCCAGGCTTTCCTTTAGAGCAGTAGTTCTCAACCTTCCTAATGCTGCGACCCTTTAATACAGTTCGTCATGTTGTGGTGACCCCCAACCATAAAATTGTTTTTGTTGCTACTTCATGACTGTAATTTTGCTACTGTTATGAATCGTAATGTAAATATCTGATATGCAGGATATATTTAAATTCAACATAACCCACAGGTTGAGAACTGCTGCTTTAGATAAAATAGCAAGTGGTCTTTGTTCAAATTCCAAACTAAAGACAAGATAATCAAGGCCCCCAACAGACCATGTCATACTTCAAATGGTCCTATCGAATGCAGAAATCTGACCAGTTATCCGAATTAATTCTGACAAAGCTAAGATAAATAGTTCTTCTCTTCAAAGGGGTAATTAGCTTCCTTTTGTTCCAAAGCCCAAGACTGACCATCATAGATGGGACTTAAACCCTCCTCTTACTTACTCCAAGGCCCTATCTCTATCCACTACAACACCATGTTGTTTTTCTTAAGTACACATGAATAATGAAAATGACTTGTTTTGCTGTTTTCTGTAGGAATTATTACTGAAGCCAGCTATCTCAAATAGAATACAAAATCTCAGGCTTAAGATAAATCTCAGCAATCACCTAATCCAACTTGGACCCTGCCAAATTGTCTCACAATTATAGAACCAAAGGATGTGGATGAATCAGTTTGACTAATCAAACAACAAGTAATTATTTTGAGGTCTCGAGCCACTACTGGAAAAATGCTGCAAGGAGTATTCCTATAAAAAAGCAGCACCTTGTTTTAGCATGTGTAGCGTGTAGATTTTGAGATCTATAGTTTTACAGAAGAAGGGTAAACCAATTGTGTCGTTAATTAAACTGTTTTATATGACCCCGGAACACAGAATGGGAATCAATGACTTAAAATTGATGAGAGGAAGATTTTAGCTCTGCATTAGGAGAAAATTCCTTAATAAAGCTATTCAGAGAGACAGCTAGGTAGCACAGTGGATAGAGCACTAGCCTTGGAGTCAGGAAGACCTGAGTTCAAGTTTGACCCCAGTCACTTGGTAGCTTTGTGACCCTGGGCAAGTCCCCTAACCCCAATTGCCACCACCTCCTCCAGAAATTAAATAAATAGTTAAAGCTATACAAGAGAGGAATGTGGGCTGCTATGGGATGTGGTTGGCTTCCCCCTGTGGAGACCCTCAAATAAAAACCATATAACCAATATCTCGGGTTTTTAAAGAGGTATTCTGTCAATGGCCACTTGGATCAGAGGGCTCTAAGAGACTTTCCTGTTGTGTGGTTCTGCAATTTTTTTTTCTTTCTCTTTGAAGGGGCTGGCTTTAGGAATAACTCCTGTAGTGAACAAAACAAAACAATGTTCCTGTGTACTTATCTACAGAAGGGCACAATGGATTGAGTACTATACCCTTGGAGTCAGGGAGATCTGGGTTTTAAGTCATACCTCTGACTCATGGTTTGTGACCCTTGTTAGGTCATTTAACCTTACAAGTGCCCTGGGAAGTTCAGTACATTGTAGAGGAGTTGCTATATTAGGAGTTTCATACTGACAGTTTGCTACCCAGAGGAAACTGGAGGTCTCAACCTTTTGCTGTCCCACCAGTGAAAAAGAGAAACAAGTATATTTAGTATTTCTGTGGAAATCTGCTGATGATTTAAGTTCTTATTTTACGAGGATTCTGTTTGCCGTAAATTATAAGTGGTTAAGAATGCTAACTCAGTTTTTGAATTTGCTTTTTTCTGGGGGGTGGAAACAGTTAATCTGTGATTTTCAACCTTTTCAGGAATGGCCATAGTATAGAAAGTGGCACGTTACCAAGAACTGGGCCTTTTGCAACATGTTTAAGATTTGTTTCTTCTATGCCTTCTATATTCATTTCCTGCTTTGTCTAATATTTTTTTACTTCTCTCCCACCTTCCTCTCCCATGATACCTTATTTCTCTTCCTTTTGCTATTCCTTTTCCTTTTTCTCTTTTCTTTTTCCTTTTCCTATTCCTCTTTCTCTTTCAGTTTCTCTTCCCTGACTTCTTATCTTGGTACATGTGATAGTAACCACTGTTCTACTGGAAACTAGATACTTGAATCAGAGATAATCAAGAAACTATCCAGTAATCTGTATAAATTAATTTTCCTAAAACTTAGCTTTACATTTGTCATTCCCTGAGAAAATATGTTCAGTCTAAGGATTAAGGGGATTGCAAGTCCTCTGATGTTGTCCTTATCATCATACCCTGCTCAGAATCTTAAGAGACCACACCAGCACAACAAACTATTCAGAATCTCCTTGGATCTTTGGGGCTAGTTTGTTTCAGTATGAGAGGATAGAGAAGAGAGCCTTGAACATAGCCTTGGGGGACACTAATACATAGTAGGCAAGAGAAGGCTGGAGAACCAGTGAGAAAACTGAGGAGAAGAGCTGGGAGAGAGAAATTTCAGGTGGGCAATCCTAGGCTTTCTTCCTCCTCAAATTATCTAGTTTTCACTTACTTTCATACATGTTATATATCTCCATTGCACTTCCTTCCCCCCCACCCCCACCTGCCTGAGAATGCAAGCTTCTTGAAGGTCAGGACTGTGTTCTATTTTTGTTCGTTTAATGAAATCAGTTTCTTCTCATCAGATATTCTGTGCAAGGTCAGGTTTAAATCAATGCTATCAGACTCAGATAGAAACAGAGACCACTAAAAAGTACATAAGGATTCCTGCTGGCCTTGTATTGACTGAGAATTAACATTGTCTCTGTTCTATTACATTTTAATTAATTTTTAAAAATATTTCCTAATTGGGGCAGCTAGGTGGCACAGTGAGTAGAGCGCCAGCCCTGGAGTCAGGAGGACCTGAGTTCAAATCTGGCCTCAGACACTTGTCACACTAACCAGCTGTGTGACTTTGGGCCAGTCACTTAACCCCAATTGCCCTCAAAAAAAAAAAAAAGCAAAAATAAATAAATATTTCCTAATTACATTTTAATCTGGTTCACACAGTAGATGGCAGTGTTGTGAGCTGTGTGTTTGAAACCAAGTTTACGGCATAGACTGTCTTGCTCTTCTCTTGTAGCCCCATGTGCTCATTGAGGGCCAGCTCTAGTTGTCTTAATCTGTGTCTTGCCACTGGACCCAGATGGCTCCGAAGGAGAAAGTGAGGTTGGTAGCTTTGCACAGCCCTTACTCACTCAAATCCAATTTGCTTGCAAATCATGGCATCACCTTCCTGACTTCATGGTCCTCCTCAAGAACAAAGGACAAACAACAATTAAGTAGATGCTGAGCAACATTCTCATTTCCCTTTGCAATCAAGGCTACGTTCCTTATTATCTGCCCCAGTGATATGGGGTCTTCTGTAATTGGCTCGCCTTTCTATTTCTACCTTTTCTCATTTTTCATCCTTCTCAGATACTTTCCAGGTAGCTCCTAGCAGCTTTTCTACTGCTTATACTGAATCTTGTCTGCCTGGAGCAAACATCACAAGTAAAGGCTACTTGTCTTCCCTCATTATATATTCAGTATTGCTTCTGAATTCCATCTTAAGTATATAAATTCACTGGATTTTTATTGTAATGTCACTATGAATTCAGTCTTTATGGACCATTTATAAGAGAATTTATTTAATATTCCTGTAAACTCCTCAAGAGCAGGGACTATTTATTTTTGTCTCTATAGCCCCATCACCTAGCATAGTTGGCAGAAAACAGATGCTTATGTTTGTCAAATCGAATCCAAGTGCCAGGAGGAAATTTAGTATTCTTTTGCATAGAATATAGTGAGGAGGTCTGAGTACTAAGGATAGATTTATAAAGAAGTTTTAGTTTAAAAGGATGGCCAAGGCAATGTTTCACTGTATTAGGAAGAGTTGTTTAAGAAAATATATGAATTAGAGCTACTTTTCTGAAGTGTAAAAAGATAAAATATTTTATGTAAAATAACATGCAAACCTTTTGTTTTTAACAGCAAGAAAATGAACTAGGGAAGAAATGTGAAGTCAAGCAAGAAACACTTTCTTCTGTAAAAGAACAGGTAACTATGGGAAATTTGCAATAAATTCAGTTAACTTTATAAGAATAAAATTAATATTTGATAACTTCTGGTGGTAGAAATAACAACAAAAAGATAATTTCCTAAACCTTGCATGCCGTAATTTTTAAGAGCCTTACATTTAATCATAGTTCTTGAATATTTTGTTGATCAAACAAATGACTTAGGGGTCATTCAACCAGATGTGCAAAGCTTCCCGTATTTTTCCATTTGTTTGCCCTTTTCTTAGTTTTTGGGTAAATTTGGAAGTGGTTTTTTGATTAGCCATTCCCATAACAGATTATGATCATTCAATATTATGTTTTTCTGTCTCAAGTTTCCACTTCTTGCCAACTTAGGCATATTTCAGATTTTTCCATTTCAGATATATAATGTGTAAAAATAATAGGCTATTTTCCATTAATCATTTGCAATATGACATTATGTGTTTCCTTAGTTTAACATTAAGACTTAATGATGCTAATAAATCACTTCTTACTTTAACATAACTGTAGTCAGTTGTATACCAGAGTAATGGTGCTTCCTAGCATAAAACTCCTTAGAATGAAAGCTAGAAATGATTTTAGATTTTTTAAACTACTAGTTGGAATATGAATTAAGCAGTACATATCTTCCTACTACTCCCAGAATAAATTTGTGTGTGTCTGTGTGTCAGCACACGTGTCACTATCATGCTCAAA
Source organism: Pseudochirops corinnae (assembly GCA_028646515.1). Taxonomy (NCBI): domain Eukaryota; kingdom Metazoa; phylum Chordata; class Mammalia; order Diprotodontia; family Pseudocheiridae; genus Pseudochirops; species Pseudochirops corinnae. Next base: position 234,362,110 of record CM053587.1, on the reverse strand, counting down.
CATGTTAAGAAGCTCACTGTTATCTTTCAAGTTCAAATTCTTCTGCTTAGTGTTCACAGATTTGTCAGAGATGTGACCCACATTCAAGACCATCTAACTAAGAATCCCAGCCTCAGCCTCTCCAACAAGTATCATCCAGCTTCTGTTTAAACAACTCTAATTTAGGTCTCCAGCCCACTGCTTCCCAAAGCAACTTGTTGAATATTTAGTTAACCCTGAATTGTTAGGAAATTTTTTTTATTTCATTAAACCTAGACCTTCCTCTTGAAAATTTTTATCCATAACTCCTGGTTCTGCTCACTGGGGCCAAGTATAACAAGTCTAGTAACTTGGTCACATGGCAGGCTTTCAGATATTTGAAAACAGTTGTCGTCTGTCTCCTAGGCCTTCTGTTCTCCAGGCTACATATTCCTAAATCTGTGGAATGTACTCCAGGCCTTTCATTATATGGCTCCTGTTCCTCTGAGTATTCTTCACTTAACAATTTGCTTCTTAAAATGTGATACCCAAAAGTGAACACTCATAGTAGATGTGGTCTGACAAATGCAAAGGACAGGACTGTGATCTCCCTAGTCCTGGATACTCTTCCTCTTTTACTAGGCATTCCTTTTAATGTCCCAGACTTAGTTAGATGAACTTCTTTCCAGCTACTCCTTCTCTATCTTGCTTTTATGAAGTTGTTTTTAAAAAATATTGCTGTATTTTTATTTCTATGTCACAGTCATTTCCTGATATACTCTTCCATAAAACAAAATAAAATACTAAAAAAGAATAGAGTCTGACAATGTATGCAACATTTTCTATCTGTAGCCTCCCACTTACCTACCAAGAAAAAAGAGCTATATTTCATTCTCTGTCTCATGGGACCAAGACTATTTGTTACCCTTAATCTGAGTTGGGTTTCCTTTTAACATTGTTTTCTTTTATATTACTTTTATATTTTATTTTATATTATTCTTTTATCTTGCTTACATCTTTCTGCCTAAATTCATACAAGTCTTCCCATGTTTCTAAGATTCCTCACATTCATTGCTGTTCATGGTGCAGTGTTCCAGACTGTGACAGTTAATAATGCTGCACCTGGTTTCATGAAGATCTGGATTCATATCCTTCTAACACTAATTTTGTGACCAGATGCATATTACTTAGTCTTTCTCAGAGAGTTTCCTCATGTATAAAATGGTAATGTTATCAATTGTGGTACCTTTGAGTTGCTGACGGTTGTTGAGGCTCAAATGAAATAATATATATAAATCATTTTGCAAATTTTAAAGGCACTTTATAAATGTCAGTTATTATTATTCATACACCACAGTTTGTGTAGCCATTCCCCAATAAATTGGCACCCACTTTGTTTCCAGTTTTTTTTCTGCCACAAAAATACTGCTTGTAAATATTTTTAAAATATATCTGTGACCACCTTGGAATACATGCCCAGTACTGAGCTCTCTAGATCAGAGGGAATGAACATTTTAATGATTTTTTTTTGCATAATTTCAAATGGTTTCCCAGAAGAGTTCAACCAATTCCTATCTCTGCCAACTATTACTCTCAACTTGCAGATGCTCCAGTGTTATTTCTCTCTCATCACTTTTGCCAAAGTGATCGGTGTTAGGTGAAAGCTCAGAGTTGTTTTAATTGTCGTTTCTTGTAACATTTCTTTTGTGTTTGGACCATTTTTTTTCACATGCTTGTTGACAGTTTACATTTAAGATTTGATTGTTTGAGGCCAAGTATAAGACTATATTTGTCCCTAATAAAATATTATCTTCATAGTATAGACCAATGTCTAGTGTTCTCAAGATCTTTTTTACATGTATATTCTATCATCCAACTCATTGTCAGATATTTTTGCAAAAATTTAAATTATATTTACTTTATTCCCCTGACTTAAGTCTTACAACTGTGCCCAAAAGGGAAATGAAGTTAGCTTACCATAAACTGTTTTTGATGAAGCCATATTCACTACCCCTTAATCACATGTTGTAGAATTCTGTTAGGAATTGAAGTCAAGGTCATTTTCCTGTTGTATCAGACCTCCATTTTGTTCCCTTTTTTGAAACATTGGGATAGTGGTTGTCCTCTAATCAGTGGTAGCTCCATTTTCCATATTTCCTTCAGAGATTCATGACAGTGATATAGCAAGCACTTCTTTTACTTCTTTCAGAATTCAATATGTAGTTCATCTGGACCTGGTAACTTTATCTCATCAAAAACAACCAGCTTGACTTTTACTGACTCCCTGTTGATCCAGTTCAACTCTCTTTTAGCTATATAATATTCTGATGTAAAGATTATTTCCCTTGGTAGAGAAAACAGAAGGAAAATTAATGTTTCAGTTATCTGTTATTGTCCCATCTACCTTAAGCAGTGGTCTTATCCTTTTTTTGATCCTTTTCTTTTCCCTTATAATAGTTTTAAAAGTTAAAAACCTTTTTTTGTTGTCTTCAGTATTCTTTACCAGCTTCAGCTCAATATAAGCTTTAGAATTCCTAACATTGTTCTTAGATAACCATATCATGCAGTCTGTATTACCTGTCCTTGCTTCTATTTTCTGTGCATTTAAAAAAAAAAAATCTGAATTGGTTGACAACTCTACGTTCACATAATTCTTTTTTTGAAAGAAAAGTTGTTATGTTGTTTTTGTTATTTCTATTTATATTGCTATAGTTATAATGTATTTGGCTTTCCTGGTTCTGCTTATCAGAATCAGTTCATAGCAGTCTTCCAGTGATTCTCTGTATTCATCTTTGTCATTTTTTTTATTTTTCCCCATGACATGTAAAAACAATTACCATTCATTTTTAAAAATTTGAGTTCCAGATTGTTTTCCCCTTCCTCCCTCTCCCTCTCTACTACTCCCAGTGAGAAAGTAAGCAGTTTGATATAGGTCAAACATGAGGAGTCATGCAAAAATATATCCATAATAGTCATGTTATGGGGAAAACAGCAGACCAAAATGAAACCTCAAGAAAAATTTTAAAATTTAAAAGATCAGTATTCAAACACCATTAGTTCTTTCTTTGGGAATGGATAGCATTTTTCATCATAAGTTCTTCAGAGTTGTCTTGGATTATTGTATTGCTGAGAATAGTTAAGTCATTCACGGCTGATCATCTTAAAATATTACTGTCACTTTATACTCATTACATTTCAGTTTGGATCAGCTCATACAAGTTTGTCCAGGTTTTTGTGAGAGCATCCCGCTCATCATTTCTCATAGTACAATAGTATTCCATCATAATCACATACCACAAATTGTTTAGCCGTTCTCCAATTTTAGGGCAGTCCGCTCAACTTCTAATTCAGTACCCCCAGAAAAGAACTGCTATAAATATTTTTGTGTGTATAGGTCCTTTTCCTTTTTGTTTGTTCTGTCTTTTGGGATACAGACTAGTCGTGGTATTGCTAGGTCCAACGGTATGCACTTTGGGCATAGTTCCAAATTGCTCCACAGAATGGTTGAATCAGTTCACAACTCCAACAGTGCATTAAAATCTCATTTTTCCCATCCTCCAGCATTTGTCATTTACTTTTTCTGGCCTATTAGCCAATCAGATAGGTATAAAGTAGTACCTCAGAATTGATTTAATTTCCATTTATCCAGTCAGTAGTGAGTTAAGAGTATTCTTTCATATGCCTATAGCTACCTTTGATTATTTCTTCTGAAAACTGATCATATCTTTTGATCACTTATCAATGGGGAATGGCTCTTATTTTGACTCATTTCTCTATATATCTGAGAAATGAGGTCTTTATCAGAGAAACTTGCTTCAAATTTTTTTTTTCACAGTTACTATGGCTAACTATATTTCCTTCCATCCTATCCCCCCTGCCATTTATTCTGTTCTGTCCTTTCACTCTGTCCCTCCTCAAGTGTTTTATTTCTCCCAATCTTCTCCTCTCCCCCAGTCTGCCCTACCTTCCATCACCTCTTCTCCCTCTTCTCTGATTCCCTTCCCCTCTTACTTTCCTATAGAACAGTGGTTCTCAACCATTCTAATGCCGCGACCCTTTAATACAGTTCTTCATGTTTTGATGACCCCCAACCATAAAATTATTTTCGTTACTCTTTCATAACTGTAATTTTGCTCCTGTTATGAATCATAATGTAAATATCTGATATATAGGATATATTTTCATTGTTATAAATTGAACTTAACCCACAGGTTGAGAACCGCTGCTGTAGAGTAAGATAGATTTCTATGCCCAATTGAGTATGTATGTTATTCGTTCTTTGAGCCAGTTCTGATGAGACTAAGGTTCACTCTCTGCTCCTTACCTCCCTCCTTTCCCCTCCACTATAAAAACTTTTTCTTGCCTCTTTCATGTGAGATAATTTACCCTATTTTACCTCTCCCTTTCTCTTTTTCCTAGTACATTCCTCTCTCTCACACCTCAATTTTATTTTTTTGATATCATCCCTTCCTATTCCACTCACATCTGTACCCTCTGTCTATATACAGTCTTTCTAACTACCCTAAGAGAAAGGTTTTATGAGTTACAAATATCTTCCCTTATAGGGATGCAAACAGTTTAACATTATTAAGTCCCTTACAATTTCCCTTTCCTATTTACCTTTTTTTGTTTCTCTTGAATCTTGTATTTCAAAGTCAGATTTTCTGTTCAGCTCTAGGCTTCACATCAAGAATACTTAACAGTCCTCTCTTTCATTGAGTGTCCATTTTTTTCCCCTAAAGGATTATACTCAGTTTTGCTGGGTAGGTGATTCTTGGTTGTAATCCTAATGTCTTTGTTCTCTGGAATATCATATTCCAAAAAGCCCTCTGATCCTTTAATGTAGAAGGTGCTAATTTTGTATTATCCTGACTGTGGCTCCACAGTACTTGAATTGTTTCTTTGTGACTGCTTGCAATATTTTCTCCTTGACCTGAGACCTCTGAAATTTGGCTTTAATATTCTTGAGATTTTTCATTTGGGGATCTCTTTCAGGAGATGATAAGTGGATCCTTTCAGTTTCTATTTTACCCTCTGTTTCTAGACTAGAAGGGCAGTTTTCCTTGATAATTTCTCGAAAGATGGTGTCTAGGCTCTTTTATTTTTTTTAATCATGCCTTTCAGGAAGTCCAATAATTTTTAAATCCTCTCTCTTTGATCTGTTTTCCAGGTCAGTTATTTTTCCAGTGAGATATTTCACATTGTCTTCTATTTTTTCATTCTTTTGGTTTTGTTTTTATTGTTTCTTGATTTCTCAAAGTCATTAGCTCTCATTTCCTCCATTCTAATTTTTAAGAAACTATTTTCTTCAGTCTGAGCTTCTGGACCTCCTTTTCCATTTGACCAATTCTGCTTTTTAAGGCATTCTTTAATTGGCTTTTTGGACCTCTTTTGTCATTAGGGTTATTAGTCTATTTTTTTAAGGTGTTATTTTCTTCAGCATTTTTTGGGGTCTCCCTTAGCAAATTGTTGATTCCTTTTTTTATGATTTTCTTGCAACACTTTCATTTCCCTTCTCAGTTTTTCTTCTACTTCTCTTAACTTGATTTTCAGAATCCTTTTTTAGCTCTTCCATGGCCTGAGACTAATGCCTATTTTTCTTGGTGGCTTTGGATTTAGGAGCTTTGACTTTGTTCTTCTGAGTGTGTGTTTTGATCTTCCTTGTTACCATAGTAACTTTCAGTAGTCAATTTTTTTGTTGTTGTTTACTCATTTTCCTAGCCTATTACTGACTTTTAACTCTTTATTAAGGTAGGGCTCTGCTTCCAATATGGAGAGCGTACTGTCTCAAGCTTGTATCTAACGCATGCTCAGTCAAAACATCACCCAGTAATGTCATTGATCCTCTTTGCAAATGAAGGACAAACAACAACATTGTTTCCAATTCTTTGCTACTACAAAAAAAAAAAAAAAACTAAATATTTTGGCGCATATATATATGGGGACTTTATTTTTATTATTTACCTCCTTAAGTTATTTGCCTAGCAGTACTGTTCTCTGGTCCAGAGAGTTCCCTCTTCCCTTCCCCCTTTTTGGTTACTTTTGAATAAGTTGTACTTTTCTTTGTTGTTTTTACTTTGAAACCTTTCTTCCACATTTAAGGAATATTTAATTCTCTCAGAATAGCTTGAGTTCACCAAGCATCTTTAACCCACTTTTCTAGCAGGGAGATAAGCCTACACTTTGAACTTGAATAGTAATTACTTGACCATGGCAGAAATATAAACATGATGTGCTCTCTGGTAACTACTAGGAGAAGCACAGTGTAGTGGGTAGAGAGCCAGCCCCAAAGCCAGGAAGAGCTGGGTAAAAGTCCTGCCCCTGACACATCCTTGGCTGTGTGACTGCAGATCTGCATTGATAAAAGAAACTTGGCAGTCCCTCTCTCTGTTATAGTCACCAGGAGTTTTTTCCCTATCTAGAAGCAAAATTCAACGTCACTGGCTTTCTAGTTATTCAAGTAGATATTTAACACTAGATAATTGATTGTTCATTAGATTAATTATTCAAACTAATGTTAAGTTTCTAAAACTATTGAGGGTAAGGAACTTGTTTTGTTTATCTTTTGTCTTTGTGTTATTCTTTAGAATTTAACCTGGATAGTAAATGATCAGTTTCTTGAATAAGTAGTGCCCATGGTTATTACTAATAGGCCTAAGGTATAGGGAAAGGAGAACAGGAAAAGAAAGAGAAAAACGAGAAGAATGCTACCTAAGTTAAAAACCTTGTTGACCCTGAGAGATTGGCATTCTCTGTCCTCTGCCGTCCATCTCTGAAGGAGGTATAAATGAGTAGTAAATGCCTCATTAAGTATAAAGGAAGAAATAAAAGATGTAGATATAAATACAAATTGGTTTTTAAATCTAATGAAAAATCGACTGCAACTGATGGGAATTTAGATAGCTGTATATTTAGATCAGATTTCTCCATATATTGGTATAAAAAATCCTAGCTTTGTATATTTTCATTTCCATAAGAAACTTTAAAAATAATTATATAATTTCTTCTTTCTTCATATGTCTTCTTTTTAAAACCCCACTTAAGAATGCTAAACTTCAAGATGGTTTTGAGATGCTTCCCAAGAAGCTTTTATTGACTGAATTTAGATCACTGGTGGTTAGTCACTCTGGATCCAGAAATACAGCCATCATAAGAAATGATTATGGACAGCTAAACAACTTTAAGAAGTTCAAAAAAGTAGGTATTTATTTTACTATATCACAAGAGGGCACTGTTAGAAATGCCTTAGCTAGTAAATAAAAGCAGTGTTATGCTTTAACATTAATCTATACTATACTTAGTGTCTTATTCTATATATCTGCAGCAAAGGACAACCTGTACATTGAGTGTTTTAGAATTGCTACTTGATTATGACTGATTATATATTTTCTTCTTTTCTGTCAGCCAATCAATAAACTCAGTATTTTGGCAGGGCTTTTTTTGGGCAGGGATGGGGAGGTGAGGGTGGAGGAGGATGGGTATGGAATAAATAGATGCCTTATAAGTATTAAGGATTTATTCATCAGTGCCTAGTTATGTTCTCAGTTGTATGCTTGAATTGTATTTCTTTCTGTTTTGCCTATCATAGTATTTATTTTAGTATGTAAAAACAAAATCATTTAAAATTTTTGGAGTTGCTTAGACCTTTTTGAAAACATTATTCTCTCCTGCTACTCAAGTCAGGGAATAGGAATGTTTTGAGGATCTGGGCTGAAATGTTTTGGACTTTTCGAGGGGAATTCAGTACTTTGAATTGCACCTACCAGTGAATATATTGCACTTTTTATTCTTGGATGCTTCATCATTATTCTATCATGTAAGTTCTGAGGCTATCTTTAAAGGGTCATGCCAAATTGAGTTTCAACAACTGAAAAAAACATTTAAATTTTTTCTAGTTAAAAATTTTGTGTTAAAATTCTTATCACAGAAACATCTAGTGATAGATAGTAATTTAATAAAAATGAACAAATTAGGTAAATTTTTAAAATAGTAAAAGCACAAGAAAAAATGATGTATTTCCCTGAGCTTATCAGGAATTCATATGTTCTGAAATACTCTAAAGCAGCCACAGTAATAGTAATAGTTGAAAAATTAGAAGCTCTTTGAAAATTTATAGAAAAAAATCATTATGTAAAATGGCACAGATCTCAAAATGCTATCAAATAAATACTCAAGTACTGTTTTGACTACTGGAGAATTAATATTTTACTATTGATTTTAAATAGTATCACTTGATTCTGTCTTGGTAAACTGTCTTAAACTACAATTTTTCAGAGCAACTGAAATAACTTCATTTACATAGCTCTTTGAAAAATTAATGACCCTTTTCTGACTAGTTCTTTTGAAAGTATCATAGTTTCACTTTTATAATGTATTTTATTATTATAATGATATTGTAAAAATGTTATAATACTTTTGGACCTTTTCTGCCTGTTAGGTAGCTTATCCTGGGGCAGGAAATCTTCCATGCATCATTGGAGGCTCTGATCTAATAGCTCATCATGCTAGAAAGAATGCAGAATTAGAAGATTGGTTAAGAGAAGAAATAGAGGTCAGTAGTAAATCATGTTACCTATTTATCTCTATTTTGTTCTTTTGTGGTATTCTTACAGAAGATTTTCAAACAAAAAATATTTTTAAACAAAAATATACACTTAATCTCAGAAAAATACCATGAGTTTTAGTTTTAGGTTAATGCTTATGCTGTAGTGGTAGCATATAGCTATAATCCTAGCTCCCGGGGGTCTCTTTAGCTTGTAGATCTCTCCTGAGCTGCAGTGGGCTGTACCAATCAGGTGTCTCTATGGGGTTTGGTATCAATATAATGAGCCCTGAGAAGTAGGGGGCCACCAGGTTGCCTAAAGGACACAGACCAGTGTAGGTCAGAAACGGAGAACATCTAAGCACCCATGCTGATCATTGGTGGAATCAAGCCTTTTAGTAACCCCCAAATTTACAGCCTGGGTAAGATGGGAAGATTTAGTCTTTTAAAAATACATATTAAGCCTTACCAGATAAGAAATGTCAGAGCTATGATCTCTCCATCACTTTATTTAGATATTAATATTTGCAGCTGCAAGCCATTTTGGTTAAGAAAATACTACAGCGGGGGCGGAGCCAAGATGGCGGCGTAGCAGCAGCAATATATCGCAGCTCTCACATAGCCACCCCCAAATACCCATGGAATAGGACTCTGGACCAACCTAGAACTTCAAAAACGCACACAGATACTTCCCACTAAAGTCAGC
>CM053587.1:234331131-234352404 GCA_028646515.1 Pseudochirops corinnae | reverse complement strand
AAAAAAAAAAAAAAAAAAAGAAAATACTACAGCAAAATAAGTAAAATAAATAAATAAACACTGCCTGAGGTACAGAGATACCAAACACACTTATCCTAGCACTTAAACTGGTTTTCATGGTAGCATTTCATCAGTATTTATGTATTAGGTGTAAGGAGGATTGTGTCAGTAGCATCATGCTCCTGAACTACTCTGAGTCAGTCTGTAAATTTACAGCTCTTGATGTGGTGTAGTGGAGTCTAAGAACTGTTACACTGGCACGGGGATTCTAGCCAGCTTTGCCCCTAGTCTGGTCTGCCGAGTTGTAACTTTCCTTGTCACCACTAACAACCATCCATTTCTGTCTGTTCACCTTGCTGTTGTTTATCTCTGTATCTCTTCTGGTGCAGTGTCTTGACTCTGTAAGAGGTCTGTTTTTCTGTCCTTATCTCCCAGTTTTGGAGTGACAGTTCTTGCGAATGATAGTGCTGGGAGCTGTTTTTCCCATTGTACTTAGATTCCAGCTGACTTGCTCCTTTCATTTAGTTATATGATAAAAAGTTACCTTGTAACATAAAATCTGATCTTTATTTATATGCAGGGGAAGTTACATTACAAAAACTCCTGAAATAGTTTAATTGTGTAAGCCAGTCAGTTTTTATTCTGCCTAAATTGAGTTCTTTATTCCTGCCTGCTAGGATAAAATTTGGCAATTATTGACAAAGTACTGTTTTGTGACTATTATTTCTTAAAGATACATAAAATTGGTTTGCAGCTTCATGATTTAACAAGTGTTTTTCACCACTCCCTTGCCATTCCTAAATTTACAATGGAGCCCATCATTTAGAAAATATATAACCATAATTTTCTCTTTTTAGGGATTAGTGAGATGGCAGTATAGGGAAGGTCTAGAAGTGGCATTGTGGAGCAAAAAGTATATCTACTCCTGGCCCCAGTGTATCAGGAGGCATGACAAAATAGAATTTTATTTCCATTAAAATAAGATCACATTTATATTTTGCCAACTGAGCTGTCATCTAAGATCTCTTAACAATCCATATTCACTATTTGGAGCTTAGCATTTGCACCTCCCTGTCCATTTCACTGAAATACATTTCATTATTTAAAAATTAAAAAATAAACCATTAGGTGCTATTTAGAGTAGTTTTTGTCTTTAAATTTTTTAAAATCAGTACTAGCCAACATTCTAAACCAGTTGTTATCCTTTCTGAGTCTTAATGCCATGTATATATCTTGATGAGCTAGCATTGTACTCTTGTATCAGAAATTTCAGATCCTTGCCTTTTTCATTACATGTGTGTAGTAGATGTAAATTGTTTTGGATTTTACACAACTTTTTTATAAAAAAAAAAAACAACTTCTTTTTGTTTTTCACTGTAGGTATTCTGGATGCCAAATGACTCCATATTTTATCTTGTTGTATAGTATACCTAGCACCCTTCTGCCATTTTTTTCTTTACTTTGAATGTAGTATAATTTTCTTTCTCAGTTTGTTTCAGTTATCCCCAGCTGTTCTTGCTGCTGTTTATCCCATTGTGGTTTATCTGTTCCCTGCTTCCTTTCTCTTTTCATTAATCTTTTTTCCCTTTCTGTACTTCCAAAATACATATGGCTTAGATTTTATAGCCACTTGATTGGTACACAGTTTTAATGAATTTAGGGTCATTTTATTTTCTATATACATACACAATCAAGTATAATAACTCTTGATACTTCAGTGATACTGATTTGAGTCTTTCAGGTATTCAAAGCTCTAGTTTTTGTGCTCTCAAAAAAAAGCTATTATTGGAGAGTTGCAATTTCATGAGTTCTGCTGTAGTACATAAAAATAAACAGTTCTGGTAATGTTTGTGTTGAGTATATTATAAAATAGTTTATTAATATTCTTTTGAATGTACAGAAAGTAGTGTAAAGATGATAGGAAAGAGATTTATCAGAATTAACAGATGTTCACCATAGGGCAAAATTTTTTAAATCTTTTTTATTTTGATAGGTACAGAACAAACATGCAAAAGAAGAATCACTTGCTGATGATCTCTTTAGGTAAAGATTTGTTTATTTCAGGTTTCTAGTGCGTTCAAATATGTTATTTCAAAGCAAATACTTAATGCGTATGGCCCATTAATAGCCTTGAAGTAGTATATTATGTGCACATCTGTTTTCAGCCTGATCACAGCAGTAATAATACTAGTTTACATATATTGTGTGTGTGTGCCTGTGTGCATACATACACACATACATACACACAATATCCTACATACAAGCTCTTTTTTATGTAAAGATACCACTATGAAAAATTTCAGTAACTCACCAGACTGGTCTATTTTCACTTTCTGAAATTCTGGATAAATTTATCCATTTTTGTCTTTTTCTGTTTAACCTAAGTTTAGAGCCTCTAAAGCAAGCTTCCTTTAGATTTTGCAGCTTGCTATATGTCAATTATGAGATATTATCTCAACTTGAGATATATCAGTTATGATGTATGCCACAACATACTTTTAATCTTTGTGTGGTTTAGAGCCAAAAAATAAAATAAATGGCACCAGGCTAACACATTTAATCTACTAGTAATGTAATTTGGCTGATAAGTTGTGACATTTTCATGTCTAAGCAAAAGCATTAATGAATGAATTCTGACTTAAAGCAAGTTAAATGCCAGATCATTTGTTTAGCCTTAAGTTGCTCATGCATGAAAACAAAAGGCTATATCAGAATTAGAATTGGCTTTTGGTGGGGAGGGATTTAAGGTTGACTGTGATTTAATTCCTATTCAACACATTCCTATGGGCATAGTAAAAATTTACCTATCTTATCAAATGTTTTCTTAACTATCATTAAATAAAAGTTGGAGGATATGCAGGGGAATATAATTTTACAACATTTTTTAAAACAAAGTTTTTTAAATTTTAAGTGTTTAAAATTTTTTTCCTTCAGAGAAGAACATAATTCTGATTTTAATTCATTGCCATATAAATTATCCCTGGAGATTTTATGTTGTTTTCTTTTGTTCTTCCCCTCAAAAGGAATCTTCAATAAAAAGGGCATCTGCGTGTTCAACTGCCCAATTTATTTTATTGCTATAAGAAAACATGTTAACATATTGGGGAGTGTTAATTTAAACTCTTCAAAGTACTTGTGTAGCTTATGAGCTGAATCCATACGTGAGCAGTTTTTGCCTTAACTTTCGAAGCTTGGGGGAGATGTGTATTGATTTTAAGTTATCTCTTAAAGGTGGTGGGTTTTTGTTTTATTTTTAAATTAGGTAGTGATTGTCACAATTTACAGGTAAAGCAGTGGATATATAGCAAAGTGGATGGGTAGATGACCACATTTAATTAGTAGGGGTAGGGATAGGAATAGGGACTGGTCTTGGGGATTTCATTTATATTGGGAAGTCTGATTGGGGAAACTTTCTTTACCAATACAGGTTAATGCTTCTTTGCAATAGCCCTTCTTTCTCTTTGTGACAAAAGCAAAATTAAAACGCCTTCCTTGCTTACCCTGCTGAAAAACTTTTTAATCACTTGTGTATTTCAAAGTAACAGAAATACATTTTTAGGTCATTTTGACTTCTTTTTTTTTTCTTTACAGATACAATCCTAATGTCAAAAAGAGAAGATAACTGAAGAGTTAAATAATGAAGCAGTTATATGGCAGGCATTTACTTGAATGTTTACAAGGTTATGTTTATAATATATAGAAGAGATTTCAAAGCACATGTTTTATAACTTCCATTCATCATTAAAAAAAAAATACAAAAAAATGCACTTTTTTTCATGTGGGATAGTTTGTTTTAGTTTCAGATCTTCCTGGAACTTTTTTCCCCCCAAAGGTGACAGGTGTCAGTTCATCAATTATAGTGATCTTTCTGGTCATCTAGTGGGGCCAGCCTTAGGAGGTAAGCTTTTCACATCGATTTCAGTCTTCAAGGTGTAAGCTCTACTACCTTCCCTATCTATTCTATCAAGTTTCTTGGATACCAAAATATCTCATGAGAAAGATAAAATTTATTGGTATATTATGTGTCCTGCTTATATTGAAAAATAAGAGGCTTACTAGAATTTGATGATAGAAATAAATTTTAGAACAGAAAGGAACATCTAGGCACTATGTAAACCAGTCTCTTAATTTTAAAAATGAAGAAACTGACACAGAATTATTAGTCCTCACACCATTCAGGGGTCCTAATCCAGTGTTCTTTACTGTGTTTGATTTTTTTTTAATTCTAATTCAGTTCAACTCATAGTTGATGATTTGGCTAGTCATATACTCTCCACATTTAAAGTTCTATTTGAGTAGCCCTTATATCCCTTCCACCCAGCTGGCTTTCCGATATACCTAAGACTTACTTGTCATGGTGCTTTATTTTTATTGTCTCTAACCAATTACTGCTTGCTTATAGGAAGCAAAAAGAGGGTGTGTGTGTGTGTGTGTGTGTGTGTGTGTGTGTGTGTGTGTGTGTGTGTGTGCAAATGCATTTAAAATATCTTTTAATTGAGAGTCTGCTTATGAATTGACTTATTAAAGTCTAAATATGAGCCTGCAGTAACGATCATTCTGTATTTATGAAGGTGTTTAGAATTTGGTTTTCTTTATAAATAATAGTCCAATATTTGACTAGATAGTTGATTTCACTACTTTGAGTTTTCCCTCCAGATACATATACCATCCAACCCATTCATGCCTCTTCATCCTATGTAGCCTTTTCCATGCCCTTCCATAAATTCATCACTGGGGTGAATTTTTACCCAATATACTAGAGGCCTTCCTAATGTTCTCTTGACATAGCAAGACACAAGAGGAACATGTAGGTTTTCAATTGGATTTACTATTCTCCTTGTGGGGATAGCTCATGTTTTTTATTTATACTTTGATGACATCCTTTATACCACTTCTCCTTTGCAGTTATTTGCTAGCTTAGGTACTATTTTATAGACTTTGAGGACCTTTACCTTCATCAAATTAGATGTCTGAAAATATTGGCATACCAATTCTGGGAGGTATGTGTCATTTTTCATTCATAAACTTAATTTTTCCTCAAAAAACTTAGGATGCTTTGTAAACAGTTTCCAGTAGGTCATCTGAATTCCAGAAATTAGCCTGAAATGAAACAATACTAGTGTTTGTGTCAGTCAGGTTTTTTTTTTCCATTTTCAACATCAGCCTGCCATTAAAGAACATGTTGCCTGTGATTTGTATAATGGGCCTTGGAAATAACTGGAAGTTACCCTTGAAAGAAGAATGAGACTTTAAAAAAAAGTTTTGATGGTTTTCATATGAGTGTAAAGTAAATTTTAAAATATCTCAGCTGCAGTTCTCTTAAGGAAGTGGGAATGCAGGGAGGATGGAGATTCTACCTCGGAATATAGACATTTGCTGTCTTGGAACTCTAGTGCTTTCATGAATCGTCATTGTGCATCACAATCTTAGTAGAGGTAAAATAGTTGTACACAACTAAGTTGGTGTAATTTTACTTTTTTCAAAGATGGTTATCATTCATGGTTGCTTTGTACATAGTCATGTAATTATAACATTTAGAAAAATAAAGATTTTTTAAAATTAAGATAAAAAAAATCAGATTCTGCATACGATAGTAGAAACTAAAAGGCTGTGAGTGAGGTATTATGCTAGAATGTCTCTTTTTAAGTTGTCTTGTAATAATAGGTGAATGACTCTTGAGTAACCCACCAGAATTCACTTAGTTGAACATCAAAGTAATTTCTAAAAGCTCAACATTCATATATTTGAAGCCATATTTTGTAATCTTCTAAACTTCCATTATAATCATGTAAAGCTTAAGTTATGGCTGATCTGAGTGGGGATTGAAAAAACACACCAAACTTTGGCCTCTAGTAACTTAGCCAGAGAAGTCTCTAACATGGCACAATTTAAGTAGATTTGTTCTAACTTATTTACCTATTGACTTAGCTTTTCTTCTGAGGCCTCAAATTATATTTCTCTGCTCCCATGGGGGCATATTATATAATTTTGTGACTAATTTACATTAGTCTGAACAATGTTAAAAGCATACACTGTAATTGCTTAAATTAGATCCTGTTGAGGAAATGAACATATAATTCCATGCAATTCATTATTAGTAACTTCTACAAAATGTGATCTTTTCGTGTATCTTTTTCTTTTCCCATAAACCTAATGAAAAATGCCATGCTGTACCTTTGTTATATACGTTTTCATTGTGGGGGAGAGGGGTAATTGTAGGAAAGCCAAATTTTTTTTTCCCTTTTTCTATCAAACTTTCTCACCACTTTTGCCCTTGCTTGCAGCCAGTTTCCCATATAACTGGAAGTGATGCATCTATTGAGCAACTGACAACTAGCTATGTCTCCCACTAGGCTAACTTTGATATTGGCATCCTCAAGAAATAATTCATTTAAAGACTATTTAGATTATGATAAATACGCTTTGTTTCATGAGTAGGTCTTAGATGGGTTGTAGTCTGCACTATTGGAATAATGCTCACATCAATCAGATCACTGGTCTGTTTGCTTGTGTAATAGCTCCCGTGTAGCCAGTGCTGTGCTACTTTCAGAATGCCATTTTCACAATCCTATGAGGTAGGAAGTTGCAAGTTGTAGGATCCCCATTTTACAGGTGGTGAAGCCAAGCCTAAAAAAAACTTAAGTGAATTATTTAGTGTCACTGCTAGTTAGTGACAAAGTTAGGAGTCAGATATTACTCTTCAGACTGTAAATACAAACACTGTCTATTAATTTTATTCAACATTAAGTTCCTATGATATTCAAGGCATTGTGTTATACGGTACAACAAAGATCATCTTAAGCAGAAAGGTCAAACATAGGAACCAGATTTAAATGTAATTAGGAAGTTTTAAAAATACAACAAAATATAGATAACATTACATTTTAAAATTCAGTAAATGGTCAGCAGGAGTCCTTATGTACAGATTAGTGGCTCTGAATTTGGCACCATTGCTCTAAAGGAGCATATAATTCTTGGATTAAGGGAAAGAAAAGTCTACAAAAAGCTATGAAAATAGGTTTGAAGAAAGTGCTATAAGAAATTTGAAGAAATCACTTTGAGATAAGAGGTGAGAAAGCTTTATGGAGAAGATATATTGTTTGAATCTTGAAGTAATGAAGGAATTTCAACATAATACAGATAAAAACAGGCAAGGAGAGACCATATATGAGTAACTGCATGAGCAAAGATAGAATAAAAGCAGCTTGTGAACAGGAGACAAAATAGTATATTTTGGCTAGAATGTAGAAAATTTGAATAGGAAATACTGTGAGATAAAACTAGATAGGTGAGAGTCCAATTATGAGGAATTTTGGAATACATTAAAGCAGTGGTTCTCAACCTTCCTAATGCCGCGACCCTTTAATACTTTAATACGTGGGTGTATCTGCATGTGGGCGGACCCGCCTGGAGACAGAGGAGCAATGTCTCAGTTCCTAAGACCATTAAAGGGTTCTAAATAGAGAAGTGATAAAGAAGTTGGTTAAGAAGATTACATAGGCAGCAGTGTGGAGGATGGTTTCAACAGTGTATATAGCCAAGGCAAAAAAAATAAAAAACAGCTTTTAGTGATTTTTTTTCTTACTCCATTTGGGATTTTCTTGGTAAAGATACTGGGATGGTTTGCCATTCCTTCTGCAGCTTGTTTTACAGATAGAGAAACTGAGACAAACAGGGTTAAGTGACTTGCCCAGGGTCACACAGCTAGCGTCCAAAGCCATATTTGAACTTGGGAAGGAGTCTTCTGGATTCCAGGCCAAGCTGCACTGTTCCACCTATCTCCATAGGATCTTAAGTCAAGTGATTGCAGTTTAGTGGGAGGAAAGGCTAGATATGAGAGATAAGTTTTGAGGTAGAAATGACAGGAATTTGGAACTGTTTGGATGATATGTGGTTTAAAGGTGAAAAGTTAAAGGTGATAAAGATGCTGATATTAGTAATTGAAAAAAATGAGGGTTAAAAATATAGATGAGTTTCATTTTAGACATAAAGTAGGCAGGAATATAGGATTAAGAGTTCAGGAAAATTGGAAGTGAAAGAATTTGGAGGGGATTTGTATAGTTACTGAAGTAAAAAGAGCAAAATGAAATTAGAGAAATAAATATACAGAGAGAAAAGAGAGCATTAAGGTGCCTAAAGACAGAACACCTGTAATTAAAAGTTGAGAATGAAGAACCAGAAGAAGAGATAAAGAAGAATGAAAAATCGTCAAAGTGGAGTGTTTACAGAAGGCACGGGGAGCATAGGATATTAAGAATGAAGATGTGTTCCAGGATGTCAGTTGTCAGAATCATGGGCCATGAGAGAAGGATGACCATTGCATTTTTTAAAGAAGTTAAGTTCTTGTGAAGAGCATGGTTTAAGTAGATTGGCAGGAGGGAAAGCCAATTTGCAAGGGCTTGAGAAGTGAGTGGAAAGTGCTTTTTCTCGGATTGTAGCAAAACGATGACCTGAAGCAGTTGCAAGGCCAAGGGAAGGTTTCATTTTAGCGTTGAAGAGATAGGAGAATATTTGTAGGGTGGTAGGAAAAACCCAAGATAAAGAGTCAAGTTGTAGATATATGGAGGATGGAGTGGCAGTGTGGTATAGTGGAGAGTACTAGATCAGAATGAGCTAAAGTCAAATCCTGCTTCTGACAGCTTGGGCAAATCAACAAAATTCTCTGCACTTTAGTCTCCCTATCTGTAAAATGGGGATATTACTAATTGTAGTACCTACCTCAAAGGTTTGTTGTAAGGATCCATTGAAATACTGTAAATGTTCTGCAGACTTTAAAGTATCATGTAAGTCAGTTATTAGAGATCAGGTTTACAGACTATACCTCCCCAAAGTCCAGTATTGTATGCTATTTATTGGGATGCTATTTATATCTTTTTCAGAGAGAGATTTCTGATATAAATTAATATATCTGTTAGCAACTCTGTTAAGGTGGCTCCAAAATGGATATACTTACCCCCATTTCTCTCTAGAACTCCAGTTCCATATTTCCAACTGATAGAAAGTCTGATTTCATGATAAAGAATTAAAGAATATGTAAAGATTTTGTGAACTTGGTGCCAAATAATGTAGAAACAAATGATTTCAGTACGTGGAGGTATTTTATGTTAAAAGTTTTTAAGATTATAAAAAGCTGTAGGGTTTACTGTATGTCAATAAGTATAATTTTATTTAGTCCAATAATACAGTCCCTACCATGGTAGTATAGTCAGGAGAATTCAGTACTAGTTGAATGGCCAAAACCAGAAGTAGTCATTAATAGTTTACTGTGAACTTGGAAGGTCCCAGTGATCTGTTCTTGATCCCATGCTACTGAGTGCTTTTTTCAATCAGTGATGTGGGTAAATGCACAGGTGGCTTTCTTAGCCAATTTTCAGGTGACTGAAAGCTAAAGGAATAGCTAATAAGTTAGATGACACAGTCCAGTGCCAAAAAAGATTCTGACAGGATAGAATGTTGGAGTAAAACTCCTAAGATCAAACTTAATAGAGAAACTCTTAAGATAATTAGATTTCAGTTTAAAAAAAAAAACAATTCTTCAAGGATAAAATTAAGAGAGGCATGGCAATACATTAAAACAAAACCTTGAGAATCTAGTATATCACAAACCCAATAAGTCAAATGTATGATTCAGAAGACAAAAGGCTAATACTGTTTTAGGATACGGTCAGCTACGGTCAGAAACATAGTATCCAATACTAAGTAAGAGATAATCCTAAAATATATATGTATATATATATAATAACTAACATTTATATAGCACCTGCTATGTGTCAGGCAGGAGCTAAGCCCTTTACAATTACCTCATTTGATATTCACAACAACTCTGTGAGGTGGATGTTATTATCCCCATTTATAGATGAGAAAACTAAGGGAAAGAGGTTAAGTGACTTGCCAGGGTCATACAGATATTAAGTGTCTGAGGCCAGTTTTGAACTCAGGTCCTGCTGACTCCAAACCCAGCACTCTAACCACTGTGACACTTTGTGACTCCAAACCCAACATTCTAGCTGTCTCCTACTCCATAGTCTAAATTATTATGGTCAGTTTTGGGCAGTACATTTTAGGACTGCTTGACTATATATGTTTGCAATAATGGTTTTGTTTTTCTTTTGTTTTCAATTGAGAGAGATGAAACGAAAAAGAGAAAAGGTGTATTTTTTTATTTAAAAATGAAATTTTTTAAAAGAAGTCGATAAAATTGCTCTCATTTCTTATTCCTAAAATGAGTTTTCCTACTACTTTTTTCTTATTCTCTTCATTGTCCCCCTTTGCATTAAGGCCACCAAGTAAATATTAATTTAATTTAGTCTTACTGATTTTTTTTTGGTAGAATTTTTTTTTGCTGTCATCCCCTATCACATTGGTACATAAGCTGCATTTTCATGGCAGCCAAAGTTTATCACAAGCCCTATGAGATGACATTTCCTAAAGTAACACTTCTTTGGGGGTAATAAAACCAATTATTCCAACTGCACCTCTCCAAGGGTGAGGTCAAGCATCCTTTAATTAGCTGCAACACCCTCTTGTTTTAAATCTGAGTCAGTCCTTTAGTAGTATGTTTACTTCACAGGCCCCAGATTAAGGTTCTTATATTTAGAGTTTCAAGGGCTAAATACAGACAATCCCCAAATTGGGTGATTCAGAGGACTTACATTAAAATAAAAGATAAATTCACTAGAAAATAAAGATTTCAGCATTCAGTTTTGTTACATTAAACTTCAGGGGAAAAGGCTTGTCTTAACAAATAACATTTTCTTTTAGAGAATAGCAGAGGCTAGCTTCTGTTTGGAGTAGGAATTTGTTAACTGTGAGTCAAAGGGAGAAATGGAAGGAAAAGCTACACACACATATCTCTCCCCCCCCCCCCCAGGGAGTTTACAACAATGTTTGCAACAAACAGGCAGTTTACAACGATGACAAAGAACTGAGGAATTTAGATCCAGCACATACAAGGAAAGGGGAAATTTTTCCATGACCTCCACAGTACTTTTGCTTGTTTTTTGCCAAGGTAAAGTAGCAATTTGTAATGGGAATGGGGATTTGAAGATCTTCTCTACCCCTTAATAGACCCAGAGGAATTTGAAGACCTCCCCTGCTTTGAAAGTAAACTCTGTCCCCTAATAGGGTGAATGTAGTCACATGGAGCCTGTGGTGGAGGGAATTTGCTGAAGGGTAGAGCAGAGCCCACAGGAAGCTTCCCTGCTGTGAAGATAAACTCTGGCTCCTAATAGGCTGAATGTGGTCACATGGAACCTGTGGTGGGAGGAGTTTGCTGGTGAAGCAGAGCCCACAGGAAGCTAGGAGTCAGAGCCAGAGAGATGGTGGGAGAGAGAGGTGCTCAGGCAAGGAGGAATAGAGGCTTGTCAGCAAATATTGATCTTATATTGGTTTGTGGGAAGGCTAAAGGATGCTGTGGCTCTCAGTGTTGTTAAGGCTTGTTAACTTCTTTGCCACTATGATGGAATCAGCTTACTGGTTTTGGGATTTGGTTTTCTGGTGTCTAAAGAAATGCTTTGCTTCTGTCTTCTATGTAGAGAGTTTGTTATATTTTGTGATCAAGCACCATGTGGGAATATTTATAGTCACAGTTGGTATCGTAATCATGGGCACTGTAAATATTGCTTTGGCATTACACAATTATATGCACACAAAATGAATGTTTGTGAAGGATTCAGCAAGGACTTAGCATTGGTCAGGTATTGAGGATACAGAAACAGTCTATGCCCTTAAGGCACTGACATTCTACTTGGGGCTGGGGGGAAGGAAATAACGTGTATGCAGATAAATACAAATTAGTTGGGCAGAGGAGTGCTAACAATCCCCCAAGAATAAGAAAGGCCTCTGAAAGAGCTGAGCCTTGAATAGTGTGCTAGGGTTTCCAAAATGGTGGAGAGATGAGGGAAAAAGGTCACAATCACAGAATTCTGTGCAAAGGTAGAAATGAGATGTCAGATATAGTACACTATGTTTGGCAGAAGCTTAATGAATAAGGCAGAATGTTGTCCAGTCCAGAAAGATAGGTCAGAAACATATTGTGAAGGGCTTTAAATGCAATCTGGTTTTATGCATCACTGTTTAGCGTAAAAGAATGATGGGCTCTTTGACAGGGATGGAGGGCACCTAATAAGGAGCCAGTAAAAATATAATTGTCTGGAGTATAGTGGATCTGATCAAGATGGTCTTTATCTGAAAAGATAGGGGAAGGGAAAAAAACAGGATATTTCTGACAAGCCAGGTAATACAGTTGCATATAAAATTTAAGCATAGAAGTGTGATAGCTCTCGGAAGTCAATACACTACTATTGTGGATGCTACTTTAATTAAAAGGAACTGGAAGTCACCATTCCACCTCTGAATTTGCTCAAAGAAGTGTATACATACAATATACATTTTGATGGAGCAATTGTCATATAAATTAGAAAGGCTAGGGAGGATGACCTGGCTTAAAATTCAATAGAAGCCTGCCAAAAAGTAACAATTAATGAATTTTAAATAAAAGGCACACCAAGATAAAATGGCAAGTGACTGAGCATGCATCCAAAGGGGGTAGCACATAGATCCTTTACAAGTGGTATCACTAATGAATTCTAGGAAAAACAATACAGGTTTTTAAAAGAGTTTTGTTGTAAACAAGATCTTGGGATAATGGTGGTAGATGATGAAGAGAAGATTTCTCATTCTGCATTTGTTTTCTCTTGCTATGAAAGCAAGAATAAAAGTGCTTAAGAAGGAATTAAAACTCAAGATCCATGAGATCACAACTGAGCACACCTAGCTTGCCCTTAATGAACTTGAATGTGTTGAAGGTTATTGAAGTAACTGGTGAATATAACAGTTGAGCCACTATCACAAAACTTTGAAAAATAAACAGACAAGTTGCTTTAACTCAGGAGACAAGTAAATGTCTCCATTTTCAAAACAAGTAAATGTCTCCATTTTCAACTGTCACCCTAACTGGTAAATGACAAAATAAAAATACATGTTAATGGTTTTCTAAGTCAATATGCAGTTGCAGAGATCCATTTCTATTTAAATATGACACCACTTCCAACACTTCAATGTGTTTGACTTTAGAGATGGTGCAGCAGATTGAGTGATGGGCCTGGAGTCAGAAAGACCCATCCTCCTAATTTCAAATCCAGTCTCAGATACTTACTTTGTGACCCTAGGCAAGTCACTTAACTCTATTTGCCTCATTTTCTTCATCTGTAAAATTAGCTGGAGAAGGAAAAGGAAAACCATACCAGTATCTTTGCCAAGAAAACCTCAAATAGGATCATGAGCAGTTAGACATAACTGAAAAACAACAAAATAATTGGTTTCTGAACATTTAAGGAAAGAAATCAGTCATCATTAAAGCAAGCCTGGCTTCATTTTAAAATTAAAACAAACAAACCCAGATCTATTATTTCATTTTAGGGAACAGTTGAGGACCTTCCTCTAATGAAGAAGCCCTTTCTGCTTCTTAGACTATAGAGTTGCCCAGCCCACTAACAGTATAAGGGATCTGTTCAACGGGATATAATCACCTGCCAGCTCTCTGCCCACTATGCCAAAATGCTGCCTACTATATGTATTCATTAAAAGCAGGTAATGTTGGACTAAATTAATTTTTTGAAGTATTACTAAACAGGCAATGTGAGGAATGCTATATAGTATACCTCTTTCAGCAGAGGACTCTGATGACTCTCTTATCTGCATAAGAGATGTAGATTCGATAACAGCTTAGGAATCATCAGAGTGAAAGAACTGGACATCACTTATAATCCAAAAGGATTTTAAGAGACTGGAATGTTGAGCCTAATCTCTAAACTGAATTTAGAGTAAATGAGTCATTCCACCCTTTGGGTCACTGAGTCAAGTGTGCGGCTGGAAAGTTCTGATGAAAATGGCATGGGGGCTTTTGGCCTCGCTGTTAGCTCCATGAGTCATAGTCTGATAAGGCAGCTGCATAAGCAGCACAGTATCCAAAGGAGGATAGTACTAAGTACTAAGAAATAGTACTAAGGCAGAGCACATCTGGAATAACAAGTTCAATTTGGGGTATCACATATTTGACAAATGGAAATGAATCTAGGTCAAGCCAAGATTAAGAGAACTCACCATATCATATAAAAAGCAACTGAAAGAACCTGGAATGTTTGGCTTGGAGATTGAAGAGGGCCATTACAGCAGTCCTTGAGTAATACATTAAGTGCTATTTGGTTCAGGATCTGTCTCTGAAATATATTGATTGTGTTACCCTCAGCAAGTCACTTAACCTCTCAGTGATTCTGGCATTGAAGACTCTAGGGCAGGGATGGGGAACCTATAGCCCTCTAGGCCCTTTGACTGAATACAAACCTCAGATAATAAATAAATCCTTACGTGAAAGATGTGGTATGCTTTTCTCCTTGTCCCCAGCTGGCAGAATTAGGAGCAATGGTGGAGACAGATTATATATAACTTGGTAACACAGGGCTGTAAATTCATTGAGGGCAGGAACTATCTAAACTCTTTTTGTATCCCCAGCATTTAGCACAGTGGCTAGTACACAGCAGACACTTAGTAAACATTTATTGAATTGAATTGACGTGGAAAAATTTCTTAATAGGTTGATTTGATTAGGCTTCTGACAGAAGACAGAATACTACCTGGAGTTCTTCAAGCAGCAGGGCTAGATTACCACTCAGGTGGCTAGCAAGGAGATAATCTGTTGTGGCAAAACTAAATAGTCTGTGAGATCCTTTCCCAAATCCAAAGCTATGATTCTGTTTTCCTGTAACCATGGCATTTCTAATTATTAAACATGAATGAAAATATTAGACCAGATAACATAAATTTAAGTGATTAAGAATTTAACATCAGTAAAATCTCTCCAGTAGGGAGGACTAGAAACTGGATATTCTGTAGTAACAGTTACCTTGGAAATGGAAAAGACTTACATTTTTCCCATCTAGCAATTATAATTTCTTGAATACCCCCAGTGGGCCAAAAGCCAAAAATAATTTATAATGAAGCTATTAATAATTGCTCTATCACACAAACTTGTTTTGAGAAAGCATTTTTGTCACAAACTATTTCTCCCAGCATACCTCAGTCACTGTTTTAATGAGACAACACTGTGTAGTAGGAAGTACACTGGACTTCAAGTCAGGAAAACCTAAGTGGAAAGTCTACTATTGACACTAGCTGTGTGAACCAAGTTACAACAAAGCTTCAGTGTACTTATCTATAAAAATTTATGTAATATTACCTATTTCACAGTATTGTAAGGCTCGAATGAAATAATGTGTACATAGCACTCTGCAAACCTTAAAATGCTTTAAAAAAGTATATTGTATAAATGTGAACTATTAAAATTATTAACTCTATTCACACGGTAATAAGAGCACTTTTATAAGCAATTTATTGTTGTACTTCGAATCAAAGTATTATTAGAAAGCTTTATAGAAGTCTAGTAGAGAACAAACCTCCACAAAATACTTTATTAATTTGTCCTGAAATGGGTTTGTAGATATATCCCAACATTAATGGACTGTCAGATTATTATTAGAATCTAAGATTAAGAAGTCCTTACAGAATTAAATAATCTTCTTTTGTTTAAAGACCATCTTAATCTAAGTGATATATAAGATTTATAAAACTGTGGCAAAATAAATAAAACCTTTTTTAGGAAGTGTTTCCCCATATAACTTTCTCCTTGAGATCTGAAATCATATAAAGTCAACTTCCTGGCTTAATCAAACTGATTTTTTTAGTTTCAAGTTAATAACATTTTGAAAATTAAACTAAGCAACTGAAGAAAAATAACTAAATAATATTATAGTGCTTCAAGTTAAAATGAAGGCCTAAAGCTGGCCAGACAAACTGACAGCGTTTTCTATTCATTTGAAAATTATACCACATGGTATAAAATAAGGTAGTTTTAAATAAAGAAAACAAAGTTCTTACATTTCAAAATGATAAGTACAGTTGTGTACCTTCTTGTCAGGCAACATAACCCTAACAAAACGAGATTGCAATTAAAAATGTTGATGTCAAGCTGTCCATATGAATTAGATATGAATTATTACTTGTAAACATAATGGCTTTATGCTACACCATCACCACCTCCTCTTTCAACAATTAAATGTTGTTTCCTCTTCTGTCTAGTAACTAGACAGCGAACGACACCCAGTGCCCCACCCTTTAAAAAACGTACAAAATTGTCTCCAACCAAAGGCCCCAAAGCAAAAAGGTTAGCTTCTTTAGTACACTCATATGTGTATGGATCAATTTCCACAGGGTTACCTTTACATGTAATTGGTTGGTTTGAATTATGGCCCAAGTCATATCCTTGTTCCTTCAAAAAGGACAGGTTAGGATGGGAGCCTATTAATACCACTGCAGCAGATAACTTGAAAATTTTCTTCAATCCAGAGACACTCTGAAGAACACATTTCATGTCTGTCTTAAATGAAAGCACATGGTGCTCAGGAAAACTGGTATAAGCTGATGAAAGATTAGAGTCAAGAGAATAGGACTGAGTACACATCATATGATAGACTTTATGGTATTCAGGATAAAGCTTTTTGGGAAGTTGTTTGAAAATTAAACTTGGATCAGTAACCCGTTTCCGGAACACATGGATTACAGGAATATTATTGTTGTAAGCACACAGCACAGCATCAGCTGCAGTTAGTCCAGAACCTACAATTAAAACTGGGTCCACTTTGCCATGTAACTTTCCTTTGTTAATGGCGGCTCCAAATTCTGGCATTGAATGAAAGACAAAGGGAAAATCTTCCCCTTCAACTTTCAAATAAGTAGGAGAATCCAGAGTTCCAGTTGCTAGAGCTACATTCTCAGCAAAGAGACAAAAAGGGATGTGAGAGCCATCAGCTATTCTCTGATAGCCTCTAATCTCCCAGTTTCTCTTGATAAATGCTGACTTCTCCATCTGTAACTGTTGTCTTGAAATATCATCACTGTCCTGGTTGTCATCATCTTGATCTCTGTAAAGTCTTGATACAGAGGTTATGTAAGTATTTTCTCGGAAATTCTTCTGCAGACCCATAACTTTCACATAGTGCTTGTAGTAGCAAGCTATCTCCTCTGGTGTGACTCGGTCACTCTTTATGTTCCTTTAAGGGGAAAAAAAAAACCTTTTGTTACTGTAAACAACTTCTCTATATTCAGTAGTGCCTAAGCATGCTAATGTCCTTCAGTTAAGCAAATCCTTGGCTAAATTACTATATAGGTAAAAGGATTAAGAACTATTTGAATGACTGGATCCCAAAGTAAGTTTAAGCCTCTCAAAGCAGTCAATATTTCAATATTGATTTACAGGAAGGGTTATAGTGAAATACTCCAGGGATCTGCCTTTGGCTCTGTACAACTGAACATTTTTATCAATAATCTAGAGCCCAGAGGTCCCCAAAGTGGGTGATACTGTCCCGGGGGGGGGGGGGGGAGGAGGGAGGAAAGGAGAAGGGGCATACTATAATGATCCAGGAGGGCTGTAGTAGCCTCAGGTAAAACTGGGGGGGGGGGTTTGAATAAAAATAAGGGGGCAGTGGAAACATAAGAGAAGAAAATTTTGAAAAACTATTCATACATGTTTCATCTCTTGTGTAACAAGAGTTAAAGTCGTAGTGATTACATTATTTTCCAAATAAACACAAAATTGAAATTACAGGGTCAAGAACACTGACAGGACTTAACAAGCAAGTGTTGGCAGACAAGCATGTTGCACATTATCAAGGAGTCCACTATGCATCGGCAGGAATAGGTGCATGTAATAATTTATTTATAATACAATACTAATACAGTTAGATGAGACAATATTACATCATCAAAGTTCCAATGAAGGAAAACTCCCACAAATTTACAATAAATTATTAAATTTAAGATGTATCATCTTAAAAAATATTTTTTTAAAAACACAAATGTCAAAAAACTGTTAAAGGTTTGAAAGAAAAGGAGATTTCTAGGGCAGTGCTGAATAACCTTTTTTTTTTTGAAAAGGAGGCAGCAGGCCAAATTAGTTTGGGAACCTCTGATCTAGACCAACCAACACTTATTGAGCATTAGGTGCAGTGTAAAGCACTGGGGATACAAAGACAGAAGTAAAACAGTCCTGGCCCTCAAGGAGATTACACCCTAGTTGAGGTAACAATATAAACATAAATAAACACACACACACATATATATGTATGTATATGTATATAATCTATACAAATGAACACAAGGTAGTTTTTAATGGAAGTGCATTGAGAATTAGAGGAAGTCAAAGAAGGCTTCATAAGAATGCTTCAGCAGGAGACCAAGAATTCTAGAAGTGGAGAGACAGGGAAGATGAACATTCCAGTGCAAAGGGAATTTGACTGTCATGACTGGATCAGAGTTCAAAGAGGAGAGAAATGGGGAGGAAAAATAGAAGGTAGGAAGGAAACAGTTGTGAAGAGATTTAAATATGAAAAAGAAAAATTTGCATTTGATTCTAGTGTCAATAAGAAACTACTAGATTTTACTGAGCTGGGTGGAGATGTATGACATGAACAAATCTGCACTTTAGGAAAAACTGTTCTGGCAGCTGTGTAGAAGATAGAGTGAAGCTAAGGAGACCAAATAGTAGGCTACCAAAGTAAACGATCCAAAAAATGAAGAAGATATGGTCTAGAGTGGTGAGGACCTGATGAAAATGCTAAAAAAGTACAAAGAAAAAAGAGAAGAAGGCCTAGGCCCCAAATATCAGTATAGAAACCACAGTTAATGGATGATGAATAAGCAAAGGGGACTGAGAAAAAATGGTCACTAGACAGGAAGAGTCCAGGAGAGAAAAGCATCCTGAAAACTTAAGAGAAGATACCTAAGTATCCAGGAAGAGGGTATGGTCAACAATATCAAATGTTGCAGAGAGGTAAAAAATTATCAGGATTCAGAGGAAGTAATAAAATTTGGTGACTGGGGTATTATTGGTAACTTTGGAGGAAGCAATTTCAGTTGAACTATAAGGTAGAAAGTCAAATTTAAGAAGTTAAGAAGAGTAAGAAGAGGAAATTAAGGCTGAAGTGCAGACAGGAGTTTGGTTTGAGAAAGTGAAGAGAGATGTAGTGAAGAGAGGAGAATATAGCCAGTGTGTACAGAGTGATGATGGGAAACAATAGATCAGGGAAGAATTTAGAGGTTATAAAGAATAGGGTTAAGGGTTGTAAGACAGGATGGAAGGATACAAGATTTATCAGATAAAGGAACTCTGGGAGTTCACGAACACTGAAGTGAAATAGGGGTGACAGTAACATCAAGGGTATGATCATCTGTTTGTTTAACTAAGCTGGAGAGAAGTAGGTCATGCAAGCTGAGTATAGTGAAGACCTCAAAAACTGGGGGGGGGGGGTGTTTTTGAGGGAGTACCAACATATATGTTAAAATCCTTCTAGTATGAGGGCAGAAGTTAGATCGGAGAGACTGTGAGTCAGGTTTTGAATTTACTAAAGAAGAATTTACTAAAGTATGCTGTGGTCATACTATCAGTCAGACTATAGAATATACATGAATTTCCTTTTTCAACCTTCCTTATTAAGATTTTTGAAGACCAAAAGAATTTTTCTGCCTGACAAAGGCATTTATTTGTGCAGTAGAAACATGATACAAAAAACAGTGTTAACAGAAGGGAGCCAGGTCTTAGTCAGAGTCAGCAAATGGAGGGAGTGAGAAATAAAAAGATTTAAGATGATCTAGAGGTGGAAGGGACCTCAGAGGCAGGCAAGTCCAGCTTCTCTTTTAAAGATGAGGAAAGTGAAGACTACAGAGATTTAGTGATTTGCTCATGGTCACACAGGCAACAAGGATCTGCTGTAGGATTTGAACCCAAGTTCTAAGACTCCAGCCAATATTCTTGTCCTTTGGGAATTAGTGTGAAAGAAGTCTAGGGGTCTTAACGGTCTATGAGTTTTATATGAGTCAATATTCTGACATGGCAGCCAAAACTCATTAAGAATTGGTATACACCATAAGCTCCCCACAAATTCTACAATTTGTAAAATGAAGCGAAAAGGACTTGAGACTGTGTGAAAAGAAGCCTCCAGGTGGTCTCTGGCTCATGGGAGCTGATAGTTCCACTTGTTAGACCACACCTAAAGATTGTGTTCAATTTTTGGCACATTTAAACAACACTGATTAGCTGGAAAGCATCCTTAGCAAAATAACTGGAAATGGTCAAGGGCCTCAAGATTAAGTTATTTAAAGTTGAGGAGAAGGAATTGTCCATATTTAGCCTGGACAACTTAGGAAGAACTTGATTGTATTCAAATATCTGAAGAGTACTCATATGAAAAGATAATTAGATTTATTCTACTTGGCTCTAGCGGGAGAGTCAAGGATTTAAAGAAACATATTTAGTCTTAAAAAGAAAAACTGTAAGAGCTTTCTAAAGGCAGAATAAGGGAGGGGGAATAATTTCCCTTCACTTGAGGTCTTTACATGAAAGCTAGACAGCTTCTTGTTAGTCTGTTTTAGAGAGGACTGCTTACTTATTATTGCTTACAATAAGAGAATGGTTCTCAAAGTGTGATGTGAAGATCCAAGATCCTTTCAAGGGGACCACATGGTCAAAATTATTTTCATAATAATGTTAAGGCGGAGCCAAGATGGTGGCGTAGCAGCAGCAACATATTACAGCTCTCACATAGCCACCCCAAAATACTCATAAAATAGGACTCTAAACCAATCCCAGAACTCCAAAACGCACACAAAGATACTTCCCACTAAAGTCAGCTCGGCTACGAGGAACCACATCAGCACTTCGAACCGAAAGCAGCCTGGCCTGAAGCCGCTGCTGTGCCCCGGGGGCGGCTGGACGTGAGGAGCGGAGGAGCCTCTCTGGTGAGCAGATTAGCAGCAGCTGCGAGTGGGGATTGTGAAAGGGGGAGATAAGCAGTCTGGTCGAAAGGCCTCCAAAGCGGAAAAGCGAAAGGCAGAGGTTTTGCACCCGCCTACGCATTGCAGCTTCCCGCCTGCGGCCTACAGACAGCAGGGGGACTGAGCGATTGTTCTCAGGCCAGTGCTCTCGCGTTGAGCGGCCTGGATCTGGATCGCCGTCTTGGGCCTCGGTCTTGGAGTCTTCATTATCCAGTCAGCTGGAAGTAAGTAGGAAGAGTTCCAGCATCTTCCTGAGAGCTATGGCAGCTGGGACCCCAGCGATTTGGGACAGAGCTTTCCCTTCTGGAAGCAGAGCCCCACAGAGATTGAAAAAAAAAATCACGGTCTGAACAACCATGAGTAAGAATAAGCATAAGAAGCAAAGTAAGA
>CM053587.1:234301120-234330631 GCA_028646515.1 Pseudochirops corinnae | reverse complement strand
GGGGGAAAGAGGGGGAGAAAATATGTAACTCAAAATCTTGTGGAAATGAATGATGTAAACTAAAATAAAATTTAAAAAAAATTTAAAAAAAAATAATAATGTTAAGATATTATTTGCTCATTAAAGTACGTTTCTCTTTTTTAACCACCTATCTGTGAGGCCAAATTTTCCTCATATACTTCAACCAAAACAACATATAATAGATTGAATGCAGAAGCAGGTATCAATGAGATCTAGTTGTCTTCTATTATACCAAGTATTAAAGAGATTTGCAAAAATTTATAAAATAATGCCATTCTTCTGATTTGGGGGGAGAGGAGATATTATTTTTAATAAAAAATGTTTTTATGTTGACATGCGATGGGTCTATCATTATTTTTAAACAAATAAGTATTTTTTAAATTGTTGGTTTTAATTTTTAGTTCAGTAAAAATTCTGTATATAAAGTCCACATAAAAGCTCTTTGGTAACATCAATAATTTTTAAGAAGGTAAAGGGATTGATCCTGAGACCAAGAAGTTTGAAAACCACCACCATATGGTGTTCATTTTCTGTATACTATATTTCTATCAATTTCAGCTGAGGTACCTTTCCTCCACTGAAGTCTTACTTCAGTACATACTGGGGAGAAGAAACTTAGCCTTCCCTAAGGCTATGCCAGTGGAATATGCATGGCACATTTCACTTCAAACTAGAGAGCCTGTCTTTTGCTTAAGTATCAACCTAGCTAAATTCAGAGAGGTTCATCACCTGAAGAAGTTTGTCCACCAGGTGAACTTTATTGGCCGAAACAATTTATAAAATTGAGGCATGAGAGGCATGAAGGGGTTATAATCTACATTAATGAAGGAATTCCTTATACAAATGAAATAAGATTATATAGTCTTACTTCTTTTATCCTATAGTCATTCAGTTGGTTTTTTAAAACTTAAATATAGAACTTATATTTATTCCTATGAAATTTAATTTTGTTAGCTTCCACCCATCAATCCAACCTACTGAGACTTTTTTAGATCCTGATTGTAGCATACAGATATTAGGTAAACCTCCTTGTTTCATGGAACTTGTAAATTTACTAAGAATGTTACTTGTCTTTCAAAGGAGTCACTGATAGAAAACAAAAACAAAATGTAAGGACTAAAGAAATAACCCTGCAGGTAAACAACTGAGAAGTCATATGGGGGAGAGAGAGAGGGAAGGGGTGTGTGTGTGTGTGTGTGTGTGTGTGTGTGAAAATATTTTTATAGAGCAATATCCAGTGATCTTTATGTATATGTGTATATAAGATATAATACCTATCATAATTTGAGAGGCAAATCTATCAAAGCTGGTTCAGAGTTAATTAGGAAGACTTGGGTGTTTAAGTCTGACACATATTAGTTGTGTGACCCTGAGCAATATATAACCTCTCAGAAACTTTCTAAGATTCTAAGTTATAGAAAAGCAGTCAATCTTCATTGGTCTGGGTTTCCTTAATAGAGATTTCTTTACATCAATAAAATCACAGGTCCAGACCAAAAAAAAAAACCAAAAAAACATTTATTAGTAGTAAGTAATCTACAGGGGCAGCTAGGTGGCCCGGTAAATAGAGCACCAGACCTGGTGTCAGGAGGACCCGAGTTCAAATCTGATTTCAGACACTTAATAACTTACTAGCTGTATGACCTTGGGCAAATCACTTAACCCCAATTGCCCTGCCTTCCCCCCTCAAAAAAAAAAAGTAATCTATAATTCTATTTAGGAAATACAATTATACATACATACTTTTAGTTCTGTATTATGGATAGTCAAAGAAGAGAGAGAGAACATGTTGGGGTATTTTAATAACTATATAAGTAATAATGCTTACCTTGTGGGTTAAGTGAAATTAAAACCCAGGCCAGACTGGACCTATATTATAGTCATTTCTATACTCTAAGATAAAATATAGGTCAGTACTCATAATACTATCCCCATTTTCAAAAATAAGGAAATGCCATCAGTAGCTATGACAGAAAGGTCAAATAAGGTAGTTTAGTTGGTAAAAGAAAAAAAAAACACAGCTGAAATTTCTCTTTACATTCCAAATATAAAAAAACCCCAAACTTTCAGTCATTATAGAAGATAAACTGAGTAAATTAAGGTTCCAAAATATCGCTGTGAAACATCACTGTCTTCTGAAACATTATTTAACTTACAATTTTAGGAATGTAACAGATGAACTAAAATTGTCAGAAGTAAATTATTTTATAAAGATTAAACATGTTAAACTTTGACCAAATTAATTTCTAATTCATAACTAATAGTGTAAATTCACTGGTATCTTTTTGTACTTATAGTATTTTTTCCAAATACATGTAAAGACAGGTTTCAACTTCATTTTTGTAAGATTTTGAGTTCCAAATTTTTCACCCTCCCTTCCCTTCCTTTCCTCTCCCAAGACTATGTATGCAACAAGACTAAATGGCAATGAAAATACCGTAAAATGATTTTGTGACATCAGCCTAATATACTTTTTAAGTAGGAAAAATTATTTCTAAAATGTCCCCTGACTAAATTTTTAAAACTTAGTATAAAGATTTAAAATTCAAATAATTAAGTAAAAAAATTTTTAAAAACTACATGCTATCCAGGGAATATTAATTTCCTTAATTTACCACAGATTTATAAATATGAGAATGAAAATTTCCGAAATTCAATTATAAGCTCTTTACTCTTACACCTCAGGCAAAGAAGAAAATGAACATACTGTACAATTTCATTCACTTAAATCTACTTGCATAACAAATTTCTGGATTTTTCATAAGGACAATATTTTCAAAGCTTATAATGTTATAAAATACTCACTTTTTTGATAAATCATTATTTCATTCGAATCTAAGGATTTTGTTTTAAACTCCATGAAGACAAGGACTAAATATTATTCATATCTGATGGGGCAGCTAGATGGCACAGTGAATAAAGCACAGGCGCTGGATTCAGGAGGACCTGAATTCAAATTTGACCTCAGACACTTAACACTTACTAGCTATGTGACCTTGGAAAAGTCACTTAACTCCAATTGCCCTGCATTCCCTCCTCCAAAAAAGGCAAAAAAAAAAAAAATTCATATTTGAATCTAGTACAGTGCTTGTAAGTACTAAACACTCAAATCTGTTTTCAAATTGGACAAAAGGTACAGCTTGAATTATTTTAATTAGTCTCAATGTGCTAATATCATGTTAGCACTGAAAACAGCATTTTTGTAGACCTAAATATTAGTTGATTGATTTTCTGCTTTATGGTCTACTGTTATCTCAAATTACAGTGGTTTCTAGGCATTAGGAATTTATATATACCCCAACATTCACTATCCCTAAACATTATCCCTAGTGCTTTTCCTATATCTCTTCTCTGGC
The DNA here is from genome assembly GCA_028646515.1 of Pseudochirops corinnae. NCBI lineage: Eukaryota > Metazoa > Chordata > Mammalia > Diprotodontia > Pseudocheiridae > Pseudochirops > Pseudochirops corinnae. Next base: position 234,327,254 of record CM053587.1, on the reverse strand, counting down.
TATATTTTGTTTTTTTTCTCCCCTTTCCCAAGTATTGATTCTAACAGTTCACTATTTTAAGCTAAAATTTCACCTTTTGAGCATCTCCTTTCATATTTCCTGTCTAGGTATTTAACTTAGTTAAGGGCTCATGGTCATCTGTCCTGAGTAGCCTGCCAGCATTCTCATTTAGACAATTATATCTCCTCCTTTCCTCAGATCACATTCCTGTTTATACACCTCTCAGTCATAAACTATTTACACACTTCCTTCTTACCCAGAAATATACTCATACTCTCACAGCCAGATACACATAAACAATTGTCCAAGTGAACAGAAAGGTGAAGGTAGTTAAGGAAAGGGGTGGAATAAGAAGTTAGTGAGTAGCCAAGTAGGTGGAAAATGTAAGGTTTTAGGAGAATAAATAAGCAGATGAATGAGAAAACTGGTAGGAAAGAGATAGGATTAGTGGTTAACAAAGAATCCACATAATTCTCTGTATCATTTCACTATGCTATTCAAGTTTTCATAACCTCACACAAAAGAAACCAGCTTATAGGAAGGAATGCTATAAAGACTTTTTTTTTCACATGCAAATGACGATAACTGCATCAAGACTTAAAGCATTTACATAGCTTTCTAAATGAGATACAAAAATCACTCAACAGTTTGGCTTGTCCACCCAGGAAAGATACGGAATAGCGCCTATTATCTAGACTATGATATGCAGACAGATAGAGGGCCCAGAGGGTTGTCCATTAGTTTATATATTACGGCCAGACACTGTAAATGAACAACAAATTAGTCTATATTAGTTTAGGAGGAAAAGAACAGGAGATTACATTTGAAAAACTATAAAATTCTATCTTTTAAATATCATTATTTTTTCAGTTATATGCCTACAAAGTACAGAGTACCAAATTCTCCAATGAATCAAAAATGTGGGTCATCCAAAGGACAATGGAGAGCTGGCAGGCATCGCCAGATTGGAGGAGCAGGTTTTACCTTACACGGGATCATGACCAACAGTTTAAGAAGTGCTGAACGGGTCAAGTGGAAAAAGTCCCGGACTAAAGTATATCACTAATGACAAACTGTATGGAAGAAGCAGAATAAAAGATATCAGGAGGTAGCGGGTGGCACAGTAGATAGAGTCCCAGGCCTGGAGTAAGAAAGGCCCGAGTTCAAATCCAGTCTCAGTCACTTATTAGCTGTGTGACCCTGGCAAGTCATTTAATCTGTCTGCCTCAGTTTTCTCAACTATAAAATGCGAATAATAGCACTTACCTCCTCCCAGAGTTATTGTGAAGCTCAAATGAGATAGTATTTGTAAAGCACTCTGCAAACTTTAAGGAGCTATATAAATGCTAGTTATTCTTATTTTACCTGAAGAGGTACGGGTCAGTGGGTCAGTCATACTGCACGGCTACCTATGCAACAGCAAGAGATCTGGAGAGAGCTCTGCTTCCCCTCCCCTATATAACACTCCTGAAGATTTATGGGAAGATATGGGCAAAGAATAGCATAGGATGAAAAGTAGTTCATGATCTGCATGACTGGAAGTACATACAAGGCAGATTACCTGAAGTACTCTAAGAGTATGTACAAAGTTTCTTATTTGTTTAGATTTGTAGGAAGTATTTCTAGGGGAACGTGAAAGGATTCTTAAAGGAAATGGTATCCTTGAAGGATAGGCAGAAATTGGATGGGTGAGAAAAAGCATTCCACATGGAAAAAAACTGAACAAAGGCATGGTTGTGTGACCTTAGGCAAGTCACTTAACAGCTTTGAGTCTCAGTTTCTTCATGTATCAAATTCCATGGCTAAACAATATGAACTCAACAATTGCTTCTAGCTACAAGACACCATGAAGTATTTAGCAACTTCAAATTAATCAATACCTTCGCTTGGTAGCCACCCAATCCTTAAACTTAAGCCCAGGCAACTCCATCCAGTTTCCAAAGCTGATTGTCAACATGGAACCTTCCATATGCTATTTAAAAAACAAAAAAGAATTACAGGTATCATATATTTGAACAACTCCCTTGATTAAAGGAAAATGATTAAACACTTTGAACTGATACTATAAATTCGAAATATCTAAACTCAAAGGTATTGCAGTATCTATGAAGTTCTATATTTGCCTAATAAATTTTTATTTGCATAGCACCAATATCATAGGACCCATATACGTCTCTAACTCATACACAAAATTATGAAATCTTTTAACACCCAAATACTCCAGATAATTTTTTGGTTTTGATCATAAGCTGTTCCTGATCAATACATAATGTTTATACTCATTTTAAGAAGAAAAATAAGAAAAATTATTTTTTCTTTTTAATAGAGGAAGTTTATTAATTGTCTAATACCTCATGTCCTATATTCACTAGTAAACAATTATTTCCTGTAATACAACGTTCATTCCAAAGACTGGGCTAATTTGCAGGCAACATTTTCCCTACGAGCAAGGAAAAAGACCATGGTTCCATAAATAATGATGGTCCACAGCTAGAAGCAAAAGGGAAAGGGTTATACTGAGCCCTTCACAGTCCCACTCCTACTTGTACCTATCCTGCCTTACCTAACACAGAATCATTCTAAAAACCAGGGTACCATGCCCACAATTTCTGTGCTGTCTTTGAGGCCTTTAGCTCCCTTTGGCAAATCAAGAACTTTGGCTTCTTGCCTCTCAACTCACTCCATCATGGACAAAACAGCTTAGCAGTTGGAGCTCAACTGATGAAACATCATTCATGGCTGTCTGAAAAATAGTGGAGGGATGGCACATGAAAGCAGTCATCACAGACACTGTTTTGGTATAATCTTTTGACCTAGAAGAACTGAAGTCAGAACCAAGAGGCTGGAGCACTGGACTTGCCAGACAAGGAGCTGCTATAATTTTTAAAGCATTTCACAGAATGAATAGTGTCTTTCATAGCCTGGAGTCAGCCTTTATGCAATGTCTGACATCCCAGTCTGGTGTATAATGTAGTTGCTTGAACGTCAGAGAGTTTGGGCTACAAACTAAATTCCATCACTGATCCATGAGTTTGTTCAGGAAAATTAAAGCATATCCATACTTTACCCTCAATATGAAGTGGGGCATTGATCTGTATATAAAATATAATATTTGATTAATTACTACCTCTAGAGTTTTTGGTTCTCAAGAAAAAAAAAAGACTACATAAATGCAGTAAAACCTAAGAAATTTCAAGGCCAGAGGGATACTAGTATGATAATGAAAAGTACAAGTTCTAAAACAGTTTTAATAAATATAATTTTACTTTGAGGTGCTATATTTAAGGCATTCCATCCCTTTAAGAAAGTCCATCATATAAAAGTTTGAATTTATGAAACCAATACAAGGCATAGTGAGTATTTGAAAAATTTTCAGTTTGTAAAAGGATTGCTTCAGAAACAAATCTATTGTGATGCATTTGAAATCTATCTAAAAACAGAAACTACGCATACATATTATTCTTCAGGAATATTTCTGAAACAGACCTATTTTTCCTAGGTCTAGACATAGCGATTTCATCAGTATGGGGAAATTTGAGAGTGGTTAACTCCCAGCACAAATAAAAAAATGACAAATCATCTACAACTTACAATCTTAGAGAATAAAGAAATGATAAATCATCTATAATTTAAAAGAGCAATCTGGGTGGCATTAAGAGGTTACTAATGATCTCTTAACTGCCAACTCTAATTTCTCAATTCTCATCCTCGACTTCTTTGCAGCCTTTGACCTCCTCTTCTCTTTCAGTTTTTGTGACATTGCTCTCTCTTGATTCTCCTCCTACCTATGCAACATTACTTCCCAGTCTCATTTGTTAAAGCTTCATCCAGCTCATGCCCATTAACTATAGAGATCCCCTAAGGCTCTGTCCAGACCTTCTTCTCTATTTTACTTGGTGACCTCATAAGCTTCCATGCATATGAATATCATCTCTATGCATATGATTTTCCCAACTATTTATCCAGTCCTAATCTCTCTTCTGACCTCCAGTCTTATATCTCCAACTAGCTAATGAACAGTCTGAAATGGTTCTCACGTGGACATCTTAAATTTAACATGTCCAAAACTGAACTCATTATCTTTTCCCCTCCAAACCCTTCCCTTTTCCTAACTTTCCTATTATTGTTGAGAATGCTACTATCTTCCCAGTCACCCAGGCTTGCAGCTTAGGTGTCATCATCAACATCTCATTCTTTCTCACCCCTCACATCCAATCAATTGCCAAGTCTAGTCAGTGCTTCATTAACTTTTCTCATATTTGGCCCCTGCTCTCCTCTGACACTGCGATATGGTACAAGCCTCCATCATCTCACTCCTGGACTACTGAAATAGTTAGTCTCTGCCTCAAGTCTCTCCCACTCCAGTCCATCTTCCACTCAGCTGTCAAATTGATCTCACAAAAAGCACAGGTCTGACCAAGTCATCTTTCTATTAAATAAAATCCAGTATCTCACTATTATCTCCAAGATCATATATGAAATCTTCTGTTTCTTTTTTAAAATTACTTCATTACCTGACTCCTTTTATCTTTCCAGTCTTCTCACGTCTTACTCCCTTTCACATACTCTCTGATCCAGTGACACGACTTCCTTGCCATTTGTACTCCTTGTATAAGACACTTCATCTCCTGACTCTGCTCATTTTCACTGGCTGTCCCCAATGCCAGGAATTCTCTCCCTCTTCATTTCCATCTCATGGTTTCCTTCAGAATCCAGCTAAAATGACACCTTCTGCAAAAAGCATTTCCCTCTAAGATTATCTTCAAAATATCCTGCACATCTTGTTTGTATACAGCTGTTTGTATGTTGTCTCCCCTGCCAGACTGTGAGCTCCTTGAGAATAGGGAACGTTTGCCTTTCTTTGTATCACCATAAATAGTACAGAACTGGGAACGTAAGTAAGTGCTTACTTAAATGCTTACTGACATGACTTGTTAAGTGACTTGTCTATTGTTAAGAAGATAGTATCTGTCAAAGACAGCACCTAAATGCAGGTCTTCCTTGGGCCGAAACATCTGCTTCTCAGAAACACTGATATATTTTAAACTTGTGATATTTAACTGTATTTACATACTGTCTTTTTCTGAGAACTAAAGTACTTCCAGGCAATAACTAACAATGTTCTCCAAAAGATAATCTGAAAGACTCTTTAATTTATTGAGTCATAGTTAGAAAAGGTTTGTACCTTTTTAAACTGGATTCTTTTTACTTCTAAAAAAACAAAGGAAGAAATTATCCCAACTTTGATACATCCTACATCATACATTTTTCTGAGTTGTGACAAAATCCAAAATGAAAGTCTAAATTTAATATTTTACTATGAAACAAACTTCTGAAGCAGTGCCCATTTAATGCTCACAAAATAAGCCAGACTGAATATATTTGATTGCATTAGTAATCAAATCAGAATTCATCATTATTACAATTAATTAGGCCAATATCCATTATCACTTGAGATAATTAAAATGCTAAACATTAAGAGTTATTCTAGTAGTACTGTGTCAGTGGTGGTAAGGGGGCATAATGGTAGCCATTTATAGGTATAGGTGTTTGTAAACTGGGACTTAAACTGTATACCATTTAACACAAAAAGTAGTCAAATTATCTAAGACTATGTAAATGTCTTGTAAATACCTAAAATTAAAGGTTTTCTTCTCCTTTTAGGATGGCTGTATCTTGACTCTAGTACTTCAATGTTTGAGCAAGAGTTTATCACATTCCAGATGCCAAAATGAATAAAAAGTGCATAATGTCTGAAAAAACAGAGATAAAAGAGGGGCAAGGTATCTTGCATATTTCTAAAAATAGACTTCTTTGTTGTAATTAAAACTCAGTTTTAAAATTGTTGTTCACTGAAATCATGTGGGTACATTTTAGAAAGAACCCTGACAAGCCAGAGAGTATCCTAGAGAGGGTCACCAGGACGGTGAAGGAATGGAGATGATGCCATTTGAGAATCAGCTGAAGGAAATACGGATGTTTATCTAAGGGAAGACTCAGGGGGACTTTATTGCTACCTTTATGTAGCTGAAAGGTTTTCATGTGGAAAAGGGACTATATTTGCTCTGTTTCCCGTCAAAGGACAGATTTAGGAACAGAGAGGTTGACTTAGCTTCACTGTAAGGAAAAACTGCTCAACAATGAAAGACGTCCAAAACTCAAGAGGAAGTCTACTTGTCCTTCAGTGGAGGGCTTCAAGCATAAAGGCCAGATGACCTCTTGTCAGGGACTGTGGAGGAGATTCCTATTCAGGTACAGGTTGTAATAGATGGTCACTGAGATCTCTTCCAATTTTGAGTCTGTGTTTGAATTTGAAAAGTCAAGCAGATCTATCCATAGCAAGATCACATGTAAAAATTAGATATTCACATACATTAAGACATACATAAAGTAAAATATTACTTACATGCCAAGCCCCACCAGGTGGTCCTTTACCAAGAACCAAGTGAGGAATATAATGATGCTGTTCTAATTTCCAATGCAAAACTGACGGATAATCATACCCAAAGTCAGCATCTGGATGAAGAAGTGTGTCAAGTAGTATTGCAACTGGATTAGATGATCGGCCTTCAAGACCTTCAGACAAGTACTCTAAATCCTAAATGAATTTTTAAAAGAAGAAAGACAGCAGAGTTGAACTGAAAAAGTCACTACCCACTTCCTTTCATGAATTCAAGACAATGCCTAGGAAGAACAACACTCAATTTATAAAGTTATATAAAAAATGATTAAATGTGATACCATTCTGTACAATGATTCTTCAATTTAGAAATACTCTACTAATAAAATAATCCAAAACTAGAATGTAAATCATATCATTTCCACATTTTAAAGAAAAATTACATTAATGCTTAGGAAACAATACCTGATCAATAATGGAGAGATGTCTTGCTTCTTCTAATTTACTATGCAAAATTGGATTTGGATGTACAGCTTCTGAAGATAAATATGGTCTATATCCTGACAACATGTAAGAAAGGCAAATGCCTGAGGGTCCATTTCCTATAAAAAGCAATAGTTTGTCACACTGTACAGAAACAATGGAAGTCTTATTAGCCTTTCAAGAAGCTGTCTAAAAATATTTTGTTAAATTAGAGCATTTATTGAGTATCGATTTTAATGAAATGAAACACTAGCTGCAACTTGGAAATACTTTCAGAATATGAAGACATGTTTATTTGCCCAGAAATAGGATTTGACCCATGTAGATATAAATAGTACAGATTATTCAGTCAAATAGCCTGAAGATATCATGAAGGTACAAATAAAAGTTAAAAAAAATAAAATATTTCTTCTCACAATAGTTACATCAACTTGTTCTGTCCCTACCTTTATGAAGTTTTCAGCCTGGAAAGATATTTATGTGCTGTAAATTCAATACATTAGTCATATTTTACTACATTGAAGATACCCCTGTTATTGCTACCAAGGGGCAAAATGGTGAAGAAGTAGTCTCTTAGCCCCAATGCTTATCATTCAAATATCCCTAAGCACAGGATATCTAACTGGTTATCTCTGAAAGAACAGACTACACAAAATTCAGGAAATTCAGACTTGCACAGAGTATTCATCTTTCTTTCTTTCTTTTTTTTTTGCTTTCTGGAGAGGCAGAGCAATGGGGGTTAAATGACTCGCCCAAGGTCACATGGCTAGTAAGTATTAAGTGTCTGAGGCCAGATTTGAACTCAGGTTCTCCTGACTCCAGGGCTGGTGCTCTATTCACTGGACCACCTAGCTGTCCCTATTCACCTTTCTTTCAAAAAAAAAAAAGTCATGTCATTTACACTGAAATTAACTGATTCTATTCAGATAGCTGAGAACATACTTTAAATAGATTAGCTATATGATTCATAGTGCATGGTCAAAAATTAAATACAAATGACTCATGGGCTCCCAAGTTGTCAGGAACCTATAAGGTCACTTAATTCTACCTGCCCATTATCTAGGCTCAGGAAGGGTTAGTGACTTACCCAAAAATCATACAGGTTATAAGCAGGGGAGACATGATTTGAAATCAACCCGCTGTTTCCAAATCTAGTGTTCTTTCTACTATACCGTATTGCCTCTAATATTCAAAGACCATGAAAAATATTACAAGACTAGATAACTTAGTATCATCTGAAGGCATGAAACAGTATATTAAACTATTCTAATACTAAATGCTTAGTTTAATTGTAAGCTCTTTCAGGATAGGGGCAAAGTCTTCACCATATATTATACTTTATTGTGCTCTAATGTAGCTAACAAAGCATAAAGGAAGAAAGAAAGAAAACAAGTATCTATTAAACATTTACTATGTACCAGGCACTGAGCTAAGTGCTAGGGGGAAAGAGTGGGAGGAATAATACATTATAACCCTGAAATATTAAAATAGGAGGTGAAGGCAAGATGATGCACCAAACTAAGTCTATGTTAACAAGATATGTACTGCCTGGAACAACTGAATATATGCTTACTGAATAATGTTAAGTCAAATTTTATCTATAAATAAGCACTGACAGTTCAGAAGAACCACAGCATCACCATTTCAGAGTTGCAAAAGTTGTCAGAAACCATATGGTCTAATCTGTACCTGAAAAACAAAATACCTCACGAACATCCCTAGAAGTGGTCATCTAGCCTTGTGTTTTGAGTGCCTCAAACCAAACTTTTAAGGGAACATATTCTTCCCAAGACAATCCATTCCATTCTGGGATAGCACTTACTGTTAGACTTTGGGGTTTTTGTTTCTTTTTACATCAAGTCTAAGAGTGTCTCTCTCTGAAACTTCAAATGAACTCAAGAAATGTAATATATTTTAACAGTAAATCAAAGGACAGAACTACAAACATACACTAGTATGATTACTAGAAACCCTACACAAATCCCAGAATCTAAAGCCACATTCAAATGATCATAGTGGCATTAGGATTATAGATCTCAAATTGGCAAATGGACCTCACACGAAAAGAGTATCATTTTTTAAGATCTCTAATTTCTGATAACACTAAAATAATCCACAGCCTTCAACCTAGAGGAACTGAGCCACCCATGTTTTGCATTTAAGGAAAAACTGTCATACAGAAAATGTACTTGGTGAAAATTTAAAGGTTTTAAGGTTATATCTATAAGCATAATGTAGATAAGAATGGTTTCATTCATTGTATTTATATTCCCAAAACCTGGCACATAGTAAGTGCTTAATAAATACTTGTTAAATACTATGTTTAATATCATTAAATATGGTTGGTGTATATGATGTTCATATGGCTCTTTAGGTTAACTGCAGGGGTAGGTACAGCTAGCTCTAGGTTACACTGTCTATACTCCAATAGTTACACAGTCACCCCACAAATTTATTGGTTTATACCTAGCATGAAGTTTTTTTGAGAAGAGTACAATAACACTAGTAGTACTTCCTTGTAAATCAAGATTTCTTAGGGGCAGCTAGGTGGCACAGTGAATAGAGCACCGGCCCTGGAGTCAGGAGGACCTGAATTCAAACGCAGCCTCAGACACTTAACACTTACTAGCTATGTGACCTTGGGCAAGTCACTTACCCCCAATTGCCCTGCCCTCCCCCCTCCAAAAAAGAAAAAAAAAAGATTTCTTAACTAATGCATTATAAAAGCCAATCATAAATCTCTCACCAACAACTTAATTAATTGTGACTTCACAAACACGCTAAGAAAACTGTATTTTAGACTAATGAAGTTTGTTCTGAAAATTCCAGTTTAGAATTTTATATAATATCATCTAGTCAAAAGGATCTTTAGTTACCTTTAAACAGATCAGAGGTTTTACAAATGGCTATGCCAGCGGTTTCGAAATGTGAAATAGAAATAACTTACCTACTATTACCACAGGCAGGGTCAGTGATGAGTCTTCAGGTAAAGAAGTTTCTTCAACTAAAGGCATTGCTTTAACTTTTCTGCTGAAACTGTCACCAAAATATTGTACTAAAGAATTCAAAATCTGCCCTTCAGTTTCAGGACTGCTATAGTTTCTTTAAGAAGAAAAAAAAAAACAGAAGTCAAAATTAATACAATCTTCATGCAATCATTTACACTCTGAGATACTTTCAGGTTTTTCTGTCATTTATTCTATCACCATTAAATTAATTAGAATAGGACCTTACCCTGTGATTTCACTGGTACAGGGAACTCTCTACTGAGCTAACTTCTACCAAGGTAGGTCAGCATCTTCTCTACAATTTATAATGTTAGAGAGTTGCCTAGAGCACTGAGCAGTAAAGTAACTTTCCTGGGGTCATACAAGTTAAGTATGCATCAGAGGCATGATATTTTTTATTATTCTAAAATTCAGTATATTTTATAATGTTTTAAAATAATTTAGAAACATACAACTTAAAGATTATGTAAAAAAAATAACTTGTTAACTTTATACAGGCATGCATAAAACCTGGTGGAGTTAAAAATATTTATTGTATTCCCTGCTAATTTACTAATGCAGGCAACCAATTGCTGGTGAATATGCAACTCAGATCTAATAATTTCTAACATCTTGTATTTTGGTTTTTAGTAGATGTCACTGTGGTCAGGGAACACCTTCTACAAATAGGGAAGATCTTCTAAACTTTTAAATTCTAGATCAACAGGTAAAATAGAAGTAAAAACAATCTACAGATCAACCAACAGGAATTTATTAAGCATTTGTTTTGTGCTAAGCACTAAAGATACAAAGATAGAAACAAAAGTGTCTGACTTTTGACAAACTGCTTACACAAGGAGCCTACACAGCATACTGGGAAGACAACATGTACATGCAGAAGTATATACAAAGTAATGTTTGAGAAGGAAGGCACTAGTAGCTGAGGAGAGACAGGAAAGGCTTCATGGAGAAGGTAGTACTTGAGTTCTGAAGGAAATTTGGGATTCTAAGAGATGGTGATGAGGAGATAACCTATGCAAAGACACAGATATGGGAAATGGAATCTCATATGTGAGAATAGCAAGAAGGTCTAGTTTGGCTTGACTGTAAAGGGTGTAAAGAATGATGAGGCTGGAAATATACAGACTGGAGTTTCTGCTTGTGAAAGTTTACACAGTCTGCCCTTGGATTTAGGAGAATCACTTAAACAGCTGTAGAGGATGGGCTGGAGAAATAAGGTAAAAGCAAAGTAAGAGACCACCAGGCAAGAGGTTATGAGAAACTGAACTAAGGTGGTATCTTTGTGAGTAAAGACATTAGGACAGAGATGAGAGAAGTTGCAGAGGTAGAATCAACAACATCTGCCAAATGGTTGGTTATGTGGGATGAAGAAGACAGTGAGAAATCAACAATGGCACTGAGGTTCTAAAACTGGGTTATGGGAAGCATGGTGATGCCCTCAACAAAAATAGGGAAATTCAGAAGAAGGGTGTTTTAGGAAGGAAAAAGATAAGGAAGTTACATTTCAAAACAAATTAGGTAATCCCCAAAGGCTTTCCTAGCCTTCTTCCTAATTAGTAGTCTCTTCCCAGTATATATTATCACCCATTGCTATGGTTTCCATGTATCACCTGTATAGAGATGACTTCCAAATCTATATATCCAGGCCTATCTCTCCTCCAGTTACTTGCTGGACATTTCCATTTAAAGGTCCCTCTTGTACTCAGCTTACATATCCAAAGTTGAACCTAGATAATCTAGCCACCAAAATCTGACTCCCTTCTAATGTTATCTTTTTCTGTTGATTATACCATTATATTGCCTGTTACTATGGCTCAAAATCTCTGGGAGTCATTTTTTACTTTTCTTCTCCCTATTCCTCACCTCTATTCATTAAAGTCCTACCAACCTCTCTGCGAAACATCTTGTATTCCATCCCTGCTCTTTTCTACCCTCTCTCCTTGTAACTTGAACTATCATAACAGCCTGTAACCAGTACCCTTGTTTTTAGTCCTCACTATCTCTGATCCATCCTTTATATAACTGTTAAGATTTTCCTAGAGAACAGGTGTGACCATGTCACTCTCCTACCCCCCCTCCAAAAAAAAATCCTACTCCTTACAGGATAAAATACAAATGCCTTAGCCTGACATTTCAGGATCTCCACATCCAGATGGCCTCCATGCTACTCTTCTTTGCTCACTTTGATTGGGTGTTCCCCAATTTATCTACTCCTTCTTCATCTCCTACATAGAGAAATTCCTCTTCCTTCAAGCCTAGATTCAGTTTCCAGCTCCTCCATGAAGTCTCCTCTAATCTGCTCCAAGTGAAATGACCTATCCCTGCTCAAATTTTCTTGCAACACTAGATCTCTCCATTTTCCTCATTTAATTCTACCTTGTTGGTTATCTATGTATGTTATTCTCCCTACTGGATCATAAGTTTCTTGAGGGGCAGGGACTATGTGTTGCTTTTCCATTCTTCTATACCCAGCACCTGACAGAGTGCCTACACAATAAAGGTTTGTTGAATTAAGTGACTTTCCCACAGCTAAGCTGCGAAGCCAAAACTAGAAATCTCTCACTCTAAGTCTAGTGCTCCTTCCACTGTAACAATTTCCCCAACTTGGGTCTGAACTTGAGATTTCATCATTGCAAAGAAACCAGTGTGGAAATTATTTCTACCAAGCAAAGCTGTAGCACATCTGTAACTGAAAAGTCTTAGAGCAGTGGTGGTGTAGTCAGGGAGCCCCTGGTAGTTACTTAAAGAACCTTTCAGAGTATCTGCAAAGTCAAAAGTATTTTCCTTATCATACAAAGACATTTTAATTTCTTAATGTCAAGTATCAATAGCTATAACCCACATAAACAAATAGCTCAATGATTTTTAAGAGTATAAAGGGAGAACAAGAAGTTTTAGAACTGAGGTCTGAGAGAGTTGTCTAGAGTATTGAAGTTAAGTTAAAAGTGTTTTTCGTCCTTGGTCAAAACAACCACTATGTTCCAAAGCCAGAACTTAAATCCAGGTCATCCTGACTCCAAGGTCAGCTCTAGCCAAGCTATATAGCTTTAACAACACTCCCTTCTAAATTTTTCTTATTAACAATTAGTTGAATGTTCAACTATAGTAGGCAATATGCTGCAGCACAGAATACTTCTGGGTACAGCTAACATTTTTGGGAGACAGCTTTATACTGTAATACTTTATTATTCTTTATAAAAATCAATTTCTACTTTTGTTATTTCTGCATTGTGTAGAGGAAATAAGTGTTACTGTCTCATTAATATATAAGAATTTTGTTTCAATGGTTATTTATTGCCTATACCATTTTGTATCTCTACTCTGATTTATTTTAAAATTAATCACTTGCAAACAAATATATTTAGGGAAAGAGAAGGAAATAAGCATTAATAAAGTGTTCACTATGTATCAGGCACTCTGTGATAAGGACTTTACAAATATTATCTCATTTGATTTTTACAACGCTGGAAGGTGGGTGCTATTAAGAACCCCATTTGCAGTTGAGGAAATTGAGGTAGAGGTTAAGTGTCTTACATCCAAGGTCAACTAGCTAGTAAGTATCTGAGGTCACATTTGAACTAGGGTCTTCCTGACTCCAGGTCCAATGCTCTAACCACTGTGCATCTAGCTATCTCCACATTTATATAAAAGCAATATTAAAGCATTTATTAATATGCTTATATACCTTCTAAAAATAAGGTATCAATTTACTTTTTAAAGTAATCAATTTACTTTTTAAATGGTCCTTCTATACATGTATACCCTATATCAAATTGCTTGCCTACGCTATAAGGGACAAGGGAGAAAAGAGAATTTGGAACTCAAAATTTTTAAAAATAGATGTTAAAAAGTGATTTTACATGTAATTTTGGGGAAAATAAAATATTAAATAATTTTTTTTGAAGTGGGGAAGGTAAGGCAATTGGGGTTAAGTGACTTGCCTAAGGTCACACAGCTAGTGTCATGTGTCTGAGGTGGCATTTGAACTCAGGTCTTCCTGAATTCAGGGACGGTGCTCTATTCACTGTGCCACCCAGTTGCCCCTAGATAAATTAAAAAAAAATGTTTTTTAATGATTCTAGGGGGCAGCTAGGTGGTGCAGTGAATAGAGCACTGACCCTGGAGTCAGGAGGACCTGAGTTCAAATCCAGCCTCAGACACTTGACACACTTACTAGCAGTGTGACTTTGGGCAAGTCACTTAACCCCAACTGCCCTGCCTTCTCTCTCCAAAAAAAAAAAAAGGAAAAAATAATTTAATGATTCTTTATTTTCTACCAGATGTGTAGGAAGTACACTTAGAAAATTTTTTTTTTTCCTGTTTACATACAATTATCATTAGTGAGAGAAGATAAGTAACAAAATTTGAGGTATTTAATAAGTTATTGGATGAATTCATGGATATGCTGCATAGTATCAAAAAGCCAAAAATGTATTAATAGGAAAATAGAGTGAATATAAATGAATATCTGACATCTTTTAAGGAATAAATAATTCTGGCTAGAGACCAACAATACTCAAAACTCTTGGAACACTCTTAGTAACACTGGGAAAATCTAAAGGTGTTGGTCATGAAATATTTAAGACTTTCATCTTGTAAGTGCATAGCAGAACCCAAACATCACCGAGATTCAAATATACCACGTCTCTCAAAAATGGTAAATGATAAGCGTTAATAAGGCTGTTTTCTACTTGAAGCTATTCTTAGATTTGAAGTTCTAATAGGATACAAGGGTGAAGTTCTAACATGAGAGTATTACCTTTTTCATGAGAATTCTGCATCTGTAAATATAAAGGCTGATAATACAAATTGTGTTTTTAAGTCTAAGGTTATAATTTACTTGATCATGCCAGCAATTATAACAATAACGCAATATTCACAACACCCATGTTGGTTATGAATATGCTGGTATAGTTGTGAATCACAAAATGTAGCACTCTCCACATGGAGGGCAGAACCAAAGCCTGTATATTCAAATACCAGAAAACTGAGTCCCAGAACCAGAAAGCCAAAGTCACTGCAGTAGCCACAAAGTTGGTACACATGGTTGATGCAGTGAACCCCCACATTCCCAAGCCTGCACAACAGAACAGGATCCCTCAAGCAGGAATCCTCCTCTCTCACTCACGGTAGCTCCTCAGCCTGGTTCTTGGAAGTTCTCAGCAGAAGCTCCAGCTTCCAGATGCTTACCCCAGGAAATTCTGCCATTCCCAGCCAGGGCTTTTCTTTATATATGCCTTAGTTCCTCCCTATTCTGCCACTTCCTATTCTATCAGCAACTTCCTCCCAAGGTGTTAACTACTTCTGTGTTAATTAAATAGCTTAAACAAGGTGTTAACTTGAAACAAGGTGCTAAGTAGCTGCTTACTTGCAGACACAAATGGGCATGGAAGATCAGATTCCATTAACATTACAGCAATCTAAAAAGTTCCAAGCATACCCTGGTTACCTGCAAAAATGTTTCTTCTCAATGCTGTCAGTGTAAATAAAAATTGTTCAAAATGGTTTCCTTTCATCCAAAGTTGAATATATTGAAGTATTGAAATCGGCTCAAAGTTTTTTAGTTTTCCATTTTTAATTCAAAATTTTGCCTTACCTCATCACAAATTCTACCTGGCTATATTAAATCACGGAGGACATCTATTCTGAATGTTAAGTAGAAGCTAGTATTTGTTATTGTTGACTGTTAATCAGTTTTGTGGTCATATATTATAAAACACTGGGATAATATTCAATAAGTGGGATGCTTGCTAAATATATAGACATCTAAAAATCAGACTTTGAAGGCAAGAAAATAACAAAATAAACCATGAATAAAACAGTGGTACTGAAGTAGTCCTGATTATTCTTTATAAATCAACAAACAAGAGTTAATTTTTCAACATACAAATGTTCCCAAATATCCTATTACTTTACAGGTATAGACAGTGCACTAGATACAGACAAAAAACAGAAACAAACAAAAACAAAAAAAACCAGGAAGCAGGAAAACACTATACACAATGACAACAATGTAAATAAAAAGAACAGTAAGATGAAATCTAAAGCTGGTTATAATGACCTATCATGACCAAGCCTGAAACTGAAGAAGCTATCAAAAAATGCTTTCAATTCTTTCACCCTAGAGGTTGGAAATTGGGTGTGGGATCCTGCATATTCCAGTCTGACCCAATGTTAGGTGATTTTGCTGTACTGCCTTTTCCTCCCTTTTATCTTAATCTTTGTAACAAAGAATGGCTCCCAGAGTGGAAGAAGAGGGGTATATATTTGGAAATGAATGCAATGTAAAAAAAACAAAGGGCATTAAAAACATTAATTTTTAAAAACTGAAGACTACTTTCCATTTTGTATCCGAGTTAACTATGCTTTATTTAGGATAAATAGCTACATTTGACTTATCAATATTAAATCAATTCTTCTCCTTCAGTCAATTTTGGACATTTACATAGTTTATAATTATGTATCATACCCTAAGAATATTAATAGAAAACAGGATACATCTTTGTTAAAGACTTTGGCAGGTAACATAGATGTGCCAAAATTACTTTTGAAAAAGTAAAACAGTTATATTTTGTTACCTGCATTATATTATAATCTTTAGTGAGGCAATCCTCGTGTTTCAATATATATGTATATACCTATAAATATATATAGATAGTTAATTACATGGAAAAAGGGTCATTTCAGTAAAATGAAAAATCATAACTCTCCATTTTCAGGAAAACGGGGTTTTTCTTCTTTGAAAAATGAAATATAAATAAGTATCCCCCTCCAAAGTGCTGTGCACATCCAAACAAAATTTTGAAACTCTTTAGTTGTTAAAATAAAAAAAAAAACCTGACAATTTTTACCCAAGCTTCTGAACCAGAACTATCTGACAAAAAAGAAATGCCTTTTTCCAAACCACAGGGACAAAAGTATTTAGTTTATGTTCACTCTCCTTTCCTCCCCCATTAGTCTAGTGGCAATTAAAATAATTTTTGGGGGGGGAGGGGAATCCATGTTGTTCTTTTTCTCTCCTTTTTCTAAAAAGACTGCAGTAAGAGGTCAAACTATTTTCTGACAGTCTAATTTTCAAGTATTTCTAGTTGCTTAGAGAAGAATGTTTATCCTGGAAAACAAACCTGAATGGATGTAAATTTCAAGTTATGAGGTATGCAGAGATGTTGAAATGACTGCAAAAAGCAAGTTTTGCCTGAAAGCTGTACTGATGCGTTCAGGAAGTTTCAAAGTTTTTGATATGACTTAGATTTAATCTAAGAAGTTGCTTTCCAGGCCTCCCTGGCACAGACTATGCCCTCAAATATACTACTATGCCCTCACATAATGGCCTGAACTTATCTGTAGATAGATTTGTTTAATTTCTGAAAATAAAACACTTTTTATTTGTGACACAAATGGTGTTTATATCTCACTACCTGGAAGGCAGTGGTAGGACAGCAGAAATCTATGGTTAAAGGACCTGGTTAGCATCTTTAAACCAAGGCCAGTGGTGTCATGGAGAGAACACTGCATCCGTTGTCAGAAGATCTGGGTTTGAATCCCTACTCTGCCTGAGAATACTTAATCACCTTTATTGTGTGACTGTGGTCAAATCATTTAACTTCCATGGGACTCAGCTTCCTCATGAGTAAAATGATGGAGATG
This sequence comes from Pseudochirops corinnae, assembly GCA_028646515.1. Taxonomy (NCBI): domain Eukaryota; kingdom Metazoa; phylum Chordata; class Mammalia; order Diprotodontia; family Pseudocheiridae; genus Pseudochirops; species Pseudochirops corinnae. Next base: position 234,309,716 of record CM053587.1, on the reverse strand, counting down.
GGTGAGAGGCTCCAAGGTCTATGACCCAAAAACGTTAAGTCTGGGCAATGGGAATAGTATTTTTACTATATCCCTCACAGGTTGTGAGTATGAAAAAAAAAATCACAAAACATATTCAAGCATAGGCTATAATTATTGTTGTTGTTGTTGGAAATAATATAGAGTTCTACATAATTCACCTGAAGATAGGTTCTTAGTTTAAAGAGAAACTTTGCCTTTACAAAGTTAAAATTATTGCACTTATAAAAGTCAGGCTTCTTTCGTGTTAACTAGAAAAATTCTTCCTTTCTTTTTAAGTTATCAAATTTGAAAGGTGTCCTTTTGCCCTCCTAAAGGTAACGGTTCACAGGATTTGAATGGGTGTAAATTGCAAGTTGGAAGATAAACAGAGATGCGAAAAGGACTATTTGTTTGAATAAGAACTGTCTCGTTTGAAAATAAAGATCTTCTAGTACAATAAAATCTATAAACTCTAAAATTTTCTTCAAAAATAAAATTCCTACAGTTAAAAAGGCTCCCGGAAAGCAGAGCTAAATTTGATTTTTCAAGTTAACTAACCTCTTTTTATTCAGGTGTCTTACAAAGCGGTTCGCTCCCAATCTTGAGTGCCTTTCACAGACGGCAAAGTTGGCTTTTAAATCATTCCAAACGAGAGCCGGCTAGAAGAGGGCCCGGCGAGGGCCCTGCCCCCGCGCCCCTCCCCTCGCCTTTAAAACTTTATCCTCAAACTCCAAGGGCAGGACGACCCCCCTCCGCGGCCTTGCTGGTCCTCGGCCCACCCCCGGCCCCACGCGGAGCCGGGCACCCGGCGCGGGATGAGGAAGAGCTGGCATCCTGCGACCCCAGGCTAGGGACCACGGCTCTCCGCCTCCTCGGGCTCCTCTCCCGCTTCTCCCACCTCCCAGCATCGCCCCCACGCTCACCTGAAATGACCGGCCAGGGAGCACCGGCAGCACCACACCGGCATCGGGTGGCGCTGGAGCGGGGACACGCCGCCGCCGCCGCTCCTCCGCCGGCCCGGTCGCCACCGCTGCCTGCCGCCCCGCACTCGGCGCTCCTCCTCGGCGTTGCGGCAGTTGCCCGCCTCGTGCCGGCCGGCTGACTCTCGAACAGTCGCGGAGCCGTCTCCACTGGGGCAGGAGGAGGCGCTTCCGCTCCCGCCGCCGCTCGGAGACAGTGGGGCCAAGACCGAGGCGGTGGCGGGTGAGGTGACGACGGGGGCGGGGATGATCTTGGGGGGCGTGGGGGCGGGAGGAGGACGCCGACAAGACGGCGGGGCCGTCCGGACTCCTCCTCGCAGGTGCGGTGGCGGCAGCACGAGAAGGGGATTGGCGGAGAGGAGACCGGCTGGTGGGGGCGGGGAATGACGAAAGGAGGAGGCCGTGACGGAGTTGAGGGCCGAGGAGTCGCTTGTCGGCGGGAGGCCAAGCGTAAGGGCTCGGCAGGAGGTGACTTCCGCCCTCCTCACCTCCCGGGCCTGGTACCTTGGGTTGGGAAGAGGCGCGAGCCGCGACGTCTGGGGGCCGGGAGGACTGGGGGCGCGCAGCGGCGGCGGCTGGGATAACGCCGCGCTGCTGGGGTCCGCGGGGTGGGGGTGGGGATGGTCTAGGTTCGGCTAGTGAGGCTGCTGGGGGCCGTGGGAGGAGGGGGGAGGAGGAGGAAAAAAAGGAGGAGCAATATGGGGGTGGGGGTTGTAGGTAGCATAGGATCTATATAAGGGAGGGGTAGGTAATAAGATGAGAAATGAATCCCCAGTACTGAGCGGGAGGTGAGGAGGAAAACTCCCTTGCTCCGGAGCTCATTGTGGCAGCTTCTCTGACTTTCCCCCATTGGAATCTCTCTTTGAGGATCTGCCCAGGTGGTGATGTTCGGGGTGGATTTCAGTGAGCAAAAGGAGCTCGCTTCGCCAAGTATACGCTGTGACCAGGGGTTCTTAAATAAGAAATTCAACTAACACACACTGGGGCCATCCTTGTGCTGTTCCACATTCATTCAGGATGAATGAGAGCCCGTAGACTGGCTTCAATATGTACATCCGTGTTTCGATTTCCGAGTCTAACGTTGACCCCAAGGAGTATCCAAAAAGCACATTCTAAATACATCTTACACTGACATTTAAAATTCTTGCCTTATCTTTCTCCACAAAACATTCCCCAAATCTTTTTGGCCTAAAAATAGGGGCAAGTGTGGTCTGGTGGAAAGAACACAGGACGGAGTGAGGAAATGTGAGTTTTAGTCTGGCCTATGCCACCAACCTTGTGTACCTGAGTATGTGGTTAACTTCTCCCCACTTCACTCTCCCTGTAAAATGAGAGGGGTGGACTGAATGGCGGCTAAGATCTCTTCCAGCTTTACAAGTCTGTAACTTTTTTTTTCAACTTTTAAAAATTCCATGAATCAAACAACCTTATTTATTAAGTACCAGCTTTCTGTTTTATGAGTTAAAAGTCACAGAACATTTACGATATAAATTTTCAATACAATGTAATCTCACCAAATTCTTTTCACTTTTAGGCTTCTCTTTTATGAAGTGTCAACAGCTTGAAATGTTTGTTTTCATTTGTTCCAGAAACATGTTTGATACTCAAGTTTGGTTCCCTTTAAGTAACCAAACTCAGGAACTTTAAGGCCAGTTCAAAAGACAGTTTAAAAATCTAGAGTTGTAGGAAAACTTTATTTGTGAGCATTTTGTGTATCCTTTTGTTTCATGGCTCTCAAGTAGTATTGTACAATAGAAAGAGCCCTGAACTTGGAGTTTTGGAACCAGAGATCCTCAGTTCTTGCCACTTGCTATGTGACTTTGGGCAAGTAACTTCTCTGTGCTGAATTTTCATCTGTAAAATGAGGGAATTGGATTAAATGATCTCTAAGTTCTCTTCTAGCTCTAGTTCTATAATCTTTAAATTTCACTTTTTAAAAAATTCAAATGATACTCTCTTTTCCCTCAAAACCAGTGAAATACTTCTAGGATCATATCAAAAACTTCTGAATTTACTCCAGTGTGAATTAAAATCTTTGCACTTGACCATCCAGTAGTAAGGAAAGCAAGTTCACAAAGCTCCTGAGGTTGGGAAGGCTTCCCCTTCACTAAATATTTCCCCCAGTAAAGCCTTAATTTCCCTGATTGGAAATTAATTCTTTTGTCTTTTCCCTGCTTGATATCCCAGATACTCTTGGGAAAGGGAGAAAATTAAGTTATGAGAATCAGCATGGGGTAGACAAGGGACAGGCCTGGAGATGGGAAGACCTGGTTTCAAGTCCTATTTGGCAAATCATTTAACTTCTCAGGGAAGTCTTTACAAGGAAATGTTGCAGGTAAGTAATAGCCACTAGATTTCTGGAGGGAGTTTCTACCTAAGTAATTCTCTACACAGATGGAATCACGGGTTCAGGAGAAAAAAAAAATTCTCAGTGATTGTCCAAGTCAACTAAGATGTGGCCCTGGGGAACCACAAAGAGGTCCTAAAATCACTCTCAGTGTAGTAGATAGTGTTGGACTTTGAGTCAAGTGGACCTGTGTTCAAATTTGGATTTAGACACTAGCTTAGGAATCCTGGGAAAGTCTTTTAGCCTCTGTCCATTGCCTGGTCTCTAAAATAGGGATAGAAATACTTGGTTTTTTTGTCTCTCAGGGTGGGTGTGGTACTCCATTGAGATAATGTAAATAAATTCATTTGCAAACAAAACCCTCCATTAATGTCAGTTATTTCTACTCATAATCATATGACCCTCTGAGGTAGCAAGCTCACAATGAGTTCTCTGAAGGAGAACTTTTAGCTCTCCCTGCTTTTACTGTCCATGTCACCTCCGTATAATTGAGGGCTCCCCATTTTTGTTTGGATACACTTAGTACTGCATGATTTACTCTCTGTCCTTACTGGAATGCAATATTGAGTGCCATTAAAAACAGCACTTATAAAGGGATACAGCAGTGAAAAGGATCTGTCTTGTTCACTTTCTGTATGTGTATATACATGCATGTACATGGAGTAAGCTACAAGAAATGGTAGAGTTAATAGAGTTAGAAAGAAAAGTGTAACTTCTGCCTTGGGGGAGTTAGCTTATGTCAACCATGACAATTGACACACTCAGCCTGACTCTTGAGGCAAAAGCCAAAAGTATGGTATAATTACTGCATTAAATTTCTTATACAAAGTTTATACACCCTAACAGAGTACATTTATATTGAGTACAGTTCCTTTGTGTAAACATAGTAAATATAATTGAATTTAATTGTTTATCAAATACAGATTTTAGTTAGAAAAACAGGAAAAAAAATTATAAGTAGACTATTACCCAACTTTAATTTCCTTAATTTAGGCATCCTAATCTAGTTCCTTAGAATTATAATTATAAATAGAATTTCAAAACAAAATTGCTATTTATTATAGCAGATTCACTTTTTTCTTTCACTTAGAATTCTAATCACGTACCCTTCTTATCCAGTTAAGCAAAGTAAATGCATATCCCTAAACAATGTTCATGGAGAAACAAGGTAATAAAATAAAAAAGGTATTGAATGTCAAGTCAGGAACAGACCAGTTTTTGACCTTTATTTACTTATTTAAAGGGAAGTCATTTAACCTCTCTGACTCACTTCTTTCATCTGTAAAATGAAGATAATCATCCGTATGCTACCTACCTTATAGATTCATTATGAGGATATAAGACTTATAAAGATTTTCAAACTTTAAAGAACTATATAAATATCAGCTATTATTTTTTATTTCTAAGTAGATAACTGGGGATTATTATTTTTATAAATATAAATTTTATCTAACATTGAGAACTGGTATCCACATATATGAAATAAGAAAACTGAACTTGTAAGGCAGGGGTTCTTGATCTGTATTCCACAAACTTAAAAAAAATTGATATCTGTATTTTAACATAATTGGTTTCTTTCATAATTCTTTTGTATTACGAACATATTTCATATTTTGTTTGAAAAACATTATTCTGTGAAGAAATAGACTGTGCTACTTGCCAGAACAGTCCATGACATGGAAGGTTAAGAGCCCCTCTGGGAAAAGAGAGATTATAAAAGCTTGCATATGACTGTGAACTGATGTTATTTATGGTTAAACTCATCTTAAAAGAAATATATTTTTATTTTACTTCTCACCTGGCTGTACTACTTTAGGACTTCTCTGACTTCTCTGCCATGTTCCAGGAAGTTCATTATTGGGAAAACCTCATCATCTTGCAAGATCTCATCAGCCTTGGTATTCTGCCTCATCACTACCCTCTGCCCCTCTGAATGGAGGGTGAGACCACAAACTCCAAATCTCCACTAAAGGAGAGAATTCAGCTCAAACATCTCTTTGTTTCTCCCTGAGCTGTACTGCTTTGGGGCTTCTCTGACTGACCATGCTGTAGGTCGTATGCTTTTCCCAACTAATCTTTCACCTGCTACCTCACTGCCCCTCCTTTTCGGCTATCTTTTGTGTCTGATCTTCCCCAGTTCTAGTTATCATGGGGTTAACTGGCTAGATATCTTTCTTAAAAACCAAGCCTTAACCCCATTAAATCACTCACTTAGCTGATTGGCCAAAAATAGGTCCCAGCCCAGTCACCACCTAATGGCTATTTTTTGGGACGTCATAGCTCAGAGTGAATGCAAATCGTAATTGTTTCTCTTTCTGCTAGTTATCCTGAGGGTCTTCCCCTCTCCTTGTGATTTTTTTAAAAATTGTCATTCAAGGGGCTATCACTTGATTCACTTCTTAAAAAGGCCTAATCACTGAATGGGCTTTGCCATAGTCAAAGTGAGAACTTGGAAAGACCTTAGCTTAAAAAGGCCAAGGACTCCCACCATATCCTAGGCCATCTTTAGTCATCTTGTTCTATATCTGGCCACTGGAGCCAGATGGCTCTGGAGGAGAAAGTGAGGCTGGTGACTTTGTATAGCCCTCCCTCACTCAAATCCAAATTAATTGCAAGTTTTGGCATCTTCTTCCTGAGGTCTTGGTGCTCTTTGAGAACAAAGGACAAACCACACTAGTCTTCCCGAATTGGATTGCAAGCTCCTTGAGGACAAGAACTTTCTTTTTTCACATTTGTATTCCCAGCACTTAGTATAGTGCTTGGCACATAGTAGCCACTTAATAAACGTTTACTGATTAATAATCGAGATTTCATTGTGTGTATGGAGAGAGAGAGAGAGGGAGAGATCTGTAGAGAATGGTGGAAGAAGTTTCAGGCCAGTGGAAGTGTCAGAAGCCAGATTGCCGGTGATCCAGAAGTAAGAGGAAATGGAAGCAACTGGTGTAGACAATTCTTATGAATGGCAGAAGCTATAGCTATAGATATGCATGTAAAATCGCTTACGGGGGATGGATGGGTGGATCAAGTGAAAGCTTTTGTTGTTAAGGGATGAATGAAACCTGGTTATATTAGTTGGAGACAGAAACCAAGCCAGAGAATAAGGAGAGTTTAAAGTTGAATGAGTGGGAAAATTTTTTTTAAATTACTGTTTTAAGTGCATTTCTCTTAGAAAAAAAGAAGAAATGGTTGAGGCAAACACCCAGAAGAGTCAGGAGGGAATGCTGTCATGGGCACTCGTTGAGGGGTTGGCTGTGAGAAGGAGAAGAACCTCTTCCTCAGAAACAGGAGCAAAGAGAGAGTGATGGATGACCTAGACCAAGGTGATACGAAATGAGAAGAGAGAATGCATGTCATATGGCCTCTTTTTTCCATAGGAGTCAAATCATTTGCTGAGAGGGAAAAGTGTGAGGACCTTGGGGAGAAGATAAAAAATTTGGAGTAGCTTCTTTGGGAAATGTGATGGGAAGTCAATCTGATAAGAATAAAAGGATCATCATGCAGCATTAAGAACTTAGTTGAGATTAGGTAACAGGTTTGTTGTAGAAACATTTGGCATAGTTGTTTGACCTTCTAATAGCTAGTAATGGCTTTCTCTAGCTTCATTTATCCAGCCAGTAAGAACAGAAAAGACAGATGATGGAAATCTTCTTGTTGTTTTTCATCCTTTGTTTTTGAAGAGATAACAGAAACAACAAGGGTTCTACATGAGGTCTCTACACAGGAAGAACTTCCAGAGCAGATGATGTGAGTTAAAGCCTGTCCCACTTACTCCTCCCATGGATGCTATGTGTATTTGTGGAAAGGAGAGAAATCTGGTTCTTAGGAAAAGTTTTCTATTACCTGGCTTTACTGTGTTATCTGAGAATAGTAAGTAGCTGCCCTCTGGCAACAAGAACAGAAGTTGGGAAATGGTGCTATTATTTCTTCTTCTTCTCCTCCCTCTTTTCTTCTCCTCCCTCTTCTCCTTTCTTCTCTTCTTTCCAAAAGCTAGGACTAAAAATTTACTTTTTACTTTTTGCCCTACACACTTGTCATTTTTGATTTCTTGAAATGTAGCTTTCCAAAAATAGACTTTAAAAAATACCATTGTGTTTTAAATAGAACTACTTGAGATGACATGAATGGCAGAGCTGGAGTGTCAAAGCGTGAGTAGCCAGTGATAAGATCTGGCAGCAAGAGATCCAAGGATTGAGGATAGTGGATAACTGAATCAATCAACTACAGGGTCAAGATCATGAGATGAAAATGAGGCTGGAGCAAAAGACACACTGGGAGAACAGGGAGGAAAAGAAGGACAGGATATAATGGTGAATAGGTTTAGAAGTGCTCTGGCAAAGAGAAAGAACAGAATAGAAGGCTGTGGTCAAAGAGGAATTTCAAAGTTTGGGCTATGAAGGTAAAATAGTTACCGATGATAGTGAAAGCAAGAGCAGGACCATCTCACTGTGTGAAGTGGAGTGAAAATGTGGGTCATGGCTGTTAAGAATTGAGACTCTTGATGACTGAGAATAGGGCAGTGGCTTCAATTTCTATGACTGGTCCCTGAATCCACAGACCCACTAAGGATAATAAGTCCCAAGGTTACACAGGCATTAAATATCTGAGCCATGATTCAAACCTAAGTTATTCATCTCCAAACCTTGCACTCTCTCCACTATATCTACTGCCACCCAATCCCCAATCTCTAAGTACCCAGAAACACCAGCCACAGGCTTGATATCCCAGGTGGATATAATCTGCTCAGGATCTTATATGGAATTGAGTCCACTAAGGGTGATGGCATTCTAGTGATTCTAGAACCCCAAATCTCAGGAACTAGATCAGGATGCCTAAATTAAGAAAGCTAAAGTTGGGAAATAAGGGACTATAGGTAAGTCACATATACCAGTTTTTGGTTGTATGAGTTCCCTACAGTTCTTAGACACCTGCAGCTGCAAATGCTTGCTAACTCAAATGAAAATGGCCATCAGAAATGGAGAAATAAGTTCTCAGGATAAGAAGGCATCCTACAGTTATGCTAAATGATCATCCTTTAAAAAAATATTTATTTTTTGTTTTCAACATTCATTTCCATAAGATTTTGAGTTCTAAATTTTCTCCCCCACCTTCCCCTTTGTTATGAGAATATGAAGATCCTTCCTGCCCCTAGGCCCTTTGCTAAAGTGGCTATGTGACTCTGAGAACCTTCCCTGATTTGAAAGTATACTCTGCACCTGTATCAGCAATGCAGTATTCACAATGCCTACAGTAACTATAAATATGCTGATAT